>CM040241.1:22777580-23377580 GCA_022545495.1 Chrysanthemum lavandulifolium | reverse complement strand
CCCAAATCCCTTAACCCACTCTTTCTCTTCCCTAAACACTCAATCTCCCCACTCTCTCTTTTACCCACCTTCACCCTTACCCAAACCCACCTTAATATCCTTTACCCGGTTAATCCCAAAACCCAAACCCACTACTCCCTCATCCCAATCACACAGTTGGCAATCCAAGGATAAAAATCCCCATGGACGGCTCAGATGTTTGCTCAAGTGTACCTACTAAATCTATGGTCAGGATTGATCCAAGGTAGCACAAAGTTGGAGCTTTTGTCGTGAAGAAGCACAAGTATGAAGAGAAGAGACTCAAGACTTTAGTAGTATAAATAGAGGATCTGTAAGCCTTTGAGGCACCCTAGTTTTAGAAAAGAATTTAGTTTTAAATGTATTTTAAGTTTCGTTGTAATGTTTTTTATCCAGCTAATGAAAAGTAATTTTTCTCTAAATGTTGTGATTAGTCTCGCTTAAATGTTGTTAAAGTTTTAAGTTCATAGATCAAGTAAAAAGAGGGTCAAACAGTTTGCCTAAGTTAAAAATCGCTTAAGAGGTGTTTGGTTTTGGCTCAAGTTTGGGTCAAAAACTTATTTTACCCACTTTGACTCTCAAAGTCAAAGTGTTTCAAGTTTTAAGTAAGTTTGCATAAGTTGGTTTACTCATATCACTAAAGGTGCAAGTATTGGTTTTGTAAAAATAGTTCTAGTCTAATCGACCAGAATCAAATCGCAGAAATTTTAGTCATTGCGCTCATTTTATAGCTTATTTCCTGTCAAAAAGTTTAAAAAAATGTTTTTCAATAAATCTTTTACACTCAAACTTCATGTGTTTTGCCTTGCAAGCAGTTAGGAGTAATCTGGCTTAGTTTGTTTTGCACTTGAAATCTGTCCCTTGGATTATCTTTTTGGTCTGCATTAGCTCGTAGCATTAGCTCATCATCATCAAGTAGCTTTATTTTTAAGTCACATAAGATCATCCTTACCCCCAACCGCTTTTTGGATCTCTACTAGCCTATCTTTGTTTTTTTGCAGCTTGAACTATCCTGGAAGCTCACTCTTCACTTATTAATAAGCTTGAACAGCCCTCAAGAGTCGATTTGGGCCTGCAATGCTTGCATTGCATGTGTCTCCTTCATTCTCTTTTTTTACTCATGGCTTATTGATTTTGATTTAGCACACTTCAATTATTAGTTGTTTTATTAGCATAGGTTAGGATTATTATGGTCTTGTAGTTGATTCTTGGAATGCTTATTGAACCTCCTTGTGGTTAGCTTAATCCTTCATCGCTCTAGGATTCCACTAGGGTGTTTGGTTTACCAACCGATTTCTCTTAGAAGTTTGCTTATTTGTAGCTTAATTTTGTGTGTTTTAGTTTGATTTAACTTATCGCCTTGCTTATTATTCACTTCAAACTGCTACTGCTTCTCTTGGCTTGTTTAAACTACTTAAAGAGTGTTTGGTTGTAAGTTCTTAAAAGGTGTTTGGCTGAGTTTATGCACACTGTTGGAATAAGCAGCTTCCAACTGCTTATTTTAAGCTTTTCAAGAAAGTAGTTTTTATTAAAATCTTCGCTTGATAAGCCTTATAAGTTCCAAAAGGAGAAAAGTTAAAAAATGGATTTTAAAATAAGCAAGAGGGATTCAACCCCCGACCTCTTGCCTACCAAGGCCTCAACACACACATCGCAAACCAACGCGCCTGGTCTTGTCCTGCTTTATTTTACACAAACTATTCATTTAACCTTTCAAACCGCTTTTAGTATATAAGCCCTTTAAGCTTATTTCGAGCTTATTTTCCATAGCAACACCTTTTTTTTCATTTTTCTTAGAATCATGGTTACTTAAAGTATTTTTAGTTAAATTTTCGATTTTTCCCTAATGGGTTAGTATTTTAATTATTTAATTAGTGTAAAATCATTTTAATTGTAGAAATTAATTTAAAAGTCAAAAATATTCCGCTTTTTTCTAAAATCATTTTTAGTCGAATAGATCGTAGGAAAATTGGTTTCACACCGTAGCCCTTAAATTTCATAATTTTTACGCTTATGGCTCAAGTTGTTTTACCGCTTTTACGCTTTTAGCTTTTGCACCCTAGGACTTAGTGTAGTTTCGCTTTTATCATTTCTTAGGCTTAGTATTAGTTTAATTTTAGTTTATTAGGGTTCCCTTGCCTTAATTACTTTCCTGCTCAAAATTTGTAGAATACGAATCATATCCAAATCATTTAAAATCCAATTCAAGTTCAAATCACGAAACTCAACGAATCCTTCCATTCACACCTCGTTGGGACACGACCGGGAAATCACTTCCCGTATCACTTTTATCACACCGTGAGGTTTGCACGCTGACCTTTTTCCTAAAGGGTTGATTTGTCAATTTACTGTTATTTTGATATACGTTGATATTTGTGTTTTCACACACTCACTTCACAACGAATCAACATCCAACTCGTATCCATCTTAAACCTAATTCAATTAACCACGTAAACCACATATAATTTCAACAAAAGAAAGGGAGCCTAATTCAATTAACCACATATGTTGTTTTATAAAATTTAGCAAACCGATTAGGTTTCATTTATGAGGTATTACCGGTCTTGATGATGGTGGTGATTCCTGCTGGCAATTTTGATGGTGGAATGATGGATTTGGATCTTAAAATTAGAAACACTTTACAATTTATTTTTAAGCTATTTCTTAATTAATTGCCTAATTATTACTTCAAAGCTAGATAAACTAATTTATATCTAAAATTAGAAATTGAAAGTCAAAATTGCAAAAGTAATTAGGCGTATCATGGACAATTGATTTCCTTACATGCTTTCTTGGATGCGTAGTATTATAATGCAAGTTTTCTTGGATGCGCTTGAGTATTATAGTGTGGTTTTTTTAAGAAAATTGTTGTTGTTTTGTGTTTGGTTATTGTCATGTTGTCAATAATTGTGTAATGAAATGCTTGTTATGTAGGTTTGATGTAATGACCTTTGTTTAATGAAATGCTTGTTATGGGATATATGTGTGGATGCATTTACAGTTGTTGATGTTTGTCGAGATAGTAATGGATGCATTTACGCTTGTTATCAAAGAAGTTGAAGCTAAATGGGAATTGAAGTTGCAGAGAATGAGTAGTTACTAGCATGTTATGATAGTCATACTTTGTTACTACTTTGCAATTGTTTCGATAGTATTAGCTTGTATTAGAATATAGACTAGAATGCCTTGTTCCTAGCATTTCAAGATCTAAATGAGTATTATTTTGTTGCATAAGTGATAACCATTTGAAGCGCAAAATCATCACCTATGTCAAGCTGTGAAGATGAGTTAAACTCAAAATCATCTTGGGCTGATTACTTTCCACCTAATTGGAAATTCAAAGGCAAGAAGTCAAAAGGCAAAATGTTGAACAAGTTGAACAAGTTCCGGTAAAAGGATACAAGTGTTAGGTCTTGCTAACAATGTTACTGGGATGCAATAAAAAGAAGACATTTGGAGTCAAAAACCAGCTTGATTAAAATAAAATGACCGAGTGTGGCATCTCATTCTAATGGGGTGATTAGCGCATCAAATTAAAGCAACAAGATAAGTCGAAATTAAGCTCTTAATATGGGCATTTGAGCCAAACAGCTTATAAGCCATATTGATCCGTTTGACCCATTTGAGCCAAACACCCCTTAAGCGTGGTTGTTTTGAGATCTCAAAGTGAAAATATAAATAACAATAAGCTAAATAAGTCAGAATTACATGAGTTGTAACTATATTAAGCTAAAACCACCGATAAGCTAAAGGAATAAGCTATAGACCGAATAATCACTGATGAAATATCACAGCCAAACATGCCAAAACCAACAACCTTGCATTCTTGTGGGTCCTACTAGGTTGACAGGATCCAAAGTGAGACTTGATATGAAAAGGTGACTTATTGAGGTTTCTAAAAGCTAGGACTAAAGGTTTGGGTCCCAGATAAGCACTTGATGAGGGCTTGAACTTGGTGGTCAACACCGATCACTCAAGTATGGGTGGAATCGACAAACAAAAGCTATCTCAGCACCTATCTAATAAGCTCAAAAGTTTGAAATAAGCCCGAACTTTATAGATGAGCTTATTGGATTTCAAAACCAATAAGCTCACCGTGTGGCCCACTAATGAAGAACCCAAGGCACATGGAAAGTTGGGGTTTTAGTCGATGCCCCGTGTGGCAATGGTTAGCCTCAGATGCCACTTTGAACTATCACCTAAGCCGTAGAAAAATCATAAAAATAAGCTAACTGGGATTCAAAAGCTTAGATGGGAATTTCAACATGTAAAATCTCAAGACTTGAATCTCAACACAAAATTCACAAAAATTCTCCCAAGATCCGAGTTTCGACTAACATACCATTTTGACTTTTGATTTTGAACTTAAACTTTGACTTTAATGAAACTTGTTTGATCCAGATGCACTAATTATGATTATTTAAGCTATGATAACACTAATTTAAGATACATGAACAAGATTTAGACCAAGTGGGTGAGATTTGATCCTCACATGTCCCAATAGTGGAATGAGAGTGAAGGTAATTTGATTTTGACTTTCTAGTTCAAACATTGGTTTTATAGTCTTACTAGTTCTAATATCACCTAGAGGTCATAGTGTGCAGATAAACAAGTGAAAAGGCAACTACCACGCTTGAAACAACACGTAATCAAACACCCTTAATAATCGAAGTTAACAAATTTAAAATGCAAATGATTAATCTAAATCATAATACTGATACATTAGCTTGTACTAGGCTAAATTAAACACATATAAACAAAATCATCCAACATTTAACAATAACAACTAACAATCACAGATTATCAACATAAGCAACATAAGCACATACGAATTATCATCAAAAAACATAACAAAACAAACGGCCATTAAACATAAATATGCACATACCATTAAAATATTAACCATAATAAGTTATCATAAACCATTGTTCACAAACCATCCCCTTCAACATAAATACATAACAAGTTTTCATCTAAATAAGTACATAACCCAACAACATGAGACCATCAGACACAAAAATCACAAAAAGACCCAACAACTACCTTCATTCTTCTCCATACTTCTCCAGAATCTCAACGGTCTCCGTCTTCAATTTTATCAACCTCTCAAAATCAGCGACAACACTTGCAAGAGATTCAACCAAGCGCTCTCAATGAGTCGGACTTCATGCATTGAATCATAAACATCCTCACCGCCATTTCTTCATCAAGATTCAAATAAAACACCTCCATCATTCGTCCGTTCTCTTATCCACTTGCATTCTCATGTCATCTCTCGACGGCCGCAACATTTCTCATGTTGACCTCATTCGTAGGTATCTCTTTAATATTGAGAAAAATAAAACAATCATGAAGCTTTTCGCACCACAAAGATCTTTCACTCATTCAAGTATGGCGCCAAGTATATTTTCAATTAGGGTTGTATATAGTGAAAATGTTATGAACTCAAAAAGGATATGGATGAACCGAAAAATAAAAATAAAACCAACATATATATAAAGGGTAGATGCATGAACCAAAAATTAAGAGTATTAATGAGAAATGAAATAATTAAAACAAGTAATCATGACAAATGAAGAGATTGCGTAAAATCAAAGGTCGAGAAAACTTACGCTTTCCCATAATATTGATGCTTATTATTTTAATTGGGATGACTCAAAGTGTAACCAATTCGGCTCAGCTTTGAAGCGCTTGTAACAAGAGAGGAACTAGTAACTAGGTGTTGAGTATAAATATATTTCGGTCGGGTTTGGGTCCACCCATCTAACCGCTTATTAATCAAGATAGTTTCGGTTGTGAATAAAATTAATTTGTGTCGCACCCATCTAACCGCTTATTAATCGTAGGTTCGGATTGTGAATAAATTAATTGGGTCGGGTTTGGGTCGACCCATCTAACCCGTTTAACCTTTTTTTCTTAATGTGGAAACTTTTGTATCAAAAAGGGTCGATCGTGTCAACCAAAACCCGTTTAACCTTTTCAACCCGTGAATTTCAAAAAGATCACGCCCATCTTTATAAATGGTTATAATTTGAATATTATTTTTAAAATATTCATGATTATTATTCACGAACATTTTGGATATGAACCTTTGATATGACACTGATTAAGATATGATATCTCGACTATCGCTTGATACATGAGCCATTTCACTAGTCATGGGGGTTCCATGTCCGGTCATTGATGCACCAATGGCATATATGACTCTAGTGTGTTTGAGTGACGCCCACACCATCCCTTATATGTTACATGTTATGAGCTCAAGTATATGTTTGGCCACTATGTTATCTCGTAGGGAGTATGGATGCATCCTATATCTCATATTCATGCCATCGGATTATCTCGTTATATGATATGATATGTTATGTTTCGGGCTCGTGTTGGATTACTATGACTTCATGCGAAGCAATACATTCAATCATAATAGTCGGCACTTCCTCCGCTCAATATGTGTAGAATATAGGCTACAAAGCATCCCTAATGTGACGCCATGGAAGTCGACTTACGTAAAAACTCTTGACGATATAAATGAACGACCGCATCCGCTGAGAGTTATTCATATTAGCTTTTCAAAGTTATTATTTCATAAACTTTACGCTTTTACCAAATCAATCCCGAATCCAAAGCAACACCCACCTACCAATCGGGCCTTAGTTGATAACCCGAGCAACGACGGGTAATACTCTAGTTCTTTTAGTTTCAAATACAATAAAATACCTATACCTATATATTATATATATACAATAATACAATACTTTTCATATAATCGATACTAGGTAGTATTAATTAATTTACTTATACATCAAATTATACCCTATCACCGATTCATCCCGCCTGCATCGACATAACCTACAAGTTGGTCGACCGCCCGACTCATCGATTTGCGATTTTAATTTGCAACATTGATATGAACCTTTGATATGACACTGATTGTGATATGATATATGACTCCCGGGCCAAACCCGAGCCATTTCATTATTCATAGGGTTCCATGCATGTCCGTCTCATTGATGCACCAATGGCATATATGACTCTAGTGTGGTTTATCGTCTACATCTCACTTTATCTTTCGGGTCAACTAGATGCGGATACGCTTTAACAAACGAGACCACGAGGATAAATCCCGCTCAGAAGAAAATAGCAACATTTTAAATAACGCCACAGAAACAAATGAACTATCCGAGCCGCTCATTTCTGGGCAAGAAGATACAACAGACCGACTACTTCAACACATTGATATTGTTGTTTGACCCGGAAGTCGGAAAACGAATGCCAAATCTACTTCATTTTAGTTTCACATACAATAAAATACTTATATATTATATATATACAATAATATAATACATTTCATATACTATATACTATTAGTTAATTTAATTATAAATCTAATTATAATCTAAAATTAGGCGAAAACTTACACACCCACGCTCACATAAACCCGCTTAAAATTTTTGGGGAAAATTCAGATTCATAAATAACTTTTACGCTATAAAATCAAGCATATCTTTTCGAATTCAAGTATTTGATTCGATTTTATTAATGGAAATCGCTTTTTCATGACGGTTAAACTCTCAATTTTGGTTTAGGGTTGTATGTGGGCAAAGAAACAAGGATTGTGGGTTTTCACTTTGAATGAAGATCCGACTCAAAAGGTAATGCAAACCTCTTGTTGTTATTATTATTGTTGTTGTTATTATTATTATTATTATTATTATTATTATTATTATTATTATTATTATTATTATTATTATTATTATTATTATTATTATTATTATTATTATTATTATTATTATTATTATTATTATTATTATTATTATTATTAGTATTGTTATTGTTATTATTATTGGTATTATCATTGTTATACATTGTTATTGTTATACATTGTTAGTGTGGGAAATGGTGGTTCTGGTATGTGTTTGGTTGACCTCTTGTGATGAGTCTCATATGTGATCATAAGTCGCTTATTTGTGATGTGGCAAGTTGTATTTTAGTTGATCCGCTTAATTCAAATGATTGTTGGTATACTGTGTAAAGTTGGGTCAAAGGATTTGGGTAGTGATAGTGATAGTGATTTGATATCGCTTTAGCTAATGTATTTCATTCTCGTGACATGTAAACCAAGGATTTGGGTCTATTTTTGTTTGTAGATAATGTATTTCATTCAGAACATGTAAGATGTGATTTGATTTCGCTTTTGTTGTTCTCAAATGACTATTGTTCTTTGCAATCTCATAACAATTTTATTTGTTTTGTGCACCGCTTATGGAAAATAACAGGATGCAACGCCAAATCACCACGAAATACGAATGATTATGAAATGTCCGTAAGGACAAGGATTCAAGAAAACCAACAGAGATTACAAGCTTGGGAGTGAAAATCTTGCTAAGTCTTTGACAAGTCTAGTAGAGAGTGACAAAACAAAGAAAAGAAAAGAAACCAACGGATACCGTGAGAAAGATGCAGATTATATGTCCGCTTCGCACTTCCATCTTAATGATGAGGAAGATAACCCGTAAGAAGCTACTACACAAACAAATAAAAAGGTACGAATAATAAATTTGGCTACTATATTTTCTTTATGTTTGTTTTCTAACAATTCTACTTGCATGAAATGGGTTTAAAATACATTGCTCCACATCCATGACTAGATATAAAAATTTAGCACAAAACGAATGAGTGTCCGAATGTCTCCAGGTGGCTAACATCTTCGTAATCTCAATCGCAAAAGGGACAATGATTGATACAGTGGAGGCAATACGTAGTAGGGCATGTGAGTCCCACCAAGTCCAAAAGAGAAATGATCAACCAAATTTCGTCAATGAGGGAGATTAATCAGAATCGAGAGAAAGTTAGTTGCAATTGACAACGATCATGACCACGGGAGTGTGACTTGATATCCGATGGTAACTATACATAAATTTCAAATACTATATATATGATATTAAATTACTATTAAGTGTATATTCGCTAACTGCTTTTGGTGCTTACTTGTTTTTTTTTTTTTATTATTTTTATTTTTATTTTAATATAGATAACAATGAAGACCTTTATGATGTTGAAAATGATGATATCAAGACATGGATGATTTGGAGAATGAGGATGATTTGGAGAATGTGAACAATTTAACAAATGACGGCGATGATCTACTCTAGAAGAGATTCAAGTCGAGCATTCGAAATGAAGAAACCATGTAGTTACACAAGCTCGAAATGAAACAAAGTTAACATGGTCTACTTGATTGCATCGCTTTAAAAATCATATATCGATATTGTGTCATATAAGAGGAATATATAATAAAGTTAAATTAAAACAAGACAAAATACAACGCTAAGATATTGCTCCATTTCGAATTATTTAGTATTTTAAATGTATACGATCTATTGTAAATCATGTTCACTTTTTGTAGTTCGGATTGTAAGCAAAAGAAAGAGAGGACCAACACGTATGGCAAAAGTTTGGGCCCAAGAAAAAGGGATAGAATTCTATTTTAGTTAATGAACACGGACAACCTATTAACGATTTAAAGTAGTCATCTCGACTCATTTCATGGGAACACTTTCAAGGAGTGGAAAGTATTGTCCGATTTATAAACCATGGATTAAAGTTGACGCCGAAAAAAAAAAGGCTTTGCTTGAACTCTTAAAGGTACACAATGTTAAATTTGTATCTTAATGAATAAAGTATTTGTTTTCTAATGTGAGCTATTACATTTTTAGACAAAATTTGATATTCGAAGTCGGAGAAAAATGGATATTGCAATCATTGGGCTGAAGGTGAAGAACTGAGGGCAAGAGTTAAGGAACACTACCATGATCCGCCTTTGTCGGCTACAACAAATAAGATCTAGGCCAAACCAAGTGCAAAAAAACAATGGAAGAAGCTTTGAAGTATTGAATAAAGAAAACACTAAGGTGTGAAATACTCTTCCACTTTAAATAACATTACTTAATTTCCCATTATGATATTTTACTTTCCGCCGCAGAGTTTAAGTGAAAAAACAAGGCGAATCGGGCAAAAAAGAAGATGATCCAAAGAACCGTTAAAAAGTTATGCTCGCAAAAGGGAAGAGTTAAAGGTAAGTGTATGGAGAAAGGGATTGTTAATGTATCCCGGATATCCAATCGTTAATATTCATTTTCTTTTTATTCATATGACATATTTAGGACGAGATCCAAATCGATTGATCTTTTAGTGCATGCTTTCCATAGATGGAAATACCAAAATGATGACACCGCAAAAGTGATCGTAAGTAATATGCTTTTGTGTTTGCAAAAGTGTATTAATAGCATAAGTTAAACACAATATGTTTTTTTTTTGTAATACATGCTTTTACTATATGTTGTTCATGTTTATATAAAATGCGGATGATATGAAACGCTTTAGTGATAATCGCCCGAGGGTTCGCTTGATAATCCCGGACCGATGATATTTTTCTACGCTATGGGTAAAGATCGAAAATGATATGCATGTATGGTCTAGGTGTTCGTGCGTCATTGCTTGGGGTGTAATACCAAGTCGCTTAGCATGTCATAGAGAAAACAATGAATTGAAGTCTAGAAATGGAGAACTTACTAGTGAAAATGAAAAGTTACGAGCCCGCTATCGAGGAGAATGGGTCGACGGATAGTTCCATTGTTCCACCTCTTACATCACAAGATTCTCCTCGTTGTAACCAATGAACCTCCACGCTACGGGTATGTTTCTATTATAAATCGCCTTTCTAGTTGTTATAGCTTATTTTATCTTTGATAGCTAATGAACCTAGGCTACAAGCTTATGTATCAAGATTATGATTTAGATTGCTCATTTGCCTTTAAATTTGTTAACCCGCTTATTAAGGGTGTTTGGTTCCTGTTGTTTCAACGTGGTAGTTGCCTTTTCACTTGTTTATCGCACACTATGACCTCTAGGTGATATTAGAACTAGTAAAACTATAAAACCAATGTTTGAACTAGAGAAAGTCAAAATCAAATTATTTTCACTCTCACCATTCATTGGGACATGCGAGGATCAAATCACCCACTTGGTCTAAATCTTGTTCATGTATCTTAAATTAGTGTTATCATAGCTTAAATAATCATAATTAGTGCATACGGATCAAACAAGTTTCATTAAAGTCAAAGTTTAAGTTCAAAATCAAAAGTCAAAATGGTATGTTAGTCGAAACTCGGATCTGGGAGAATTTTTGTGAATTTTGTGTCGAGATTCAAGTCTTGAGATTTTACATGTTGAAATTCCATCTAAGCTTTTGAACCCACAGCTTAGGTTATTTTTATGATTTTTCTCCGGCTTAGGTGATAGTTCAAAGTGGCTGCGGGGCTAACCATTGCCCTCGCACTGTAGCATCACCAAACCCAAACTTTCCATGTGCCTTAGCTTCTTCATTAGTGGGCACACAAGTGAGCTTATTGGTTTTGAAACCAATAAGCTCATCTATAAAGTTCGTGGCTTATTTCAAACTTTTGAGCTTCTTAAATAGATATGCGTATAGCTTTTTGTTTGTCCAATTCCACCCATACACTGAGTGATCAGTGATATGTGCCGTTTTACACATATCTTTTATATAATTTAAACCCACAAAACAACCAAAACACTTTGAAAACCACACAAAGGTTACAAATATAATTGAAATGTGTTTTATGTGATTCTGTACAAAAGATTGAAAACAAGTGAAAATGATCAATTTCACAACAATTGTCATTTTCCATCCTCGGTTACACAAAATGGCAAACTAGTCCCTCAAGTTTCAAAATGAAATAAAAGTCAACTAAAGTCCTTGGGAAGCCAAAAATGTTCACAAAACATCCCTGGATAAAAGTTTACACAAATTGGCAATTTTTACCCCTCAAGTTTCAAAATTAGCAAACTTAGTCCCTGGGTATTCAAAATAGAATTTTATCACAAATTACCCTTGTACTATTCATAAATTACAATTTGGAACAATTTTGATAAACTTTTGGAATTTACAAAATAAGTCCCTCAAAAATCCAAATTTACATTTTAGGTCCTTTAAAGTTTTAAATATAAATAAAATACAACTTTTGGTCCTTGTGTAATTGTTTAATGGCAGGTTTGGTCCCTCAAAGAAGTTTGGAAATATGACAAATCAGGTCCCTCAAGTTTGGCAGAATTACACTTTTAGTCCTTATGCTAAATTAAATACCAAACGGACCCTTATTCATTATTAAACCCAAGTCCAAGTCCAATAACCACCCAAGCCCAAACCAGTCCAATACCTTATAACCCAGTCCAATGTTTAAATTAAACCAAACGCGCCACCACTGCTCACCATCCCCTACCTCCACCTGCTACCGCCTTTTCCCGCCATCCGTGCTCCCACCTCATCACCTTATCTTCCCAAATGTTAACTAACCTCTCACCATCTCCTTTACACCTTGCAAAACACTCATCACCTCAATTAATGCAATTACCCACTCAAATTACCTTTTCCCGCCAAAATGACAAATGGGTGGTTAAGATGAATTCCAAGATTAAAATTGGTGGGATTGTTTCGAGGTCGACAAAGGTCTTTCCATTAATAAATAAGAGAAGACCAAGAGTAGACTTAACTTTGGTTTTTACCATTGTTCACGTAGTATAATTTTAAGAGCTTTCTTTAAATTAAATGTCATTTAAAGTTTTAATGTTGTTTTATTTCTCAAATTAGTGTAATGGAATTTAATTTCCGCTTAATTTCAATAATTTCAATTTCATGTTTTGCTTAATTACTTTAATTTTCAAGTTTTTTTATTCCATGTTAACTAGTTGCTTAGTGGATTCTATAGCTCTCATAAGCTTCTCGACAAAAGCTCATTAAGGCTTTTAGATTCATTAAACAAGTTTCAGTCTTTAAATTAAGAAAAGTACTAAAAACTAAAAAGTCAATGAAAGCCAACCGTGGTCCAAATAAGCGCCTGGGAAATGAAGCTGTCGATGGATTTTGGTTTCTAGCTTATTGACACTAAGCTTGGAGTAGTTTTTAACCTTGGTACTAATTTTCAACTTGATCACTTGTGAGTTCTATTTTACCATTTTATAAGTTCACTGTTTCATTACATTTCATGTTTTGATTTTCATGTTTTCTGTTCCTTTGTTATTGTTTAATGTTATTATAAGTTAATATAAGCAGCTTGTTCATTTAAACTCACTTGTGCTAAAATTGGAAAGTACTCGCTGAAATGCATATTTGACAAGTCCGTGTTCTTGACCGTGTTCTTGACCTGTTTTATGCTCAAATGATCTTAAAATGTTATAATATAATGTTTGGAATCTAGTTTAGACTCAAATTCAAGAAACCTTTGATGTTCATATGACAAGTGATAATCAAAGTGATGTTTGATTTGCCGATAAAAAGAGTTCCAAAGATATGTCTGTTGTTATTTGTATTTGTTTCATGTCACTTTAGCATTATCTAGCTAAGTCAAGTCATTAATTATAGTCCTAGTTTAGCAATAGTCAAATTTCCTTTTAATTCACTTATGCGCTTTCATCGTCAATATATTAGATTGTGAAATTCATAGAATTAGCTTAAAACTTGTTACCATAGATTAATATCACCTTATCATAGCTTATTACATCATATTCAGTCCATAGATTAAATCCTAAGTTCATTTTAGTCAAACTTTATGTTCTTGTAAAAAGTCAAATTTTCATATAGTCGTTTTTGAATAAAATGTATAATTTTGTGTAGGACTCAGTGTTAAGTTTTAGTCTTAATCCTTTTGGGATTTCAAAATATAGCTGCTTAATTAAAATATAAAAATACTAGTTTGTCATTTCTCAGCTTTTTAAGTACTTATTTCCTAGCTTATTTTAGCTACTGCTTAAAAACATGCCTCGCACCACATTTTTATGTGTCAAGTTAATGAGCTTGCATAAGCTTCATTACTTGACCCTAGCTTGTGAACTTGGTTTCTTTGTGTAGCCACTCTAGCCTATTGTTTATATTCATGCTTGTCTTTACATTTTTAGCTTATTTACATAGCTTAATTACCCATATCTTTTTGTCCCATCTCATCTACTACATTGAAGCAAACAGTGTAGTAGAGTTGTTTTCCCAAGCTTCATAAATGCTCCTTACTAAGATTGAGCTTGTGAGTTTTAGCTTTTCACAAAGCTAAGCAACCATATTCTCTAGTTCAGTGTAGGTTGAGTATTAATGAGCTTATTGGATAAGTTTATAGGAGCTATTGTTTGCTCATTCATAACAGTTCACCGTTAAAACCATGAACTTGCACCATTTCCAATAGCTCCTAAAAGCTCATTAGAGATCTATAGCTTAAGTGTTTTAGCCTATTATGAAGCTCATCCACAAAACTTATTGATCTTATGCTCAAATTTCACATTGCGTACTTATTAACAAGGTCGCAATTGGCTTTAACTTATCACCATTTAGATAAGTACACCTAAACTCAAGTGCTCATAGCTACTTCATAAGTTCCTTATAAGCTCATCCGTGATCCCCATGAGAGAGCTTTGGCTTTTGGAATCCTAACCAAGATCTTGCTACTCCAATTCATATTTTGCCATTTTAAGCTTATATTCTAAGATTAATTTGTCATTAAATAAGTATGCGTGTCTGTTTGGTACTATAGTGTAATCGAAGAGCTTATTAGCTTATTTCAAGCTTATTTGGTGAAATCAGTACATTTGTTTGTTCATACCTGTCAATAGTACTTGTATACATATTACTTTTCTTTTGTTATCCTGTGTGGAGCTTATACCAAGCTTATTCAAGCTTTCATTCAATCCAAATTAAAGCTCAAAAGCCTAACTGACTAAACCATAAGCTCACACTGCTCAAGTACATTTTTCTTGTTCATATTTGTATATTGGACTTATGTACATCTCATTTTAGCTTTTGTTTCATTTGTATAGCTTATTTAGAGCTTATTACTAGCTTGAACTCCAACAGTCAAGCCAAAAGCTTAACTGTTGGACTCATAAGCTTGCAATGTGCTTATTTCTAAGTTTGCAGTTATTTGTTTTCATTAAACTTGTTTAATATTAGTACTTAGTTAGTCCAGAAAAAGAAAAAACCAAAAAGAACTATTTTTGAGATAAGTAAAAGCTTTTACTTAAAAGCTTATTTGCTTATTAGCTTATTTATGTTAATAGCATATAATTTTAATATTTTTCATAGCTTCTTGTATTTATTTTAGAATTTTGTAAAAAGTTTCATATTTTTCTTTAATCATTTAGTATTTTTAATAAATCAGTTATAGTTTTTAGTAATTAATAATAGTAAATAATTAATAATAAATATATAAAAAGCATAAAAAATATCTTTTCTGTTTTAAAATTAGTTTTATCATATTTTAGATTTTTCAAAGTTTAAATTTTATTTTTCCAAGTTTATTTTATATTTTCTAGTATTTAAGTGTATTTTAAATAGTTATTAATTAGTAATAATTAAATTAAAAGTGTGAAAAATATATTTTTAATTTTAAAATTAGTTTTATAATATTTTAGATTTTTCTGAATCATAATTTTATTTTTCTAGCCTTATTTTGTATTTTCTTCTATTTTAGAGTATTTATTAAATAGTTAAAATAGTTTTTAATTAATAATAAATAAATAAATAGATGTAAAAATAATTTTCTTTTTCTAATAATTTTCTTTTTATTAGGATTATAAAAATGTCATTTTCATATTTGTAGGCCTTTTATTTATTTAAAACTCACGTTTTATTTTGTACGTTTACGTAATTTTATTTAAACGTACGTTTTAGGTTTTAAACGTTCATCATTTTAAAAATAGTGATAGCGTTTATTTAATATATTTTATCTTTTATTTCCTTTAATTTGCATTTAAGTCGCTAAGACATGCAAATCCCTACCGTAGTTATAATCGATTTGTTTTTATGCGCTTACGCTTAATCTAAGTTAAACGACGCTTTATATATCTTTAGATTTTAGGTTTCGATTATGCGCTTTTATTGACGAATGTGATGTAGCTATTACTATTCACATTCCTAGTGTTAGTCAATCGATTCCCTGCTTTCCTATACTAATATTATTTTCAATAATCCACAAGTCATTGTACTCGAACGTCACCGCCAGACATAAACGATCCAAGGATATTTTAATCCTTGGTAAACATGACCCGTGAATCCCTATATTCCTCCGATCTTAATTGCATTAGTGTTTGAACTGCTTTAAGTCATCTCGTTACGGTTAGCCATTCACAAGTGGTTAGCTTGTGTGATTAAACTTGACTGCTTAGCACCAATCAAATTTTGCGCGCCACGGGAGGTCGTATACGACATGACTTGTATTTTGTATTTTGTTGAAATACCTATCCTTGTTTGTATATTAAACCTTATCATTCAACTACCGGGCTGTCAGGACATATTTATTACAGTTAATCATTCACAAGTGATTAGCTAGCGTGGTAAACCTGACACAAGCCTGGGAGGTAGTGATTACTTATACTGTATCATATTTCTTTTCAATAAACAATATAAAATACAAAAACATTTTTCCTTTGCACACAACTTGCCCAGTTTGATGAGTCCTCGCCACAACATTTGGTTGTTGGTCGCTTACGATTGTCGAGCTCGTCTCGACCCTGATTCCCTTCGAGGGGCGGTTGTAAGGAATTTTCTTTCTTTTGTACATATATATATAAAACTTACAAAATACAAAAATACTTTTATAAAATCAAAATCAAAAAAAAGATTCTTCTCGCTTTTTCGAGTTTCTTTCTAAGATTCTTAGACTCATCTTAATGATGATTATTCATAATTCGTGAGTGGCAATCCCACTCCAATTTCTCACCAAATCTTTGAGTGGCAATCCCATTCCACTTCCCCATGAACCAATTTAATTGGGTCAAGTCAAGCTAGTGACTGTTATAAAAACAAGCCATACAATATGGGTTTTCACCCATATTTCGCTGCTTTCCCTTTCTACTAACTAAGTGTGGGGTAATACCCCACCGTTGTACATATATATAAAAACTTTGAAAATTGTAAATACGTAAAAATAATAATTGTTGTGTTTCTACACTTAGCTTGTAATGTTATCTTTTACGTTCTAAGTTTCGCATTGACTTTGAATATTGAGGACAATATTCATTTCTAAGTGTGGGGAAATTCGCTAATTTGATTACTTTTATACCCTTTATGTCCCTTTTTCCCAAAAATGACCAAAATTTAAAATTTTTTTGGTATTAGTACTATGTACTAAACACAACAAATGGTAATCATCCACCATGTCTAACCCACATAAGGATTGGCTAATCCAGAGCAAACGGCTCTTGGTAAAGATATCTCAAACCGCTTATGGCTTGCAATTTGCCTAAAATTGTATGGTATTCGACTCACCATATCCTTAAAAGTGAAGAGTTGGCTAGCCCGCAAGTTTATGGCTTGTGGTAAAGGCAAGTGGAAAACCATAATTGGTAATTAACTCACCAAAGATAATATTTATAATTTATCTAAGAGTTGGCTAGTCCGTAGCAAACGGCTTCGTAAAGACAAATCAAAACCGCTGACACCGGTGATTTGCTCAAAATCACTTGGTTATCATTTGGACCAAAGTTCTTACTTGAACCAAAACATCTTGGCTACCCGTAGTGATGGCTTTTGGTAAAGAGTTTTTAAAATCCATTAAAACTTCATAAAGATTGCTAGGACTAGCAATAGTTTAGTGTGGGGATTTGATATGTGCCGCTTACACATATCTTTTATATAATTTAAACCCACAAAACAACCAAAAACACAAAAACTCACAAAGGTTACAAATATAATTGAAATGTGTTTTATGTGATTCTGTACAAAAGATTGAAAACAAGTGAAAATGATCAATTTCACAACAATTGTCATTTTCATCCTCGGGTTACACAAAATGTCAAAACTAGTCCCTAAATTTTTAAATGAATGAAAAGTCAACTTAAGTCCTTGGGAAGCCAAAATGTTCACAAAACATCCCTCGATAAAGTTTACACAAATTGGCAATTTTACCCTCAAGTTTCAAAATTAGCAAACTTAGTCCCTGGTATTCAAAATAGAATTTTATCACAAATTACCCTTGTACTATTCATAAATTACAATTTGGAACAATTTTGATAACTTTGAATTTACAAAATAAGTCCTCAAAATCCAAATTTACATTTTAGGTCCTTTAAAGTTTTAAATATAAATAAAATGCAACTTTGGTCCTTGTGTAATTATTTAATGGCAGTTTGGTCCTCAAAGAAGTTTGAAATATGACAAATCAGTCCCTCAAGTTTCAAGCGAATTACACTTTTAGTCCTTATGCTAAATTAAATACCAAACTAACCTTATTCATTATTAAACCTAAGTCCAAGTCCAATAACCACCCAAGCCCAAACCAAGTCCAATACCTTATAACCCGGTTAAATGTTTAAATTAAAACCAAACGCGCCACCACTGCTCACCATCCCTACCTCCACTGCTACCGCCTTTTCCCGCCATCCGTGCTCCCACCTCATCACCCTTATCTTCCCACCTTAAATAACCTCTCACCATCTCTTTTACACCTTGCAAAACACTCATCACCTCAATTAATGCAATTACCCAATGCAAAAATTACCTTTTCCCGCCAAAATGACAAATGGGTGGTTAAGATGAATTCAGAGATTAAAGCAAGGTGGGATTGTTTCAGAGGTCGACAAAGGTCTTTCCAGTTCAATAAATAAGAGAAGAGACCAAGAGTAGACTTAACTTTGGTTTTTACCATTGTTCACGTAGTATAATTTTAAGAGCTTTCTTTAAATTAAATGTCATTTACTGTTTTAATGCTGTTTTATTTCTCAAATTAGTGTAATGGAATTTAATTTCCAGTTTAATTTCAGTCTATCTTTCAGTTTCATGTTTTGCTTAATTACTTTAATTTTCAAGTTTTTTTTTATTCCATGTTAACTAGTTGCTTAGTGGATTCTATAGCTCTCATAAGCTTCTGACAAAAGATCATTAAGCTTTTAGATTCATTAAACAAGTTTCAGTCTTTAAATTAAGAAAAGTACTAAAAAAGTAAAAAAAGTCAATAGAAGTCAACTGTGGTCCAAATAAGCGCCTGGGAAATGGAAGCTGAATGGATCGATTTTCGGTTTCTAGCTTATTGACACGAAGCTAGAGTAGTTTTTAACCTTGGTACTAATTTTCAACTTGATCACTTGTGAGTTCTATTTTACCATTTTTACAAGTTCACTCGTTTCATTACATTTCATGTTTTGATTTTCATGTTTTCATGTTCCTTTGTTATTGTTTAATGTTATTACAAGTTAATATAAGCGCTTGTTCATTTAAACTCACTTGTGCTAAAAATTTGAAAGTACTCGCTAAATGCATATTTGACAAGTCTGTGTTCTTGACGTGTTCTTGAGTTTTATGCTCAAATGATCTTAAATGTTATAATATAATGTTTGGAATCTAGTTTAGACTCAAATTCAAGAAACCTTTGATGTTCATATGACAAGTGATAATCAAAGTGATGTTTGTATTTGCTCATAAAAAGAGTTCCAAGATATGTCTCGTTGTTATTTGTATTTGTTTCATGTCACTTTAGCATTATCTAGCTAAGTCAAGTCATTAATTATAGTCCTAGTTTAGCAATAGTCAAATTTCCTATTAATTCACTTATGCAGTTCATCACAATATATTAGATTGTGAAATTCATAGAATTAGCTTAAAACTTGTTACCATAGATTAATATCACCTTATCATAGCTTATTACATCATATTCAATCCATAGATTAAATCCTAAGTTCATTTTAGTCAAACTTTATGTTCTTGTAAAAGTCAAATTTTCATATAGTCGTTGAATAAAATGTATAATTTTGTGTAGGACTCAAGTGTTAAGTTTTAGTCTTAATCCTTTTGGGATTTCAAAATATAGCTTCTTAATTAAAATAGAAAATACTAGTTTGTCATTTCTCAGCTTTTTAAGTACTTATTTCCTAGCTTATTTTAGCTACCTGTTTAAAAACATGCCCTGCACCACAGCTTTAGGTGTCAAGTTAATGAGCTTGCATAAGCTTCATTACTTGACCCTAGCTTGTGAACTTGGTTTCTTTGTGTAGCCACTCTAGCCTATTGTTTATATTCATGCTTGTCTTTACATTTTTAGCTTATTTACATAGCTTAATTACCCATATCTTTTTGTCCCATCTCATCTACTACACTGAAGCAAACAGTGTAGTAGAGTTGTTTTCCCAAGCTTCATAAATGCTCCTTACTAAGATTGAGCTTGTGAGTTTTAGCTTTTCACAAAGCTAAGCAACCATATTTCTAGTTCAGTTGTAGGTTGAGTATTAATGAGCTTATTGGATAAGTTTATAGAGCTTATTGTTTGCTCATTCATAACAACACCGTTAAAACCATGAACTTGCACCATTTCCAATAGCTCCTAAAAGCTCATTAGAGATCTATAGCTTAAGTGTTTTAGCTTATTATGTAGCTCATCCACAAAACTTATTGATCTTATGCTCAAATTTCACATTGCACTTATTAACAAGTGGCGCAATTGGCTTTAACTTATCACCATTTAGATAAGTACACCTAAATCAGTGTGCTCATAGCTACTTCATAAGTTCCTTATAAGCTCATCTGTGATCCTAACAGAGAGAGCTTTTGCTTTTTGGAATCCTAACCAACTCAGCTTGCTACTCCAATTCATATTTTGCCATTTTAAGCTTATATTCTAAGATTAATTTGTCATTAAATAAGTATGCAGGTCTGTTTGGTACTATAGTGTACTGAAAGAGCTTAATAGCTTATTTCAAGCTTATTTGGTGAAATCAGTACATTTGTTTGTTCATACCTGTCAATAGTACTTGTACATATTACTTTTCTTTGTTATCCTATGGAGCTTATACCAAGCTTATTCAAGCTTTCATTCAATCCAAATTAAAGCTCAAAAGCCTAACTCGACTAAACCATAAGCTCACACCGCTCAAGTCCATTTTTCTTGTTCATATTTGTATATTGGACTTATGTACATCTCATTTTAGCTTTTTTCATTTGTATAGCTTATTTAGAGCTTATTATTAGTTGAACTCCAACAATGCCAAAAGCTTAACTGTTGGACTCATAAGCTTGCAATGTGCTTATTTCTAAGTTTGCGCTATTTGTTTTCATTAAACTTGTTTAATATTAGTACTTAGTTAGTCCGTAAAAGAAAAACCAAAAGAACTATTTTTGAGATAAGTAAAAGCTTTTACTTAAAAGCTTATTTGCTTATTAGCTTATTTATGTTAATAGCATATAATTTTATATTTTCATAGCTTCTTGTATTTATTTTAGAATTTTGTAAAAGTTTCAGATTTTTCTTTAATCATTTAGTATTTTTAATAAATCAGTTATAGTTTTTAGTAATTAATAATAGTAAATAATTAATAATAAATATATAAAAAGCATAAAAAAATATTTTTTTTGTTTTAAAATTAGTTTTATCATATTTTAGATTTTTCAAAGTTTAAATTTTATTTTTCCAAGTTTATTTTATATTTTCTAGTATTTAAGTGTATTTTAAATAGTTATTAATTAGTAATAATTAAATTTAAAGTGTGAAAAATATATTTTTAATTTTAAAATTAGTTTTATAATATTTTAGATTTTTCTGAATCATAATTTTATTTTTCTAGCCTTATTTTGTATTTTCTTCTATTTTAGAGTATTTATTAAATAGTTAAAATAGTTTTAATTAATAATAAATAAATAAATACATGTAAAAATAATTTTCTTTTTCTAATAATTTTCTTTTTATTAGGATTATAAAATGTCATTTTCATATTTGTAGGCCTTTTATTTATTTAAAACTCACGCTTTATTTTGTACGCTATTTAATTTTATTTAAACGCACGCTTTAGGTTTTAAACGCTCATCATTTTAAAAATAGTGATAGCTTTTATTTAATATATTTTATCTTTTATTTCCTTTAATTTGCATTTAAGTTGCTAAGACATGCAAATCCCTACCGTAGTTATAATCGATTTGTTTTTATGCGCTTACGCTTAATCTAAGTTAAACGACGCTTGTATATCTTTAGATTTTTAGGTTTCGATTGTACGCTTTTATTGACGTAATGTGATGAGCTATTACTATTCACATTCCTAGTGTTAGTCAATCGATTCCTGCTTTCCTATACTAATATTATTTTCAATAATCCACAAGTCATTGTACTGCAACGTCACGCCAGAGATAAACGATCCAAGGATATTTTAATCCTTGGTAAACATGACCCGTGAACTCTATATTCCTCCTGATCTTAATTGCATTAGTGTTTGAACTGTTTTAAGTCTGTTACGGTTAGCCATTCACAAGTGGTTAGCTTGTGTGATTAGACTTGACTGTTTAGCACCAATCAATCAGTGTTGACCACCCAAGTTCAAGCCCTCATCAAGTGCTTATCCGTGGGACCCAAACCTTTAGTCCTAGCTTTTTAGAAACCTCAATAAGTCACCTTTTCATATCAAGTCTCACTTTGGATCCCTGTCAACCCTAGTGGGACCCACAAGGGCTGCAAGGTTGTTGGTTTTGGCATGTTTGGCCTGTGATATTGTTGCTTATTTGTAACTTATTTAGTATACACCAGTCTCACACCTCCAAGACTACATCGATCAATTTTGACCTCCTTTGTATACCCCACCTTATACCGCAGATACATCCGCTTAACCTAATACATGTGTCTTGACTATAAATTGATAAATGTTTGTTGAAAATCAAATCTAGGCTCTGGGATGAAGTTGTCCTTAAAAGCATTCTAAACTCAACCAAGACTGTAGCAAAAGGATGGGTGAGGAGCTTGAACCCAAATGATATAGTTGGTGGTACGTAGATTGGACGAGGATGGTGTGAGGTAAACGCTCAAGTACCAACAAAAGAGATGAAGTGTTGGTGAGACCCTATGGGTTATTTGCCACAATCAAGACCTGTTGGTGCAACCATAGCATGGCCTTGTCCCTTTATCTCGGTATGTCTTTGTTAATCTTGTGATACCAATAATTTTACTAACATGGAGCTTAATGCTTATACATGGGTGTTTATTTGTAGGTGGTCCGTGAGGATCGAGAGAGATGATGCATGATGACCACGGACTAAGCTTCTTGTTGCGTTAATTTATTGTTTAATGTTAATGTACTTTATGTTAGATTATGTCTACCTTATTTATGTTTAGTGATTTTGTTATGACAATTGCTAATTTGAAATACAATTTCGCTTTTATTCATTTAATATTTAGTTGATGTTTTATTCATATTGTAATAATAGAGTGCATGGTGAAAATAAGCCCTATCATATGACTTGTCCGGACTTTGAAATTGTCCTATTAAACTTATTAACCGTCCTAACAATTAACTTAACATTGTAAAAGTGTCCTAATATGTTGTTATTAGGACGTTATTTAGGTTGTTAATAGACATTTTATACGACCAAAAATTGGTTTCATAATTTTCTTTGAGATATTAGAACCCTTTTCTTGGTGCTAAAATAGCTATAATGTTATATGATAAGCGTCCTAACAATTATCTTTTAAGTACGCTTGTATGCGTATCAAAAGATTAAAATTAGGTAACAACGTTTACAACATTGTAAAAGTGTCCTAATATGTTGTTATTAGGACGTTATTTGGTTGTTCATAGACATATTATGCGACCATAAATTCGGTTTCATACTCGTATTTGGGATATTAGGACCCTTTTCTTGGTGTTAAAGTAACTATAATGGTATATGATAACCGTCCTAAGAATTAACATTAAAGGACGCTTGTATGTGTATCAAAAGATTAAAAGTAGGTTACCACATGTTAGAACATTGGAAAAGTGTCCTAATATGTTTTTATTAGGACGTTATTTGTGTTGTTTATAGACCCAAATGCACCATAAAATTCAGATTACAATCTTATTTGAGTTATTAGTACCCTTTTCTTGGTTGCTAAAATAGCTATGATGTTACATCATAAGCGTCCTAACAATACTTTTAAGGACGCTTTTATGTGTCTCAAAAGATTAAAAGTAGGTAATCACATGTTAAAACATTGTAAAAGTGTCCTAATATGGTTTTATTAGGACGCTATTTGTGTTGTTCATAGACATATAATGCACCATAAAATTGGTTTCATAAGGGTTAGGACGCTTGGACCTATTACAACCGCCTTTACATGAAACGCTTTCATCCTTGGTCCTATTAAATGAAAGGTCCTAAAAGTACCATTTTATGACGCTTATGGGGTCCTAAAAGCCACTTTTCTTGTAGTGATGCCTCATCAACCATATTAAGAGCATCAAACGGATTTGATGTAGCAATATTCTTCCCACTTATACTAGCCACTTAAGAAATTTCTTCTTGGTAGCATCCGGCTTCTTCGAAAAAGGCTGATACACCTGCTTTTTAGGTTTAGAATGGCTAAATTTAGCCCCTTTTCCCACCTTAATACCACGAAATGCCTTCCTCTGAGGCATTTGAAACCCATCATTCTTTTGTACTTGTTGTTTAAGGTCAACAGGCACACGTTTGGGACATTGAGTCTCATCATGGCCAAAAACCATAACGAGGTGTATGCAACACCTCCCCTTCCCCAACCTAGCTTGGCACAGCAATAACCATTGTCCCTTTAAGCTCTCGATCCGCCTTGATGTCAATCAAATATATAGCATAGTCAAAACGCCCCCAAGACTGCAAACACATAGAGCTAGTGTATGCATCAAGCATAATAGGGGTACCGAGTTTGGTAGCCATGGCACTCAACACATCTTCAGTAAAAGCAGCAATAGGAATATCATGTAATCTCACCCAGACAGGAATTGAACCCAAATCCTCTTTAACAAAACTCGTCCTAGGGGTCCACTTCTTCAAAATGATAGGAACGGATCGAATAAACCAAGGTCCATTCTCTAACACGCCATTAAGTCCATAAATAGAAGCAAATTTGAAGAAAAATAAACCCTTTGAATTCATCATAGAATGTACCACACCAAACTTCTTCCATGCATTCTTTACATAGTTATCAACTACGGGGAATGCAACTCTCTTTCCAATAAAGTACCCAAACAAAGTATTTTCGAACTTAGAATTAGCATCCAAAACAGAAGATAAAGGAATTTGGACCTCCGCCTTTTTGTTAAGAGCCTTACCTGTGTCGAGTGATCAAAAATTGACTTTACGAGTAACATTACTAGCACCAACCTTGCTCGCAAACGGCATAGGGGTAACACGAACTGGCTCATGAACCCCATTTCCTACCTTAGCTGCCCCCTTCGATGCGAATGACACCGGGGTAAGAAGAACCGGTGATACGCGTACAATGCGCGTTCCGGGTCAAACGAACTTCCTTTTCGTCGAGAAAGTTTTTCAACACCCCAGGCAAAGGAACCTAATCGCTGTAGTGTAGTATTAGGGTGCCACGGTATTGATATCGTTCTCAGGAAATAGGAATGCTAGTGAGAAGTTACTATGCTAAGGTGGGGTTGAGGAAGATTATTTTTTTGTCTTTTATATTTTTTATAAAATTGAAAGGTACGAATCTCGGGTATTGATTTGGGGGTTGGTATTTCTACCAATTACTCTACTTATCTAATTATCTAAACTAATGTGATTGTAGTCTATGTCTATTGTTGTGTGCTCTTATGATGATTAAAAATGTGTTTACTTAGATGCTATTACTCCCTAGTTATCTCCTATTGATGGTTGAATTGTCACGTCCTTATTCTTAACGCGTTGTGTTTTCTAAAGTCGTAGGGTATGCGTTTCTCCCTAACTCTTTGAAGCTACCTAAGGTTAATGACTACAAAATCTCTAGGATTCATAAACTTAACACTAAGGTTATCTTTGGATGTTTACCCTACAATTCCACTAGTAATTATAAATTAATGTTCAACAAAGATTAATAAAGCATTAAAGACACAACGAATGACCTATCCCAATACTAGGTTAATCACAATTAAGATAAGAGACAACCAATCAATATTCAATCCCTAGGTTTCATAGATCTAAGCAAACACACAAGTATATTAGCCGGACATGGAGAACATGCAAGCATACAAACAAACAATTGAAGACATAATTGAATTAATGAAGTAATTCACTTATCTTGTCGTAAAATAGGGTATGGAACCCTAAGATACGGCCCAAGACAACCTTGGTTCGGTTTAGGTTTTTACTCCACAAAACAACCTCCCTAAAAACTGAAAATTCGAATTCTATATATAGTGTTTCAATCTGACGCTCACTCTTTAATTGTGACGCCATCGGTCACCGCCATTAGGTTTTCGCCTCGCCATGTCAACTCGTGACGGTGTCACCTTATGCTCGTGAAGTCGCCGGCTTCAACCTCCGACACCGTCGGGATCGAAATCTAGGTCGCCTCGAGTTGTGACGCCCTACTCTTTTAAACCCGATGTCGCCACTTGTAAATTTGCAATTTGGCTACCGAGTCATCTCAAGATATCACGACGCCACATTTAAGCAAAGGACGCCGTCCCCCTTTAGTTCCAAGCAGCTTGAGTGTCTCGATTCTTTAGTTTGGCCATTTTCTTCATATATTCGCGCCTTTTCGTCCGAATAAGTGTCATTCCTGCAATTTGCCTTCAAGAGACCTAAAAAGTGAAAAGGAACGAAATTAAGTACTAACGGATACAAAAGTGATCAATTACGGGCTTAAATGACCCCTCAAAAGTGCACCTTTTAAATCCTTATCAAATATCCCTACACTTGGAATTTGCTTGTCCTCAAGCAAATGTGCTTTTAGCCAATTAATTTAAATTTTAGGGGTCATGAAGCATTAGTTTAGAACAATTCACAACACATATAAGCCCGCAAAATTCATAACAAGCATGGAAATTACATACTAGCACCTCACATGGGGTGTTTGGATACTCTAATCTCTCGGGTGTATATGAAATATAACAAGTTGGAAATGGAATATAAACACTCATTAACGGGTCCTAGTACATAGATTACCATAGGCTTGAAAATAGATCAAACCTCCATCGCTTTAGCGTAAGCACCTAGGAAAAACTATCCAAGAGGTCTTTTAAAGGGTTGTAACGTTAGGCTTACGGTAGGGAAACAAAGGGTTTGGTGGGTGATAAAATCAAATAGTCCTGAATATTAATTGTCAATTTCCCCCGATAATGCTTGTTTTTTTTGGGTAAAAGGTCAAGATGACCCAGTAAATATTATTACTCCAAAAAACATTTAAGTACAAAGGATATGAGTGAGATCTCATATGCTCGTTATTTATATCATTTATATGGATTTACGCTTGTTTTACATTGTTTTCCACTTTCGTGTAAATTACGAGCATTGGAGCTAAAGAGACGCGGATATGGAAACATAACTAAAGATTTATCACAAGATGCCTATTTTGAAGAAGTTACGGCGAAATCCTCTCTCACATTACCGTAACTATTGCGTAACCTCGAATACCAACTTATCAAGAGGTTACGGCGAACTCTTCCCAAAGGTTACGACGTAAACCATTAGGTCAAAAGAGGTTCCACGTCGATGCTTACGCCAGTAATTCATCGCATCACTTACGATGTAACCGAGTTTATTGAAGACTACGCATAACCACTAATAAGGTTACGCCCGTAACCAGCGCATCTAGTGCATTTATGAAGAAATAGAAGGTTACGACGTAACTCCTACATTGGTTACGCCATAACCCGCACACGGCCTATAAATACCCCACTAATTCCAAAGATTTCTAATCATCCCATTCCACACACAACACTGAGAACGTGGTAAAAGCTCATGGGTCTAGGGAGCATACTGGAGTGTTTCCAAGGGAGAATTCACACCATTACGATAAGCTTTAGCGCTTTATATTTCTTTTACTTTCAATTCATGTATTTCATACCTTGGAATATTGAATTAATTTGCATGATTAATATGAGCGGCTAAGCACCCTTTGGTGCTAGCCTAGTTATGATTCCTTAATTGTTTTGTTTGCTTTTACATTTACTTCCGTACAATTATCTCTAAGTGTATGCATGCATAGTTCTTTGGTAGTCACCCTTAGTTCGGTAGTTTTGAATGGCGGTAGAGGCGAATTGCCTAGGAGATATGACCAACTCGACCCTAGGTGAGCTGGATCGAGACGGAAGGTAAGATATGACCAATCGACGACCCTTTCTACTTATGCGATTTGACCAACTAATCACCTATTGTTTGGATGAACTTAAGAATTGGGGTGTAGTGTCTAAGTTCCTAACGGCGGGCACTCACTATTTTGAACTGCATGTAGCGGTACTTAATGACTTGGCTTAGGGACCGTGAACAACAGGACTTATGACGATGTGCCCGGTTCTCCGTGGTGGCATCTTTGCCGATAGGTTAGGAGAATTGACAAAATGTTGTCCTCTCGAATTTGACCCCACCAAGTAATTGGAAGTAGGTAGACGTAGACATAACTAGCTAGGAGGATTGACTAGGTTAGCACCACTATTCCTCTATTGATTTCCCTTTACCATTTATCTGCTTTTATTTCATTCTGCATTAGTAGTTTAATTAATTAAATCCCTATCAAAACCATTATTATACTGTGACAATTAGACTTAGTAATAATCCAACACATATAGCTCTTGGGACGACCTCGGCTTTAACATTTACTACACTACACGCGACCGGGTACACTGCCCGTTAGTGCACTAGGGTAGACCATAGGTATAGCGAGACACTTTAAATATTAAGCCTTGGTCAGTAAAAACTGCATCAGTGGGATAGGCGATTTATGTTACAAGCATGAGAAGAATGGCGTTGCTAAGCCAAGACTCGACACTCTAAACTCTAGATAACTTGAAATAAACAAACATAAATTTAAAGATAGAAGTAGGATGGTAGACCATATGTTTTTTTTTCATACACTTTTATTGTACCATCCTTTATCATAACATCAAAATAATAGGGATTTATAGGCACATCCCAACACTTGAGTTTTTATTACTCTAACACTAATTTGACCCGAATTGAAAAGATCAAAACACTTGAAGTAAATTATTATGCAAATAAAGGGAATTTGTATTTAACGTTCCTTCCCGTCATTTCATATAATTTAACTTTTCCCATGAGTCCCAATCGTCCCAAAATTGTGTACAAAGGATATGACTCGACTTAGCAACTTATGCAAGCAACTAGATAATTGAACTAAGGGTTTAGTGTGATAACAATAATGCACTAAAAGTGAGTGCATACAAGGTAGGCTAAGGTGATTTGGGTGTACATTTGGGTGGATCAGAATAATGCTCTTCATTGATATTCCGGAGAACTGAAACATCACGAGAACCGCTAAAAGGATAGGCTCGAGGGTTAACTAGGGTATCGTGTACTAAAATGAGTACAACGAAGGTTGTGAGGGAATTACTCAACCGATGTGTAAGAAGTAATTATATTACGGTATCAAACAAGGGTTATCCTAATGCCTCTTATCATTTAGTTATTCCTAACTACATAAGTGTAGTCTCACTAACGATCTCGAAATACATCACAAAACAAGTTCTAGAATCTATTATACTAACGGTTTACACTCTAAGCATCAAAGATGAATGCTTTAATTCCTTCAAATCTAAGGGCGATCCTCACATTTTGTGTGGAATTTAAGTGGTAAAGGGTTTTGTGCTAGTCATATAACTTCCTATCCATGAGACGCTTTATTAAGACTAATGGCCCACTCTTACATGTTATGAAAAATTTTAAATTTGGTGCCAAAATTACTCTAACCGATATTTCTCATGGTTTATTACACAAATGAAATAGGACAAAGCAAATAGTGAAGGATAAGCATAGTTTCAAAGTTCCCGTTTTATTTTTCCCTCCTTACACTTAAACTGAACATTGTCCCCAATGTTCCTCGAAAGTATCAAAGTTATGATAATGAAGGTAATTAAAAACGAAAGAAACTAGTACTCCCCTAATTAGGTCGGTAGGATCCATATGAAGTAGTGGTTAAATCTTTCTTCAAGAAGAATGTATGCGTGAAAAGCTCCTTCCAATCTTATGTATCTTCTACTTGATAAATAAACCCGCACATCAAGAAAAACAGACAACCCAAAGCATCAAATGAATAAAGAAAATAACAACAAGATGTAGTTCCGACTTAAATAAGATATAATGCTTGTGGAATGGATGTTTGCATTTTTCGGAAAATTAAGACCAGAAATTCCAAAAATTAATATGTAACACACAAATAAAGAGAAAGTAAGATAAGTTGTTTCGCTCCTCCCGGCGCCGTCAGTTATGATCCCGACGCCAAAGTTATCATGACAGTAAACTGGTCTCGATTTTCTGGAAAAATTCTGCAAAATTTATATCTTTAGAATCTAGAAAAATTCATGCAAAACATCCATTATGACTCAATACAAGCATTTGATTCTAACAAACACACATGTATATCTTTTAAATAATCGCGATTCTCATGTTCACATTCTTTTTGAAAACATGTGTAATCCTCCCTACACTTGTCCCTTTTGTAAATTCAAACATGAGAGTAGACAATCAATAAAAGATATACGACACACAAACAAGCAAACAATTAAGCATTGGTGGTACTAGATGAGTCTTCTTTTTGAACGTGGGACTTTAACCTAAGGCTTCCAAGATGAATTAAGAAGAAGGAAATCCATGATGTGTAGTTGTGTTTTTCTAGGTTTAACTTGATGGGAACTTTGTTGGTGATACTAAATGGGATGAGTTTTTCAGTGGATGTAGGAGGAGTGGTGTCATTAGTCATTGTTTCCTGAGTTTTGTGATTAGGGTTTAGAAAAGAGATAGGTGGCTGTTTTGGAGAAGGAGGGTAAGGAAGGAACGATTAGGGAGGGAGGGATTTGGAGGATTGGTATTTTTATTTAGCCTGATACCATATTAATTGGTATAATTGTATGTGTCTTATTCCATAAACGAGTTACAGATATATAGGATACATGAGATCATTTTAGAATAAATGCATATGGGCTAGGCCTAATTACAATAAGAAAACCATCGGGCCTATGTACAAGTTTTAGTTAATAAAAACACACTCCGAGGATATTTCTGACATATTTTGATCGTATTTGGGTGTTTCTATTCATTTTTTATGTCTTAGGCGGGTAAAAATGATGTGTGAATAAGCACTCATCAAATCCCCTCACACTAGGCAATTGCTAGTCCCCAACAATCATTCATATGAAGTAATGAAAGAATCAAGATTACCAAGAATACCCCATTTTGACTTTTTTATTTGATGCGAGAAATTTAAACTAGACTGAAAGTAAGCAACGTGCTTGATTATCGAAATATAAGTGGTATCATGGAACGGGATTCACACAAAATGGGTGTCTCTAGGGAATTGAATCGTCATCCTCTTTTTTTATACTCCCAACTAAGTCTAAACTTATTGTGCAAATGTTTTTATAAAATGCTAACTCTACTTAAACAAATAATCTATGTAAGCCGAGACTTAACTTTTTATGTTGGATCGATGTACTCTAACCAAACTAACTATGTAGCTTGTAAGGGCTCAGTAACCTTGGATAAATCCTAAGTTACTAACAATGAAACACTGATATTACTCTATTAAGTATGCGGAAACTACTTTAATAAAGCTAAGAAGAATAACTCAAAACTTCAACGATTTTATTAAACCAAACTTTGAACCTGCTTGATACACAGATTCACTAACAAACCTAATCACTAAAACTCTAATATCGTACTTTGTAAAATCTAAGTCGTATTCTAAAAACGTGTTGCTTGCCTCTCTAATGCCAATCTAGGGTCCTTTATAGGCATAAGGAGTACTTAGTCGGTTTACAATTAGAATCCTTGATCATCAAGTAATACTAATTCTAAACTAAGAATGTTCTAAAATTACATAGCTTTCCATAAATGATATAGCGCTTTAGCCTTTGCAAGATTTTAACACAAGCAAGACTTTGACTTTCATTGTCAGTACTTTGACTATCTTCAAAGACTTTGACTTTCTTCAAGACTTTATATCCCAACAATCCTCCCATAACTTGAATTCTACTTGCTTGATTTCAAGTTCCTTTGTATCTTTAAACTTTAACATCTTTGTCTTCAAGGAAAGATTATATCTTTATCTTCACATTTGTCTTGTACTCTCTGTGCTTGTATCAAAATAATCTTTATAACCAATCCTTTTCAGCATCCTAAATCAGTAACCTTCATCTTTATCAGCTACTCAGCAACATATGGCAAATTGTACATCAGTTCATAAATTTTTAGACTATTCTCATCACTTCCAGGTGTGCTAACTCCTATGAGAGGTGAATCATTGAAAATTAATGGATTTTGATTTCTCTTTACCAAAGCCATTAACTCTGGAGTAGCCAATGTTTAGGTGTGTAAGACCATGGTACATTGATAACCATATGATTTTTAGCAAATTATCAGCTATCAACGGATTTGTTAAGTCTTTACCAATAGCCGTTTGCTTTTGGACTAGCTAGTTCTTGCAACCATGGTGAACTAATTACCATATAAATGGTTTTTCCACACCCTTTACCACAAGCCATTTTCTTGTGGGCTAGCCAACTTTTCACTATTACAGATATGGTGAGTTGAAAACCATACAATTTTTAGTAAATTGTCAACTAAAAATAGATTTGATAATCACATCAGAGCCGTACCCTCATGATGAGTCAAACTCTTTCTAAGGTGAGTTGATTACCATTAGGTGTTACTCTCATAACAATTTGTTGCTGATTACTTGTGCATTCAAAAAGTATTTTGCACTTTACAAAAATTGCTTATTTATTTTCTTTAAAAGACTTTTACTGGTTTTAAGCTGCAAGCAGTACTTTGAGAAATTACTATTTGATCAGCAGTACTTTGAATAAAGTACTATTTTTTTGAAAAGATTTATGTAATTAAAAATCATACCAGTATTTATGTTTCATCATCAGCCATAGCTGTCCATTTGATGAATAATTCAATGACCATAAGGGCTGTTTCATTCTCTTCTTCAACCTCCATACCATGATCCAACATCCTTATCATAAGATCCCTTGTAAGTGGATATCTTCTTTCTGCTAACATATGGCTCATAGTCCCATCTTCTAATTCCAAAACATGCACTCCTGATTCTTCAAAGAATCTCCAGCTTGTAATATCCCAAACTTCTTGAATGTTCCAGATTGCATTAGTGCTTGTTTCTTCTGTTTCCCAGATGGTTATAAGATCTCCCATCAAGACTAAGCCAACTCCATCTGAAGTAATGTGCTCAAAGTACTCTTGCACTAGTTGATAAAGGTGAAACAGGTCTTCTCTATCTATCATGTGCAGTATATCCCATAGCAGATTAAATAATCTAAAACTGTCATCTTCTCTTTGGAACATAAGGTAGTCTCCTTCCTTTGATTCTGCAACTTCAAATGTAGACATCTTAGACTTCTTTTCTGCAACATCTTTGGACTTAGGATGCTCAAAATCTATAACTCTAAGATAATTCCTCAGCTCATCAACATTGTCTGTTCTCAACTTAAGCTTCTTTAATAGCTGTTCATCTTTAGTTATTCTTTTTCTCTTTAAACTCCTTTTTCTTGCATCCTCATTCTGTTTTTCATCATCAAAAGAAATAATACCTTCGACTTCCTTTTGATAAGCTTCTCTAACAGCATCATACAAATCTTTCATCTCTATATACTTCAACTTATGTAAACCAGTATATCCTCTTCCCTTTAGATAAGCCATCATAGCATTTCTTTCCTTAGCTATACTCTTAGGTCTTCTTGGTAAAACAAGTTGCTTCTCTGGTACAACATCTTCAGCATTCAGTTCAGCTTGTAGGTTCCTAGCAGCTTCTTCATTTTTAGCTTCTTCAATAGCCCTTAGTTCTGCTAAAGTAAGCTTCTTCTTCTTCTTTGTTTCTACCAGGATACCTTTTCCTTTGTCTTTAGGATCTAAAGTGGGTTGAGAGGATTGCAAGACTTGAGGTTGTTATTGTTCAACACTGATAAGGTTTTAAAAGGTACCTTTTTGATGGGTCATTTAAGCCCTTATTTGATCACTTTTGTATCCGTTATTGCTTAATATCGCTCCTTTTCACTTTTTAGGTCTCAAGGCAAAATGTCGGAATGGCACTTATTTGGACGAAAAGGCGAATATAATAAGAAAATGGCCAAAGTCAAAATCGAGACACTCAAAGTCATTGAAAGCATAAGGTGACGGCGTCACACCTTTATACGCGACGCCGTCGAAGGATTTTGTGACGGACGAAGCCAAAACTCCTATTTTCGCGACGACGTCAAGTTATAAAAGAGTAGGCCGTCACAACTCGGGACGGCCTAGATGCAATCCGACGGCGCCGGAAAGTCGAAGAGGACGTCACAAGCACAAGGTGATTGCCGCAAGTCTAACGTGGCCAAGACGAAACCCTAATGACGGCGATCGACGGCGTCACAAACATAAGGTGACGCGCCGCATGTGTAATCTTTATATAGAATCCGAATTTTCAAGATTTGTGTGTAGTCTTTGGAGTAAAAACCTAAACCGAACCAAGGTGTCTTGTACAAGATTTTAGGGTTCCAAACCCTATCTTACACCAAGATAAGTGTTTTACTTCATTAATACAATTATGTCTTTGATTATTTGTGTGTATGCTTGCATGTTCTCCATGTCCAGCTAATTTACTCGTGTGTTTGCTTAGGGAATATGAAACTTAGTTATTGAATATTGATTGGTTGTCTCTTATCTTAGTTGATTAATGATCTAGTAATGCGATAGGTCATTCGTTGTGTACTTAATGCTTGATTAAATCTTTGTGAACCTTAGAATATGACTCCTTGAGTAGTTGTAAGCTAAACCATCTAAAGAGTGCCTTAGAGTAAGAGTTTACTATCCCTAGTGGGTTTTGTAGACGAGACCCTTTGGTAAGTTCAAAGAGTTAGGGAGAAACGCATACCCTACAACCTTAGACACACAACGCAACTAAGAATAAGGACGTGAAAATTCAACCACCAATAGGAGATAATTAAGGAATAGTAAAACCTAAGTAAACACATCTTTAAACTATAATACGAGCACACAATAATTAGACATAGACTACATACACCTTAGATTAGATAATTAGATAAGTAGAGTAATCGGTAGCCATACCAACCCCAAATCCAAACCCCAAGATTCAGACTTTCAATTTCCTAAAAACATAAAAGATAAAATTAATCTTCCTCAACCTCAACCTTAGTGTAGTAACTTCTCACTAGCATTCCTATTCCCTAGAGAACGATATCAATACCGTGGCTTACCCTAATACTACACTACAACGATTAGGTTCATCGCTAGGGTGTTGAAAAACTTGCTCGATTTAAAAGGAAGTTCCTTTGACCCCGAACGATGCGTGTAGCGTTATCAAGTTTTGGCGCCGTTGTCGGGAATAGAATAGCTAGTTAGTAGTCCACCTCGTTAGGGTTTCTTTGCTTGATTCAGTATCAAGTAAAATTTTCTCATTTTAGCTTTCTCATAGTCTATCCCCTCTTCGTGACCTTTGTTCGTAATCCCATCACTTTTCATCATGGAAGGTGACAACCAACCACCACTCATCAATCCACCACCAAATGACCCGCCAAGAGCCCGTACTCTTGGTGAATACTCGAGACCAAGCCACTTAGGCTACAGGAAAACCATTGAGCTTCCCGACCAAGCCCAAACTACGGCCCTGCGATCCGACACCATCCGGTTGGTGCAAAACGGATGTGCATTCCATGGACTTCGTTCCGAAGATCCAAATCAGCATCTTAGGGATTTCCTTAAAATTTTCGATTCCATCGACCTTGATGCTACTACTCGGAGACCACGCGCTGCGTCTCTTCCAATTCTCTACGGGACCAAGCTAGTAATTGGCTTGAGCGACTTCCGCCGGCTCCATCTTAAGTTGGGATGATCTTACCTCTCGCTTCCTTGCTCAATTTTCCCACCGGGAGAACCACTAAGCTTAGGAATGACATATTGATGTTTCAACAACGCCTGTTAAATCTCTCTACGAAGCATGGACTCGATTCAAGGACTTACTTCATAAAGTCCCTCATCACGACATTGATCTTTGGCTCCAAGTCCAAATCTTTTGTGATCATGTCAACTTCCCCACCAAGCGATCCATTGACCAAGCGGCCGGTGGAAAACTTAGTGATCTCACCGCGGAAGAATCATGGGGTATAATAGAGGACCTTGCCCTCTATGACAACGAAAGTTGGGATGACCCCCGTGAGCTGCCCAAAACCGTTAAGGCAATCTCCTTGCCTCCCATTACCTCACAATCTTCCGATCAGTAGGATGATCTAACTCAAGATCAAGTTAAATTCCTAATGAGTTCCTAAGAAAATCCTAAGTCCTCACGCCAGTGAACAAAATCACTCGCCTTGTGAGTTATGTAGTGGTCCCATGACCGTGATTGCACAAGACTCCCAAACAAGCTTTTGCGGACTACGCCACCATGCGTACCGACGGAGCGGGAGAGAAGTGGTACACTTTCAAGCCCGAACAAAACAACTTAGGAAACTCTTACAACCCCTCATGGAGAAATCACCCTAACCTTAAGTGGAACCAAAACTCAAGCATACCCCAAAGCTCATCTAGTCCACCTAATAGGTTCAACTCTCTAAACACCGGGAACCCCACTAATCTTGAGGCAATTGCATCTATATTCCTGTCATCTCAAGAGACTCGATTGACTAAGCGTGAAGCCGATTTTAAGCAAAGACAACGCGAGATGACAAACAAGCTTGATGCCCTCTTAAAAGCCTTCAATGAACGGGAAGTTGGAGCACTCCCAAGTGATACTATAAAGAACCCAAAAGTGAATTCGATTTCGCCGACTTCATGTTCTTGTTCACCATGGGAGAATGCACATCCATGCCCTCACACCCAACGGTTCACTCGGTAAATGCTATCAAAAGGGTTCCAAGCCATCCAAAATGTGGTACCAAGGCCCCGCACCATTGGTAGAACCTACTCTTGAGAAACCCACAACCAAGAATCCAAACCTAGTTTAGAGGAGGAGTACAAGGAACCCATCAAGAAAACCGAGTATTGAGGTCTTAGCTCATGCACCTTATTATAATGCGTTAAAAGAAAAATACGAGTTAGAACTTAAGCTTGGAAAACATGGGTCCGCTTTTTGCGAAATAATTTACCTAAGAAGTTAGACGATCCCGGCTATTTACTCTTCCGTAGGCTTGGAACTTCCAAACCTCTCGACGCCTAGCCGACTTAGGGTCATGCATCAATCTTGTTCCGTTGTCCTCCATAGAAGCCTTAACTTAGGTAAAATAGAACCAATGTAAACCATCTTAGGTCTAGCGGACGGTAGTGTTGCACTTAGGTAGGAATAATAAAAGACATGGTAGTACACGTAGAGAGTTGACTCTTTTGGCCGACATTCATGTGCTAGACATGAATAAGGACCCGACATGCCCATTACTAGTAGGAAGAGGATTCTTAGCTACCGCTAGTGCCATCATCGATAGTAAGATGTCCAAGATAGTGGTAGGCGAGGAGTGCTAGGTCAATTTACGATGTCAAAAAGCATACGCACTACAAAGAAGAGGAAATCCCACATGAGATTAGGTTGGATGAGAGCCTTCTAGATATGGACCTTGGATAGATAAGAACCTCATAGGCCCCCAAAGACCTTTTTACCTAGATGAAACCTTCACTAGTAAAGCAACTTTCCAAGAAAAGAAATGGCTAGGGACATGGAAGTGAACCCGCTCGAGGACGCTTAGTATTTAGGAAGATGACCGAGTTCCTAGGAAGCTTGCCCGTCAACCTTGTTATGAATAAGTGGAAAGTTGAGAAATCTAAACACAAATGGATTGGGATAGACCACCTAGTGACGGTGATGGAGAGTGGCACATTAGGATAACAATCTATGATCCCGATGAGAGAAGTTTGAAAAGGCATATTCACCGAACGTACTACTAGGAACTTGAATGATAAGTTTGATCCTTATGACATTGTTGAGGATAGGCTTACTTATATCGGCACGTAGAGAGCACGACTACGAGTCTAGCTACACGACTCTTAAATAAAGAAAAGCGCCGTGGGAGGCAACCCATGCTTAATTGTTTGCTTGTTAGTGTCATATGTCTTTATTGATTGTTTATTCTCATGTTTAAATTTGTAAAATGCTTTATTTTGTTTTAACCTCGCCTTGATTGCATATAAAGGTATTTTACATAAGGGATAAGTGTAGGGGACGATTACACACGTTTTCAAAAGAAACGTAAACATGAGAATAACAATTCATTAAAAGATATATTTATTTGTTTGTTCGAGTCAAATGCTTGTATCAAGTCACAATGGATGTTTTGCGTAAATTTTTCCAGATTCTAAAGATGTAAATTTTCCGTAATTTTTCCAAAATCGCAGACTAGTTTTTGTCAGATAACATGACGGCGTCAGATCGCAACTCGACGCCGTGAAGGAGCAAAAACAACAGATTACTTTTTTTCTCGTTTTCGAGCTACTTATAAATTTTGGAATTTTCTGTGTCTTAATTTTCCGTAAAATCTATAAACATCCATTCCACAAGCATTATATCCTAGTTTAAATCGAGTCTTATATATATTATTACCGCAGATTTTATGCGAAAGTTTCGTTTGTTTTCTTCAAGTGTGCGGGTTTAATTTATCAAGAAGAAGTTACATAAGATTGGAAGGAGCTTTTCACGATAAATTCTTCTTGAAGAAGGATTTAACCACTACTCACACACGGATCCTACCGAGCTAATCGGGAGTACTAGTTTTTTCGTTTTAATTACCTTCCATTATCATAACTTTAATACTTTCGGGGAACATTGGGGACAATGTTCAGTTTAAGTGTAGGGAGGGAAAATAAAACGGGAACTTTGAAACTATTTATCCTTGAATATTTGCTTTGTCCAATTGTATTTGTGTAATAAACCATGAGAAAATGTCGGTTAGGGTAATTTTGGCACCAAATTTAAAATTTTTCATGACATATAGGAGTGGGACATTAGTTTTAAGAAAAGCGTCTCACGGATAGGATGTTGCATGACTAGCACAAAAAACACTTTACCACCTAAATTCCACCCAAAATGTGAGGATCGCCCTTATATTAGTAGTAATTAAAGCATTCATCTTTAATGCTTAGAGTGTGAACCGGTAGTATATTAGATTCTAGAACTTGTTTTGTGATGCATTCCGAGATCGCTAGTAAGACTACACTTGTGTAGTTAGGAATAACTAAATGATAAGAGGCATTAGGATAACCCTTGTTTGATACCCGTAATATAATTACTTCTTCCACATCGGTTGAGTAATTCCCCACACCCTTTGCGTTGTAATCATCTTTAGTACACGATACCCTAGTTAACCCCTCGAGCCTATCCTTTTCGCCTCGTGATGTTTCGGTTTTCCGAATATCAATGAAGAGCATTGTTTACACCCCACCCCAAATATACACCCAAATCGCTTTAGCCTACCCAGATGCACTCTCTTTTAGTGCATTATTGTTATCACCCTAAACCCTTAGTTCAATTATCCGGTTGCTTGCATGAGTTGCTAAGTCGAGTCATATCCTTTGTATACGCTTTGGGACGATTGGGATTCATGGGAAAGTTAAAGTTTATGAAATGACGGAAGGGAACGTTAAATTCAAATTCCCTTTGTTTATGTATTAATGTACCCCAAGTGTTTTGATCTTTTAATTCGGGTCAAATTAGTGTTAGAGTAATAAAACTCAAGTGTAGGGATGTGCCTATAAATCCCTATCATTTTGATGTTACCGTAGAGGATGGTAGAGTAAAAGTGTATAAAAAATATATATATCGAAAAAAAGAGAAAAGAAAAAATAGAGTGAAAAAAAAAAAAAAAAACATACGGGCTACCATCCTACATCTATCCTTTAAATTTATGTTTGTTTATTTCAGTTAGCTAGAGTCTAGAGTGTCTAGTCTTGGCTTAGCAACGCCATTCTTCGTATGCATTTAACATAGAGATTTTTGACTTGCCACCACTAAATAGCCTATCCCACCAAACCCTTTGTTTGCCTACCGTAAGCCTAACGTTACAACCCTTTAAAGACCTCTTTGATAGTCTTTCCTAGGTGCTTATGCCAAAGCGATGGAGGTTTGATCTATTCTCAAGCCTATGGTAATCTATGTTCTAGGACCGGTTAATGAGTGTTTATCTTCCATTTCCAATTTGTTATATTTCATATACACCCGAGAGATGTGAGTATCCAAGCACCCCATGTGAGGTGCTAGTATGTAATTTCCGTGCTTGTTATGACTTTTGTGGCTTATATGTGTTGTGGATCGTTTTAAACCAATGCTTCATGACCCTAACTTATAAATTAATCAAGAAGCACATTTGCTCGAGGACAAGCAAATACAAAGTGTAGGGATTGATTGAGCTCCGCACAACAGTTTAATCCCACAAGCTAACCACTTGTGAATGGCTAACCGTAATAAACTTAAACCGCCGTAAACCAATGCAATGAAGATCCGAGAATATAGTGGATTCCTGTGTCGTTAAGTCCCACTGAGACTTAATGGTGTATAAACACTTTCAGTGTCGAATAATCACTAAGGATAGTGATCAGGAAGGATTTTGATGAATAACTACAATACTGATTGATTGGAATGATATTGGATACTGAATTGAAAAGCACAACAATCGATTAAAGAAACGAAACGACGTTTATTAAATTACGAGACGCACAAAATAAACAAGTGAGATCTAAGAAATAAAAGACCTAAAAATATGAAAATGACATTTTGGAATCCTAAAATCAAAAGAAAATTATTAGAAAAGAAAATTATTTTTACAACTATTTATTTAATTATTATTAATTAAAACTATTTTAAACTATTTAATAATATTCTAAAATATAAGAAAATATTAAATAAAGTTAGAAAATTGAAATTATGACTTAAGAAAATCTAAAATATTATAAAACTTATTTTAAAATTGTAAATATATTTTTTATGCTTTTTAATTATTTATTACTAATTATTTAAGACTTTTAACTATTTAAAATTATAATAAATACTAAACAAACAGAGAAAATTATGAAACTTTTTCTAAAAATATCCTAAGGTGACAGAAAGCTAAGAAAATTATAAAACAAGAAGTGCTTAATAATAAGTCGAAAAGAAAAATCAAAAGCTAATTAATATTAAATAAACGCTATCACTATATTTAAAATGATGTTTTGTGATTTTTCTTTTGAAAACTATTTAACTATTGATATTAAGCTACTTTTATTAAAACAAAATTTTACAAACTTAAAAATAAGCTAATTGCAAACTAAAAGCTCAATGATGGGCTTAATGAGCATAAAATGAGTTTTAAGCTCAAACAAGCTTATAAGTCGGAACAAAAGTCAAATAAGCTACAACAATATAGAAGCTACTCAAATAAAACTAAAAGAACAAAGAAGCATCTTGAAAAGTCGGAAATAAGCAAATAAGCACTTGGCTTCTTGTTGTTAAAAGACGTAAATGGGACAAAGAAAAGTCACTTGCAATTTCAAAGAAATAAGCTAAAATTGGAATTTTAAGCTTGGGACCTCAAGATGGCTAGGTCTTTCCAAAGAACCAAGATTCACAAAATTTGACCAACTAATAAGCTCTGTGGGAGCTTGTAAAATGACTAGCTCAATCAGGCATGTGGCACCATTTCGCATAAGGCGCTCAAAAGAAGATGAGTAATAAGCACTGAATAAGCTGATTAAAAGTGAACTAATATTTTTCTAATTAAGTTAAGCAGCTAAACTTAAATATTACAAAAGTACAAAGCATGAAACTCAATATTAAACCCTATATAAAATTATCTTTTTTATTCAAAAACGACTTAAACTGAAAATTTGACTTTTTATAAAAAACAAGGAAGTTGACTAAAATGAACTTTAAATTGATTCTAATCACTAATTGTGATGTATTAAGGTGAACTAAGACTGATTTGATCAATGATAACAACTTATGAACATGAAATCATGATCATAGGACTTGAAATTCCAACAGTTAATGCACAAAAGATGATAAAAGGATATTTTGACTTTTTACTAATTAAGGACTGGTTTTTATGGTGTGCTTGAGTTATTTAGACCAAGTGTGGTATGTATAAAACAAGAACACTGTTTTGAACCAATTCTAACACAGTTAATAAGGCAAATCCAAACACCCTTTTTAAAGACTGTTAAGAAGCTTTTCAAAGCTTAACAAAGATTAAGACCATGAACTTGATTAAGGAGCTTATAATATCATATATTAAAGGTAAATAAGCATTAAACAACAACACTAACAACATAAAATTAAGAAATTACTCTTATGCTATTTTAACTGTTAAAATAAGATTTTTACTAACTACAAATTTAAAAGAACAAGCAACTGTTTTTAATGTATAATTATGCTTAACTACAACTAATTAACATAAAGACACAGAGATTTAAACTTAAGAAAACTTAAAAGTGAAATAATAAAATTGAGCAAAAGCTTACAAGTGGTGTTGAACTCGAGAACACGTAACCAAGTTCAAAAGACCACTTCTATAGGCTTACCACTAAGCCACTAACCTGTGGCAATCCAATATTCACCGCTTCTAGCTTTGATCACCATTTCTTGTGATTTTTATTTTTCACCGATTTATTTTTATTTTGGTGAATTTTGAGTTTGACTTCTAAACTGATTTTAAATGTTTCTAAAAGCTAAAATAAGCTTTCTGAGGAGCTTATATGGCTTATTCAGTCCTTAACAAAAGCTACAAACAACATTTGAACATTCATGAGAATTTTGAACATGGAAATTTTGCATAAACTGAAAAGAAGCTTATCACTGAAATTGAAACTGAAAAGGGTTCAAATACACTTTTAATAACTTAAACAAAATACTTGGAAAGCTTAAATTACACTGGAAATTAAAATTGAGCTAAAACGACTTAGAAAATTAAAAATTACACTAGATGGATATCCACATTGCTTCTTCTTCTCTTTATAATGATCTTTTCCACTCTTGTCAACATCTCTGATTGTTTCGCACCTATTTCCAACCATTGGATTGGTCAAAATCATCATAATCGTCCATTTGGATATTTTGGCGCCAAAAGTCTATAAGCAGGTTTTAACAATTAATGAGCTTTGGATATTGTGAAGGTGGAGGGGGGTGGGTAGAGACTTGTAAGGGTGGTAATGAGTGGTGAAAGCAAGTGGGGAAAACCATGGCGGTTTCGTGGATTTTGGCGCGACAATGAGGTAGGGATGAACAGTGTCGGTATTTGACTTTTCTCGACCGCTTGTATTAATAGAAGAGGGGTTCACAATTGGGTTTTGACAGGGTTCAGAGGGTTTGTGAACTGGCTCAAGTGGGTTTAAGGGTCAAGGTCAAGGTTCAAGTGTGGGTTGGGCTTGGATTGCAAGATTAGGCCAGCTGGGTTGGTTATATGTTTGTGTTTAGGCTTAGTAATAAAAAGGGTATCCGTTTGGTTTAGCTTAATAACACACAAGGACCAAAGTTGTAATTCCACCAAACTTGAGGACTGAACTTGCCCATTTTCCAAAGATATAAAAAGGACCAAACTTGACAAACTTTGATAGTACAAGGACCACTTTTGCATCAAATTCCATTTTTATAAATCCAAGGACTATTTTTGACACTTTTCAAACTTGAAGGACCTTTTCCGCCATTTGACCAAAGATTCATTCAAGGACCATTTTTGACAACATAGAATATTTTAGGGACCTTGAATGATATTTTTCTTTATTTTGAATTCCAGGGACTAGATTTGATGCCTTTTGAAACTTGGGGACTAAACCGCCAATTTAGCAAACTTGATACGTTTTTCATCCGATTTTGATATTTTCATTTAAAACACATAAAACACTTGTTTGTGATATTTTCATCATTTTGATGCATTTCGAGTGTTTTCGGATGTTTTTGCGCCTAGATGGTACAAAATGATGAGTATTTAGACACTCATCAATCCCCACACTAAGATATTGCTAGTCCCTAGCAATGTTTTGAAACTTTAATGGATTTTAAAGAACTCTTTACCAAAAGCCATCACTTCGGAGTTGCCAATTGTTTCCGTTCAAGTAAGAACCTTGGTACAATGATAACCAAATGATTTTGAGCAAATCATAAGTCAGAACGGATTTGATTTGTCTTTACCGTGCCGCTTGCTTCGGACTAGCCAACTCTTAGATAAATTATCGATTACCTTTGGTGAGTCGATTACCAATTATGGTTTTTCCATCGCCTTTACCACAAGCCATAAACTTGCGGGCTAGCCAACTCTTCACTTTTAGGATATGGTGAGTTGAACACCATACAATTTTGGGCAAATTGCAAGTCAAACGGATTTGAGAAATCTTTACCAAGAGCCGCTTTGCTCGGATTAGCCAACTTTTGTTTATTAGACATGGCGGATCGATAACCATAAGTCGAGTAAGTACAAAACACTTACTCTAAAAAAAATTTTGGCCAAAAATAGGGAATTGGGTGGATAATTACATGATTAAATTCGTGAGAATTTCCACACTTAGAAATGAATATTACCCTCAATATTCAAAGTACCGCGGTTATGCCGAAACAAAGAACGAAAAGGAAATACTACGGCCATTATTTAAAGGATTTTTTTTTTTTTTTTTATATTTTATAGAAGATTTATTATACAACATGGGCAACTCCCCACACTAGGGTGGTAGAACAGAGAAAGAAGATGTAAATATGAGTGAAACCCATATGGTGTGTGCTATTGTTTTTGATTCCCGAGTCACTAACTTGACTCGATCCCGCATTCATTGTTTCATGGGGAAAGTTTGTAGATCAGGGACAACCATGGATGGAATGTCCTCTCCAAAATAATGCTTTAATCGATGACCATTTACTTTAAATTTAGGACCATCGGGTTGAGATAACTCAATAGTACCATAAGGATAAACCTTAGCAATAGTAAATGGGCCAGACCAACGAGACTTGAGCTTTCCCGAGAATATCTTCAATCTTGAATTGAAAAGAAGGACTCGATCACCAACGTTGAAAACGCGGTTCTTGATTTTAGAGTCATGAATCTTCTTTGTATTTTGTTTGTAGATCAAAGAGTTCTCGTATGCTTGATCACGAAGTTCATTTAGTTCATTCATTTGAACTTTTCGTGATCACCGTTTGTCTCAATGTCGAAGTTTGCATGTTTCAAGGCCCAAGATGCTTTGTGCTCAAGCTCAATCGGAAGATGACATGCCTTCCGCACACTAGCTTGTATGGAGTACACCGATGGGTGTTTTATAAGTCAGACGGAAGGCCCAGAGCGTCATCTAGTTTATCCGACCAGATGCACGGTTTTCGCCACCGTCCTTTCAAGAATTCTTTAATACCACGGTTTGAAACTTCTACTTGCCCACTTGTTTGGGGTGGTATGCAGAGAGAGATGGTGGGTAACACCATACTTTTGCATGACACGATCAAATTGATCACCGATTATAGCTCTTGAGTTCCAAACCTAGCAAAAGACATTTTAAAAATTTCACAACTACTCGGGCATCATTGGTGGGTAAAGCTTTCGCTCAACCCATTTTGACAAATAGTCAACACCACAAGTATGTATTTGTTTCCTCGAGATGATGGAAATGGCCCCATAAAATCAATGCCCCGTATGTCAAAGATCTCACACACTTGAATGGCGCTTATGCATTTCATTTCTTTGTGATATATTTCCGTGACGTTGATAAGCGCCACAAGTTTTGACAAAATCGTGGGCATCCTTATAAATAGTTGGCCAATAAAACCCGAATCAAACACCTTTTGGCGGTGTAATTTGACTATGACGGCCCCGTGGGTCCAAAGATGGCAATCTTTTAGAATGTCAATAGCTTCCTGTCCATAAACACACCGTCGGATGACTTGATCCGCACAGATTTTGAATAAGTAGGGGTCGTCCCATAAGTAATGTTTTACATCCTTGAAGAATTTGTTCTTCTATTGGGTCGACATCCCTTTCACTATGAAGTTACCCGCATGGTAATTTGCAAAGTCAGCAAACCATGGGGTAGAAGAGTTTCCACCTAAAAGAAACCGCATTGAGTGTCTCGAGGAAATGTATCATTTATTTCCTTTTTCTCAAAAACATCTTGGTGAGGGTTTTCTAATCGACAGATGATCGCAGCCTGTGTTCTCGCCTCCTTTTTATCACGTATGATGATATCAAATTCTTGGAGGAGGAGAACCCAACGGAGCAATCTCGCTTTGCATCTTGTTTTGCAAAGAGATATTTGAGAGCCGAGTGATCCGTATATACCACGCATTTGGTCAAGATAAGGTATGGCCAAAACTTTTCAAATGCATACACCACAGCTAAGACTGCACTGATAGCAAAATCACTTGCATCACACATGAGCTCAAAAGGTAAATCCCAGTTGGGAGCAACGAGAATGGGTGCTTCAGTAAGCTTTTTCTTTAATGTTTCAAAAGCTTCGATGCACTCAGGTGAGAAGATAAAAGGAGCATCTTTTTCAAGAAGATGGGTCATAAGCCGGGCGATTTTAGAAAAATCTTGTATGAATCTGATAGAAACCGCATGACCTAAAAACTCCTAATACCTTTGACGGTAGTAGGATGAGGCAATTTAGAAACAACATTGACTTTTGCTCTATCGACCTCAATCCCGTTTTTGGAAATCTTATGGCCAAGGACTATGCCTTCTTTGACCATAAAGTGGCTCTTCTCCCAATTTAGACAAAGATTGGTGTCTTCACACCGCTTGAGCATTTTATCTAGATGGAGAGACATGTTTGAAACGAGTCCCGAATGACCGAGAAGTCATCAATAAACACCTCCATTGTTTCCGATCATGTCGTGGAAAATGGCCATCATACATCGTTGGAACGTGCGGGAGCATTACATAGGCCAAAAGGCATACGTCTGTAGGCAAAAGTTCCATATGGGCGGTGAATGTAGTCTTCTCTTGATCCCGTGGATCAATAGGATCTGAAAATACCCCGAGAAACCATCAAGGAAACAATAGTACTGTTCCTCGCTAATCTCTCAAGCATTTGGTCCATGAAGGGTGAGGAAAATGGTCTTTACGAGTGGCGTCATTCAACTTACGATAGTCAATGCAAACACGCCATCCTGCTACCGGTACCGAGTTGGAATTAACTCGTTATCTTCATTTGTGACAATAGTTATGCCACCCTTTTAGAAACACATTGAATTGGGCTAACCCAAGGACTATCTCGAGATCGGGTAAATCAATCTCGCATCAAGAAGTTTGAGAACCTCCTGCTTGATAACCTCATGGATTTTGGATTCACCCTTCTCGATGTTGATCGCTGGCTTGAAGTCATCCTCCATCAAGATTTTGTGAGTACAAAACTCGTGGTTGATACCTTAATGTTGGAGAGTTTCCAAGAAATTGCTTGCTTGTGTGACTTCAAGACCTTTATGAGAGCAAGTTTTTTCATCTTTACTCAAATCTCGAGCAATAATGACGGGTAATTTATCATCACCCTCAAGAAATGCATACTCGAGATGAGGTGGTAAGTCCTTAAGTTCTACCTCAGGAAATTCTTGAGTTTTCTCAACTGACTTGACTTCCTTGTTATGAAGCTCGATGGGAGGGAGAGGAGGAGAAGTGTCTTGATTTAACAACTTCTCAAGAAGAATATCTCCCTCCAGATTAATCTCATTTTGATTAATCTCAACAGGAATTGAATCACTAGTGTGAGGGGTTGATGATGGATCATCATTAAGCAACTTCTCATTGAGAAGTATGTCCCCTCGATATCAATTGAGCGTGATCAATTTCCCATGGAATGTAATCACTAGCCAAGTATGCTTCAATCTCTTCCAAGATGAAGTCACTTCCCTCAAACGGGTGAGAGAAGGAGTAGAATTGGCTATGATAGGTTGAGAAGATGTGGTGGGATCCCCACTCACTGCATTATGAGAATAACCAAGAACTTTTGAGAGTACTCTTCGAAGCAACATCAATGATATCTATTCGGTTAACCGACTCGTAATCATAGTTTGCGAGTACCTCGAAGTTTGATCAAGGTTAAAGGTGACGACTTCATTACCAACACGTAATGTGATTTCTTGCTCAAATACATCAATGAGAGCACGGCCCGTTCTCGTGAATCCTCGACCAACAATGAGAGGAACCCGCTGATCAAGATCGAAATCAACAACCACGAAGTCACCGGAAAATGGAACTTTCCTACTTTAAATACGTCCTCGGCAATGCCAAGAGGACGGGATATTGTACGATCCGCAAGCTCGAGAGTCATGCATGTAGGAGTAAGGTCCAAGAGAAAGTTTCTTCCATCTTGAATAAGGCATCGATTGATGCTTGCACCAAGATCCGCTAAGGCAAAGCATTCAACCATTCTTGGAAATACACAAGGTAAGAGAAATTTTCTAGGATCTCCAAGATTTTTCGAAGCTTTTTCAAGATAATCACGAAAGTTCTCGCTCGAGGAGTTTTGCCATCTCAAACAGCTTTTTCCTTGTTGCTTAACATTTGTTTGAGAGTTGATGCAAACTTGGGCATCAAGATGATGGCATCCGCAAAGCTTATGTCAAAATGTAGTTCTTGGAAAATTTGAAAAATTTGTCCATCCGATGACCGGCTTTTTCGCGGAGCTTTGCTCATTCAAACGTGATGGGTAAGGAATAGAAGTTTTGGATTTAGGTTTCTCAACGGAGCTACCGGAGGTTCAAAACAACTCTGGATTTGACTTGGGTTTCTGGACAACTTGAGGATGGATATCATTGGTACCTCCGTTATTAGTAGGAAGTTCCTTGTCCTTTGTTGCCTCAGTTCACTTTCCACTACCTTCGGAGAGAAGAAGAAGAGGTAGTAGGAATAGTAGGTCCATCATATGAAACACCACGGTTGTGATCGCCTTTGCATCGCCCTCGGATTAGCGATCGTGTTGCTAGGTAAAGTACATGAGCCCGAGGGTCGATCATTTAAAGACTTCTTAATGTCGAAAACCGCTAACCAACAACCTATTCATTTCCTCTTGGGATTTCATGAATTGCTTCAACAACTCATCGATGATGGTCCGTTGGAACAATGGCTTGATTTTGCACAGAAAATTCGGCCTCTATTGTTAGGAATAGGGCCTTGATTTTGAATATTTCCTTGATTAGGATTCATATTCCCATGAAATTGATTCCCTCGATTGAAATTGTTTTGATTAAGGTTTCCTTGATGTTGGAAACCTTGATTTGGTCCGGATAGAAATTACCTTGGTTTTGATAACCTTGGTTCATTCTAGGTTGATTTCGATTCGGTTAGGATTCTCGTTAAACCGGTGGTCCCCGATAAGTGTTAGCACGGTAGTTTGGTTCATTTTGAGGACGGTATTGATTACCTCCCGATTTGAAGTACCGGCTAGAGCATTGGCTTCAAACGGACTACCATCGGTGGCGATCTGATTGTAGTATGCATGAGGGCCACCACAAGTAACACAAACCTCGACTTTCTTCACTTCACCATGTGATGGTGTGTGTGTGAAGGTGACTTTCTTTGGTTAGCAAGAACCAAAGCTCGAACAATATCCGTGAGTTTGTCAATCTTAGCATCGGTGCTAGATGTACTCACGGAGATGAAGTAGAAGGTCCAAGATTAGGCGAGATTGATATGTCTTTGCTCGGAAAGGCGGACTGGACTTGTTTTCAATGATATGCAAGGCTTATTTTGTGGTCTTGCTCAGAAATTACCTCCGTGGAGGCATTTAAAGAGTCTTGATTAGTCGATTCGAGACCATTGTAGAAAGTATCCATTTGCATTAACTCGGTAAAACCATGATGCGGACACATGAGCAATTCTTTGTAACGATCCCATGCCTCCCGAATGATTCATCAAATCTTTGAGAAATTTCATTATCTCATTCTTAAGACTTGTAGTTCGGGATGGAGGATAGAATTAGATTAACGAACTTGGTGACTAGATCCTCCCATGTCTCTATGGAACGAGGGGTTGTTTCGAAGCCAATTCCGGCTTTTCCTCTAGAGAAAATGGGAGCAGAAGAAGCTTAATTGCTTCATGTGGGACATTCTTGTATTTGATGGTAGATGCAATCTTGTTAAACCATCGAATATGTGCATGGGATCATCCCGCTCAAAACCATAGAATTGGCTTTGGGTTACAAGATTAAGCAACCGGTTTTGAGCTCAAAGGTATCACCACGATGGTGGGACAACAATGGCATCTCTGTAACCCTCGATGGGTGCTTGGAGAAGCTCATTCATCGGCTTATCTTCCATCATTACGACGGGGTGGTGGTGGTAGACGTTCCTCGACATCGGTGAAGGAGCGTAACGTCCTCACGTCTACGAGGAATATTTGCAAGCTCGAAAGTGGACTTGTAGAACTGGAAGAACGAGTGCGCATGCACTAAGTATAAAATCGGTTGCCAAAAATGCGAGGCAAAACGACAAGTGAACTTAAACCAATAATCACAAATGAAATGGCTTCTTTGGAAAAGGTACACCAAATCACAAGGACACAAAGGCAAGTTTTAAATCTGTTGTTCGAACTTATTATGGTCACACCCCGTTAGTAGGTGTACCGCCTTGATTTCGGTGGTTGATTTTTATGTATTTATTAAGTACCCTTGAAAAGACGTGAGGTATAGATTTGTGCAAGGGTTAAAAACTTTTGGACAATATTTTTGGTATCGTCTCGTTTAACCAAATCGTATCTCTTTAAGAATCACCTTAAAAGAAACACAAGCTAGAAAACGTTACGATTGTTTTGTTGTTTTATATTATTTTGTGTCATAACACTTTAGGAAAAGTGTTAATGAACTTTTGATTTTTTTATTAACTTTACAAAAACTGCTTACAAGCGGTGGTATATGTGCAAGTATGGGTGCGAAAAGGTTTAACACACGCTAAAGCCTCCCAGAATGGCGCTAAAATTTGATTGAGCTCCGAGACGGTCAGTTTAATCACACAAGCTAACCACTTGTGAATGGCTAACCGTAATAAACTTAAACCGCCGTAAACCAATGCAATGAAGATCTGGAGAATATAGTGAATTCCCGGGTCGTTAAGTCCCACGGACACTTAATGGTGTATAAACACTTTCAGGTGTCGAATAATCACTAAGGATAGTGATCAGTAAGGATTTTGATGAATAACTACACTACTGATTGATTGGAATGATATTGGATACAGAATTGAAAAGCACAACAATCAGATTAAAGAAACGTAAAACGTACGTTTATTAAATTACGTAGACGTACAAAATAAACAGTGAGATCTAAGAAATAAAAGACCTAAAAATATGAAAATGACATTTTTGGAATCCTAAAACAAAAGAAAATTATTAGAAAAAGAAAATTATTTTTACAACTATTTATTTAATTATTATTAATTAAAAACTATTTTAAACTATTTAATAATACTCTAAAATATAAGAAAATATTAAATAAAGTTAGAAAATTGAAATTATGACTTAAGAAAATCTAAAATATTATAAAACTTATTTTAAAATTGAAAATATATTTTTTATGCTTTTTAATTATTTATTACTAATTATTTAAGACTTTTAACTATTTAAAATTATAATAAATATTAAACAAACAGAGAAAATTATGAAACTTTTTCTAAAAATATCTTAAGGTGACAGAAAGCTAAGAAAATTATAAAACAAGAAGTGCTTAATAATAGTAAAAGAAAAATCAAAAGCTAATTAATATTAAATAAACGCTATCACTATATTTAAAATGATGTTTTTTGATTTTTCTTTTTGAAAACTATTTAACTATTGATATTAAGCTACTTTTATTAAAACAAAAATTTTACAAACTTAAAAATAAGCTAATTGCAAACTAAAAAGCTCAACAGTGGGCTTAATGAGCATAAAATGAGTTTTTAAGCTCAAACAAGCTTATAAGCTGGAACAAAAGATGAAATAAGCTACAACAAGATAGAAGCTACTCAAATAAAACTAAAAAGAACAAAGAAGCATACTGAAAAGCTGGAAATAAGCAAATAAGCACTTGGCTTCTTGTTGTTAAAAGACAGAAATGGGACTAAGAAAAAGTTACTTGCAGCCCCAGAAAATAAGCTAAAAATTGGAATTTTAAGCTTGGGACCTCAAGATGGCTAGGTCAGCTTTCCAAAGAACCAAGATTCACAAAATTTGACCAACTAATAAGCTCTGTAGGAGCTTGTAAAAATGACTAGCTCAACTGTGCACAGGGCACCATTTCAGACAAGGTGCTCAAAAGAAGCTGAGTAATAAGCACTGAATAAGCTGATTAAAAGTGAACTAATATTTTTCTAATTAAGTTAAGCAGCTAAACTTAAATATTCCAAAAGCACAAAGCATGAAACTCAATATTAAACCCTATATAAAATTATCTTTTTTATTCAAAAACGACTTAAACTGAAAATTTGACTTTTTATAAAAAACAAGGAAGTTGACTAAAATGAACTTTAAATTGATTCTAATCACTAATTGTGATGTATTAAGGTGAACTAAGACTGATTTGATCAATGATAACAACTTATGAACGTGAAATCATGATCAAAGGACTTGAAAATCCAACAGTTAATGCACAAAAGATGATCAAAGGATATTTTGACTTTTTACTAATTAAGGACTGGTTTTTATGGTGTGCTTGAGTTATTTAGACCAAGTGTGGTATGTATAAAACAAGAACACTATTTTGAACCAATTCTAACACAGTTAATAAGGCAAATCCAAACACCCTTTTTAAAGACTGTTAAGAAGCTTTTCAAAGCTTAACAAAGATTAAGACCATGAACTTGATTAAGGAGCTTATAATATCATATATTAAAGCTAAATAAGCATTAAACAACAACACTAACAACATAAAATTAAGAAATTACTCTTATGCTATTTTAACTGTTAAAATAAGATTTTTACTAACTACAAATTTAAAAGAACAAGCAACTGTTTTTAATGTATAATTATGCTTAACTACAACTAATTAACATAAAGACACGAGATTTAAACTTAAGAAAACTTAAGCAGTGAAATACAAAAATTGAGCAAAAAGATTACAAGTGGTGTTGAAGCGAGAACACGTAACCAAGATCAAAAGACCACTCCTATAGGCTTACCACTAAGCCACCAACCTGTGGCAATCCAATATTCACCTGCTCCAACTTTGATCACCATTTCTTGTGATTTTTATTTTTCACCGATTTATTTGTATTTTTGGTGAATTTTGAGTTTGACTTCTAAACCGATTTTAAATGTTTCTAAAGCTTAAATAAGCTTTCTGAGGAGCTTATATGGCTTATTCAGTCCTTAACAAAAGCTACAAACAACATTTGAACATTCATGAGAATTTTGAACATGGAAATTTTGCATAAACTGAAGAGAAGCTTATCACTGAAATTGAAACTGAAAAGGGTTCAATTACACTTTTAATAACTTAAATAGAATACTTGGAAAGCTTAAATTACACTAGAAATTAAAATTGAGCTAAAACGACTTAGAAAATTAAAAATTACACTAGATGTATATCCACATTGCTTCTTCTTCTCTTTATAATGATCTTTTCCACTCTTGTCGACATCTCTGATTGTTTCCCACCTATTTCCAACCATTGGATTGGTCAAAATCATCATAATCGTCCATTTGGATATTTTGGTGCCAAAAGTCTATAAGCAGGTTTTAACAATTAATGAGCTTTGGAATATTGTGAAGGTGGAGGGGGTGGGAAGAGACTTGTAAGGGTGGTAATGAGGTGGTGAAAGCAAGTGGGGAAAAACCATGGTGGTTTCAGGATTTTGGCGCGACAATGAGGTAGGGGATGAACAGTGGCTGATATTTGACTTTTGCTGACCGTTTGTATTAATAGAAGAGGGGTTCACAATTGGGTTTTGACAGGGTTCAGAGGGTTTGTGAACTGGCTCAAGTGGGTTCAAGGGTCAAGGTCAAGGTTCAAACGTGGGTTGGGCTTGGATTGCAAGATTGGGCCAGCTGGGTTAGTTATATGTTTGTGTTTGGGCTTAGTAATAAAAAGGGTATCCGTTTGGTTTAGCTTAATAACACACAAGGACCAAAGTTGTAATTCCACCAAACTTGAGGACTGAACTTGCCCATTTTCCGAAGATATCAAAAGGACCAAACTTGACAAACTTTGATAGTACAAGGACCACTTTTGCATAAAATTCCATTTTATAAATCCAAGGACTATTTTGACACTTTTCAAACTTCAAGGACCTTTTCCGCCATTTGATTGAAAGATTCATTCAAGGACCATTTTGACAACTTAGAATATTTCGTGGACCTTGAATGATATTTTCTTTATTTTGAATTCGAGGACTAGATTTGATGACTTTTGAAACTTGGGGACTAATATCGCCAATTTTGCAAACTTGATACGTTTTTCATATGATTTTGATATTTTTACATTTAAAACACATAAAACACTTGTTTGTGATATTTTCATCATTTTGATGCATTTCTGAGTGTTTTCAGATGTTTTTGCAGTCTAGATGGTACAAAAATGATGAGTATTTAGACACTCATCAGGGATATTTGATAAGGTTTTAAAAGGTACCTTTTTGAGGGGTCGTTTAAGCCCTTATTTGATCACTTTTGTATCCGTTATTGCTTAATATTGTTCCTTTTCACTTTTTAGGTCTCTTGAAGGCAAAATCTTGGAATGGCACTTATTTGGACGAAAAGCGCGAATATCTGAAGAAAATGGCCAAAGTCGAATCGAGACACTCAAAGTCGTTGAAAACATAAGGTTACTGATCACAACTTATCTGCGCGCCGTCGGAGGATTTTGTGACGACGAAGCCAAAACTCCTATTTTCAAGTGACGACGTCAAGTTATAAAGAGTAGGTCGTCACAACTCGGACGGCCTAGATGCAATCCGCACGGCGTCGAAGCGTAAGAGAACGGCGTCACAAGCACAAGGTGGCGCCTTCGCAAGTCTAACGTGGCCAAGACGAAACCCTAATGACGGCGATCCGACCGCCACAAAACATAAGGTGACGCCGTCGCATGTGTAACTTATATATAGAATCCAATTTTTCAAGATTTTGTGTAGTCTTTTGGAGTAAAACATAAACCGAACCAAGGCATCTTGTACAAGATGTTAGGGTTCCAAACCCTATCTTACACAAAGATAAGTGTTTTACTTCATTAATACAATTATGTCTTTGATTATTTGTGTGTATGCTTGCATGTTCTCCATGTCCGGCTAATTTACTCGTGTGTTTGCTTAGGAATATGAAACTTAGTTATTGAATATTGATTGGTTGTCTCTTATCTTAGTTGATTAATGATCTAGTAATGCGATAGGTCATTCGTTGTGTACTTAATGCTTGATTAAATCTTTGTGAACCTTAGAATATGACTTCTTGAGTAGTTGTAAGCTAAACCATCTACAGAGTGCCTTAGAGTAAGAGTTTACTATCCCTAGTGGGTTTTGTAGACGAGACCCTTTGGTAAGTTCAAAGAGTTAGGGAGAAACGCATACCCTACAACCTTAGACACACAACGCAACTAAGAATAAGGACGTGAAAATTCAACCACCAATAGGAAATAATTAAGGAGTAGTAAAACCTAAGTAAACACATCTTTAAACTATAATACGAGCACACAATAATTAGACATAGACTACATACACCTTAGATTAGATAATTAGATAAGTAGAGTAATCGGTAGCAATACCAACCCCAAATCCAAACCCCAAGATTCGTACCTTTCAATTTCCTAAAAATCATAAAAGATAAAAATAATCTTCCTCAACCCCAACCTTAGTGTAGTAACTTCTCACTAGCATTCCTATTCCCCAGAGAACGATATCAATACCGTGGCTTACCCTAATACTACACTACAACGATTAGGTTCATTGCATGGGGTGTTGAAAACTTGCTCGATTTAAAAGGAAGTTCCTTTGACCCCGAACGATGCGTGTAGCGTTATCAAGTTTTTGGCGCGTTGTCGGGAATAGAATAGCTAGTTAGTAGTCCACCTCGTTAGGGTTTCTTTGCTTGATTCCTATCAAGTAAAATTTTCTCATTTTAGCTTTCGTAGTCTATCCCCTTCTTCGTGACCTTTGTTCGTAATCCCATCACTTTTCATCATGGAAGGTGACAACCAACCACCACTCATCAACCCACATCCAAATGACCCGCCAAAAGCCCGTACTCTTGGTGAATACTCGAGCCCAAGCCACTTAGGCTATAGGAAAACCATTGAGCTTCCCGACCAAGCCCAAACTACGGCCTGCGATCCGACACCATCCGGTTGGTGCATAACGGATGTGCATTCCATGGACTTCGTTCAAGATCCAAATCGACATCTTAGGGATTTCCTTAAAATTTTCGATTCCATCGACCTTGATGCTACTACTCGGGAGACCAGCGCTGCGTCTCTTCCAATTCTCTACGGGACCAAGCTAGTAATTGGCTTTAGCGACTTCCACGGCTTCATCTCAAGTTGGGATGATCTTACCTCTCGCTTCCTTGCTCAATTTTTCCCACCGGGAGAACCACTAAGCTTAGGAATGACATCTTGATGTTCCAACAACGTCGAGTTAAATCTCTCTACGAAGCATGGACTCGATTCAAAGACTTACTTCATATAGTCCTCATCACGACATTGATCTTTGGCTCCAAGTCCAAATCTTTTATGATCATGTCAACTTCCCCACCAAGCGATCCATTGACCAAGCGGCGGTGGAAAACTTAGTGATCTCACCGGAAGAATCATGGGGTATAATAGAGGACCTTGCCTCTATGACAACGAAAGTTAGGATGACCCCGTGAGCCGCCTAAAACCGTTAAGGCAATCTCCTTGCCTCCCATTACCTCACAATCTTTCGATCGTAGGATGATCTAACTTGAAGATCAAGTTAAATTCCTAATGAGTTCCTAAGAAAATCCTAAGTCCTCACGTCAAGTGAACAAAATCACTCTACCTTGTGAGTTATGTAGTGGTCCCCATGACCCCGTGATTGCGAGAAGACTCCCGAACAAGCTTTTGCGGACTACGCCTCCATGCGTGCCGGCAGCGGGAGAAGTGGTACACTTTCAAGCTGAACAAAACAACTTAGGAAACTCTTACAACCCCTCATGGAGAAATCACCCTAACCTTAAGTGGAACCAAAACTCAAGCACACCCCAAAGCTCATCTAGTCCACCTAATAGGTTCAACTCTCTAAACACCGGAACCCCACTAATCTTGAAGCAATTTCATCTAGATTCCTGTCATCTCAAGAGACTCGATTGACTAAGCGTGAAGCCGATTTTAAGCAAAGACAAAGCGAGATGACAAACAAGCTTGATGCCCTCTTAAAAGCCTTCAATGAGCGTGAAGTTGGAGCACTCCCAAGTGATACTATAAAGAACCCAAAAGTGAATTCGATTTAAATCGACTTCATGTTCTTGTTCACCATGGAGAATGCACATCCATGCCCCTCACACCCAATGGTTCACTCGGTAAATGCTATCAAAAGGATTCCAAGCCATCCAAAATGTGGTACCAAGGCCTGCACCATTGGTAGAACCTACTCTTGAGAAACCCGTCAACCAAGAATCCAAACCAAGTTTAGAGGAGGAGTACAAGGAACTCCATCAAGAAAAACCGATTCTTGAGGTCTTAGCTCATGCACCTTATTATAATGCGTTAAAAGAAAATATGAGTTAGAACTTAAGCTTGGAAAACATGGAGTGCGCCTTTGTGCGAAATAATTTACCTAAGAAGTTAGGCGATCCGGGCTATTTACTATTCCGTGTAGGCTTGGAACTTCCAAACCTCTCGACGCTCTAGCCGACTTAGGGTCATGCATCAATCTTGTTCCGTTGTCCTCCATAGAAGCCTTAACTTAGGTAAAATAGAACCAACGGAAACCATCTTAGGTCTAGCGGACGGTAGTGTTGCACTTCCGGTAGGAATAATAAAAGACATGGTTGTACACGTAGGAGAGTTGACTCTTTTGGCCGACATTCATGTGCTAGACATGAATAAGGACCCGACATGCCCATTACTAGTAGGAAGAGGATTACGAGCTACCGCTAGTGCCATCATCGATTGTAAGATGTCCAAGATAGTGGTAGGCGAGGGAGTGCTAGGTCAATTTACGATGTCAAAAGCATCGTACTACAAAGAAGAGAAATCCCACATGAGATTAGGTTGGATAGAGAGCCTTCTAGATATGGACCTTGGATAGATAAGAACCTCATAGGCCCCAAAGACCTTTTTACCTAGATGAAACCTTCACTAGTAAAGCAACTTTCCAAGAAAAGAAATGGCTAGGGACATGGAAGTGAACCCGTTCGAGGGGCCTTAGTATTTAGGAAGATGACCGAGTTCCTAGGAAGCTTGCCCGTCAACCTTGTTATGAATAAGTGGAAAGTTGAGAAAGCTAAACACAAATGGGATTGGGATAGACTTCCTAGTGACGGTGATGGAGAGTGGCACATTAGGATAACAATCTATGATCCCGATGGAGAGAAGTTTGAAAAGGCATGTCTTACCGAAGCGTACTACTAGGAACTTGAATGATAAGTTTGATCCTTATGACATTGTTCGGGATATGCTTACTTATATCGATGCGTGGGAGCACGACTACGAGTCTAGCTACAAGACTCTTAAATAAAGAAAAGCGCTTCGTGGGAGGCAACCCATGCTTAATTGTTTGCTTGTTAGTGTCATATGTCTTTTATTGATTGTTTATTCTCATGTTTAAATTTGTAAAAATGCTTTATTTTGTTTTTAATCTCGTCTTGATTGCATATAAAGGTATTTTACATAAGGGATAAGTGTAGGGAGGATTACACACGTTTTCAAAAGAAACGTAAACATGAGAATAACAATTCATTAAAAGATATATGTATTTGTTTGTTCGAGTCAAATGCTTGTATCAAGTCATAATGGATGTTTTGTAGAAATTTTTCCAGATTCTAAAGATGTAAATTTTCCGTAATTTTTCCGGAAAATCATGAGACCGTTTTTGTCGAGGATAACATGATGTTGGGAATTATCGTTTGAGTTGATAAAGACAAAAGAATGAAACAAGAGGACTTAATATGACAAGAAGGAAACCTACAAAAGATGGAAGGACTTGCTTGCAAAAGAAGTTTTATTTATTAGTCCTTATCCTCTAGTATATAAAGAGGACATAGGTGTAGGTTTTAATTAAGTCTTCTATAATATAGGCGTCTAGTAAATGTGTGTGTGTGTCCTAGGCGTATGGTTCATTGTAAGCGCCTAGGTTATTAGTTTAGTTAGTAGGCGTGTTCCTATAAGCGTCTAGGGTTTAGTTAGTTAGTGTTAGATCAAGTCTTTGATCTTTATTAGTTAGTTTATGATAAAACCTTGTTCATAATAATATTGATTCTATGTTTGAATATTCCGCCTTTATTATTATGTGTTCCTAGATATAATATTAGACCTCGTCTAAGAGCTTACAACGATCTTCACATGTGGTATCGAGCACAGGGCTCGTGATATCTAGGATCTACAAGGGTTTTCAAGAGAAAAGAAGAAAAAATTGAGTATGAAATTTTCGTATTACCGCAAAGACCTTGTTTTCAAGAGGCCATAACTTTTATTGAACCGTTGGATCGAGCTAAAATTTTTCTGGTACATCTCAAGTATATCCATCTAAAGTTTCACCGAAGGATTGTCAATCAGACTCTTAATCAAAAGATATAAGCAATCAAGTCTGCTGAGAAAATTTTCGTAAGGCTTCGCAGATTTTTTAAAGCGATCACAACTTTTTCGTTAACTGTTGGATCATAACGAAATTTTGGGTGGATGTTCTCTATATATCAATAAAACTTTCCAGAAGGGATTTTCGATCGAGCTATTATGTGAAAGTACTTTTAAAGTCTTGCTCTAAGTTCAGTCTTGCTGTGATTTTTCAAAGTCTTGTTAGGGTTTTACAAAGTCTTGCTCGAATTAGAAATCTTGCTCTTGGACACAAAGTCTTGCATATTATGAAAGTCTTGCTCATTGGAAGCAAAATCTTGTTTGGTGTTATCAAAATCTTCTTTGCGTTATGCAAAATCTTCTTTGCTCATATTTTCGAAAGTACCGCTTGTTATGAAAGTACCGCGGTTTATCTGAAAATCTTGTTGATTGGATGAAAATCTGCTCCTTCTCAAAGTCTTGCTCAAGGTTTTGCATGGCGAAATTTATTTGGATTAGCGATATAATGGTTTATTACAAGGCGATTTGAAATTAAGGGGAAGTCGAGCATGATTTTTGGACGACACACACAGAGGTTATTGTTCACACACACAGGAAGAAGTTTTTGTTCTTAAAAAGATTTAAAAAGGCTCGAAGTTGATTTTATTGAAGAATTGATTACGAAGAGGATTATTTATCACTTATTTGAAGGTGAAGTGGAATTACTTGGTTTGTGTTCTTATTATATAAGACTTGCAAAATCTAGTTTTCATAGGTCAAGAGGGTGGATGTTTGAAGACCTAGTAAACTATCACTTAAAGGAGTTACATTGTAGTGCTCGGTGTCTCATACTAGTTGAGGATTTTTGTCAAGGATTGCGGTCTACTTATATTTGGTAGGTATAAGTATGGAGTTCCGTGTTAAGACACAAGTTTGGGAAATTCTACTTCTTCATCAAGTTCGTTATACTCAGTTTTCTTCACAAGTAATCATTACATAAAGCCTATAGATTTGAAGAATCATTAGATTTACATGCAACACTCGAGGGAAGTGTTTGATTTTTACTATTGTTGATCATTATTACTCGCTAGTTGAAGTTTTCTCTTGTTTTGGATCCATTTTTCTTATGGTGCGTAATGGTGGGCGATTTGAAGCATTGGAAGTCTTAGATTGGAAGTATGATATTGATTCGTAGTGGTCAAGATCATTATTTGCATACGTTCCTATTTGGATAATAACAAAAGGGGAAGAGATGTTTGAGTAGTATGGCATGGATTAAAGGGAAGACAAAGGAAGACATACTTGTTTCATTCATGGTGAGATCCACGATTTCAATTTCTCTACTGTCTAGGGAAGTTCGTTCAAGAATGGTTTTGTCATTATCAACTAGGGGAAGATTGTTGGGAATTATACGTTTGAGTTGATAAAGACAAAAGAATGAAACAAGAGGGACTTAATATGACAAGAAGGAAACCTACAAAAGATGGAAGGACTTGCTTGCAAAGAAGTTTTATTTATTAGTCCTTATCCTCTAGTATATAAAGAGGACATAGGTGTAGGTTTTAATTATGTCTTCCATAATGTAGACGCCTAGTAAATGTGTGTGTGTTTCCTAGGCGTATGGTTCATTGTAAACGCCTAGGTTATTAGTTTAGTTAGTAGGCGTGTTCTATAAACGTCTAGGGTTTAGTTAGTTAGTGTTAGATCAAGTTTTGATCTTTATTAGTTAGTTTATGATAAAAACCTTGTTCATAATAATATTGATTCTATGTTTGAATATTCCGCCTTTATTATTATGTGTTCCTAGATATAATATTAGACCTCGTCTAAGAGCTTACAACGATCTTCACATGTGGTATCGTAGCACGGGGCTCGTGATATCTAGGATCTACAAGGGTTTCGAAGAGAAAAGAAGAAAAAATTTGAGTATGAAATTTTCAGTTATTATGCAAAGACTTGTTTTCAAGAGGCCATAACTTTTTATTGAACCGTTGGATCGAGCTAAAGTTTTTACGATACATCTCGGTATATCCATCTAAAGTTTCACCGAAGGATTGTCAATCGGAGTTCTCAATCAAAAGATATAAGCGATCAAAGTCTGCGCAAAAATTTCCGTAAGGCTTCGCAGGATGTTTTAAAACGATCATAACTTTTTCGTTAACTGTTGGATCATAACGAAATTTTGGGTGGATGTTCTCTATATATCAATATAACTTTCCTTTGAAGGGATTTTCGATCCGAGCTATTATGTGAAAGTCTTGCTCTAAGTTCAAAGTACCGCTTGTGATTTTTCAAAGTCTTGTTAGGGTTTTATAAAATCTTGCTCGAATTTGAAAATCTTGCTCTTGGACACAAAGTACTAAATAGCCTATCCCACCAAACCATTTGTTTATTTCAGTTAGCTAGAGTCTAGAGTGATTTTCAAAAAAAAAAAAAAAAAACATCACGGGCTACCATCCTACATCTATCCTTTAAATTTATGTTTGTTTATTTCGGTTAGCTAGAGTCTAGAGTGTCGGTCTTGGCTTAGCAACGCCATTCTTCGTATGCATTTAACATAGAGATTTTGACTTGCCACCACTAAATAGCCTATCCCACCAAACCCTTTGTTTGCCTACCGTAAGCCTAACGTTACAACCCTTTAAAGACCTCTTTGATAGTCTTTCCTATGTGCTTACGCCAAAGCGATGGAGGTTTGATCTATTCTCAAGCCTATGGTAATCTATGTACTAGGACCGGTTAATGAGTGTTTATCTTCCATTTCCAATTTGTTATATTTCATATACACCCGAGAGATGTGAGTATCCAAACACCCCATGTGAGGTGCTAGTATGTAATTCCGTGCTTGTTATGACTTTTAGGCTTATATGTGTTGTGGATCGTTTTAAACCAATGCTTCATGACCCTAACTTATAAATTAATTGGCTAAGCATTTTTTGAGGACAAGCAAATACCAAGTGTAGGGATATTTGATAATGTTTTAAAGGTACCTTTTGAGGGTCGTTTAAGCCCTTATGTAAAACACAATTTCTAAAATTCACAAAAGACCAAAATACCCTTATGATCAAAAGTAAGAATAATTATTTTAAAGAATACCAAATAAGCTATGTAAATTCGTAAAATTATTAAGAAATATCAAATATGATCCAAATAAATTTTAAAGACTTTGTAACGTTAATTCTTATAGTTTATAATTTTTTAAAATCGCTTTGTATTTTATATATATAGTAGAATATTTTATTAAGTTTTATAAAGAATAAAATTTATAAAGTCCAATACAAATTTATAATATTAAGATCCCATTTATTATAAGTCCAATATAATATTAAGCCCACAAGAAAATTAGTAAACCATATATATATACACATACACGGTTTAATCTAATCCCTAATAACCGATTATACTTAAACCGACTCAAAAACCCTAAATAATTCGACATCTGGTTTCCAAGGCTTGGAGCTATTTTTCTTGGACGAGTTTGAAGGTAAAGAAGGTGTTAAAAATCTGGTTCGAGGTTTTAAAGTGCTGGTTTGATCGTGGTTAGTTTCTTGGTCGATTAGGGTTTACCGATTGGAATTTGTGTGTTCTTTTGATCTAGCATTCGAATCTCATCAAGGGTATGTTTCCAATATTATTCTCAGTCCCAAAAATCATATAGAACCTGTAAAAATTAGTCATGCATATTTAACAAGTCGTATGGAATTATTTTGAATTAAAACCCTAAAAGCGTATAAAATAGAGAACGAGTATATAATAATCTTTGGGGCCATGATCTGAATTTTATGGAGACTCTTATATGTTATACGACCTGAATAAAATACATGTTCATGAATTCGAAGCTTGTGTGATTTGTTTTGGGTTTAATTGTTCGATCGCATATAAAAAGGGAAAGAAAATAAAAGGGACGATTAGGGTTAATAAAAATTAGGGTTTGCTTGTGATAACTAAGGGTAATTAATGCAGTATTAATGATGAATTAATGATGGGTTAAACCTAGGTTTAGGGTTTGTACTTGAATTATACATAATTCGGTTTTAAATAAGAGTTTTGGGTTGGTTTTGTAAATTATGAAACTTAAAGGTTATTTATGTAAAACAGTGAAAATAAGGTACTAAACGTATAAAATAAGCATGGGGGTTAAACGTGTAATTTTGGATATTTAAAGGGCCATTCGAATAGTTATTAAATTAAAAAGGGTATGTTTTGTAAATTCTAAAACCTTTGGGCTAAAAAGGTAAAATCTGATAGTATATGGTTAGATCGTGAAATTAAAAATGTCAAAAGTGTAATATGTAATTCTGAGTAATTATAGGTTCGACAACTGTGAGTTTTGGGTCAATCACGTAGGGTATAAAGGTTTGGGTAAACTGTTTTGAAAGAGAGTCCTAAAATCCGTTCTTGACATTTGTAAACACTATACTTTGAAAAATGATCATATAAGTCCTCAAATAAGATAATTATTATATTAAGCCCTTAAGTTGTTAATTGTCATTTTCAAATCCTAAGTTTGGCTAATTAATGAATTATACTCTAAAATGTTGGAATTCCGTCTGTCACTAAAAATGAGAATATTCTGACAACTCTAAGAATATTAATGAGATTAATCCGTTATAACATTAATGATGCTAATAAGTATTAAATAAATCATAATCCGTGTAGATTCGTTGAAGGAGACGCGACGTTACATCTTCGTATTCCTACATTCGTTGTTTTCCTCTCATTTGCTTTAAGGTAGATATTCGACCTTTTCAAGAAGGTTCCTTATGATGTTTGTTGGGATATGAAAGTCTTTGAAGATACAAAAGTCTTGAAGATATGAAAGTCTTGTAAGTCGCAAAATCTTGGAAGAAGTCAAAGAGTCAAAATCTTGCTAAAGACAAAGTCAAAGTATCTTGCGATAAAGTCAAAATCTTGCTAGAACAAATAAACTGTTATATTCGTTTATGGAAAGTATTGTATTCCACGTTTAGATTAATTGTCGTACAAGGTTATCAATTGTAAACCGACTAGGATATCCTTGAGCCTATAAAAGGACTCCTAGATTGGCATTAGAGGTGCGATTTCGAAAAAGAGTTTTAGAGTTTTACGAATTAGAGTTTAGAGAAAAGTTCGATTATCTTAGAGTTGTATTAGAGTATCGCATAATAAGCGATTTAGAGTTTGTTAATAAAGTTTTTCTTCTTAGCTTTGTTAAGTAAATTCGCGTACTTAATAAAGATTGCTCGGTGTTTCTTTGTTAATAACTTAGGATTTATCCGAGGTTATTAAACCTTAACAAGCTAGTTAAGTTAGTTTGATTAAAGTATATCGATCCAACAAGTGGTATCGAGCTTGTGTGGAAACTCGACTAGGAAAAACCCTACTTCAACAATATTCAAGATGTCGATCAAGTCGTTCCACCACCCTCAATCACCTCACTCGTAATTCCAATAATCAAGAAGGAGAATATGATCTACGGTGCATGAAGATGAGGCAATATATTGCCATTACGAGACCATGCTTTATGGAATGTAATTGTGAATGGGAATGAAGTAGTTTGAGATCCCATTGTTGTTCTGGACAACCTCTGACACCAAAGGCGGTGTTACCACAAGCAACTATAAGGAATCAAGAGAAGGCACTAAACATTCTCTTGTCACCATTCGAGATGGACATCTTCTCAAGTTTCATGATGCTAAAGATGCCAAGCGACTGGGCTGCTCTCAAGACCAGATTTGGAGGAATGAAGCCTACAGAAGATGCACGAAACTTCTTTGAAACAACAGTTTGAAACTTTCCGATGGGAGAAAGAGAGTCTTGATCTTGCATATGATAGGTTTGAATCTCCTCAACATGTTGGAATTATACAAGGCTCAAGTATCGATTGAGGATGCTAATTTGAAGTTTCTAAGGGTTTGCCATCTTCATGGCATGTGATTGCTACTATGATCGAGGACAACAAGGATTGGATGTTATGGACTTTGATGATCTCTATCATCAAGCTGAAGGTGTATGAACATGAGATGAGTGGTCAACCCGGTTCCAAATCTCACAAGATCGCTTTTCTATCATCGAAAGAGAGAAGTACTTTCCAAATCTTGCTTCTCCTCAAAATCTTGTTTCTCAAAATCTTCTTGTTTACAATCCCCATCATATGCTCAAGAAGCCCCACCATCTACCACCTTGAACTCGGATGAAGTTGTGCTCCTTCTTTGCACAACAAGCAAGCTTACCTATCACTTATGAAGAGGATCTAGCATGATTGAAGAAGATGCACTTGAAGAAATTGATCACGGTGGCAAGTTGCTTTGATCATTGCAAGGATCAAAAAGTGCATGAAGAAGACAGCAAAAATATTGATTTCAAACCAAAACAAGGAATAACTTTTGACAAATCTAAAATTGAATGCTTCAATTGTCAAAAGACCGGTCACTTTGCAAGGTAGTGCGGGTTTGCTAAGTATCAAGTAAGCAGAACATCCGAGAAGCCTAAACTTGAGCTCAAGGAAATTCCAATAAGCGAAACAAAGGCTTTGGTTGCTCAAGAGAAGTTATCGAAGTTGGTGGGTGAAGAGTTTGATGATGAAGCGGTGACTTCTTGTATGGTAGCGATGGATGATGCGAGTTGAAGACACTATGGAAGCATTGGTTTGGAGCCTTGCTTTTGATGAAGAATCGAACATCTTTGCTTTGGAATCGATGATGGCTTTGGAGGATTTGATTGGAGCAAAGAAAGTGAAGTTGATTACATTCTTCTTGCTATGGTGGCTACTTCACCAACTCGGTCTCCTATCTACGAGGTATGCTCAAAGTGTTATGAGTTTTATCAAAATTACTTGAGTTATGTGGTTGAAAGAGATAATTGTATTAGGGCTAGGTGCGAGGTAGCGAGTTATCAAATCACTTTAGAATCTATAGAAGCTAAAATCATAACACATGAAAATAATGAAATGGCTTGGTGAAAAATATGAACAACAGGATTACCAGTTAAAACTCGGTGAATGGAAACTAAAGCGTAAAATTCTTTGAAATTGAGAAATTAACTAAGGAAAGAGATGATTTGTTAGCTAAGTTTTTGCTTGGGAGAATATGGCTTGTCTCATGTTGCTTATGTTGAAAAGCAGAGAAGGGCTTACATTAGAACAGGCTTAGGATTTGGAATGGACTTTAGTAACATAGATGAAAACCAAACTAGTGATCGGGATGATGGTGTTTTGAGGATATTACCACTAGTGATGATGAGCTTATTAACTATTTAGATTCATCTAGTAATGAGGGCTCGATGAAGTGAACCACCTCACGAATATAAGAAAGACAATGGTTATCATCTTTGTTCCTCATCCTATTAGTCATCATCCTACAGGCACGATGTCTCTCGTTATGGAGTTGACAGTCTAGAGTTTAGGAAGAAGCTTGTTGCTCAATCTAGGTGCGAGAAACCCAAAGAAAGTGTTGAAAACAATGTTCAAAATCCAGCGGTACCTTTAAACCAAAATCTTGCTCAACAAGCGATACATACGCAAAACCTTTTCAAAACAAGTCTTGCTAAACCTTTTTGGGATAATTTTGCTCATAATGGATCTTATCGGTCATCAAGAAGGCAAAATAATTTTGGGCATAGACATAGAAGAAATCACTTTGGGCATATGGGTCAAAAGCGTGTTTTGTGTGTTATAGTCCTACTCACTTAATCAAAGATTGTGACAAACACTCGAGAATATCTAAGCAAGTTTTCAAAGAATAAGTCTACTAATCGAGACCTAGAGAGCACAAACTAGTTTGGACTAATTCAAATAGGGTTAATCACGAAACTTCACACCGGATCATAGATACCCACATCGAGAAGACCTTGGGTTTCTCACAAGACTTTCCAAAGTCTTGCTTTCGAGAGACAAATCTTGAAAACCATACTTGGGATATAAATTCTAAGAGATCTCACTATCAACCTAGAAGGTATCACAATTCATATAGGGATCTAGATCACAGAACCACTGTTAAAGCGAATGGGTTAAAAGGGATAATCTTGTTGAGAGACATACTGATCGTTCAACAAAAAGTGAATCAGATGTTTTTGTGACAAAGAAAATGCTAATAATCGGTGAAAGAGATTTATGTTGAAAAACCGAGAGCTTTGAAAATCCACATGCTAAAAATCAAAAGATAATTTTGGATCATCATTTGAAAGATAGTGGAATTACATACTCAAAGAATTTGAGTTTGTAACTTCTCAAGGGGAACACAAGTCGATAATGGCTTGGGTTCCTAAAAGTTTCTAACTCTTTTCTTTGTATGCGTGGCAACCCGAAGAGGAGCTTAAAGATCATCTTATTGTGGATAGTGGTTACTACGGAAGTATGACAGCGATAAAGAGATCTGTCGATTTTAGAAATATTAGTAAAGGAAAAGTTGCATTTGGGAATGATCCCAATGGAGGAAGGATTCTTGGGAAAGGAACAATTAAAATTTGGAAGAATCGATGCTGTAAGTTGTTGTGGTCAAGTTTTGTGGATGCAGAATCAACTCTTGGATTATGGGTTCAATTTAAGAATACTCCTATCAATATTGATAATGAGAGTACTATTTGTATTGTGAAGAATCATCATGATCATTCCAAGACAAAGTATATTCAGATTAGGCATCACTTTATTAGAGATTGTTATGAGCATAGGCTCATTAATGTAGTTAAAGTTCACACGGATGACAATGTGGCGATTTACTCACCAAAGGTTTTGATGTGTCACGATTCAATCACTTGGTCGTGAGCATTGGAATGATTAACTACTAAGCTATATTTAAGGGAGGACTATAAGATGTTAGGTATAGTCCTGTGTATTGCTTGAGGGAGGATGTTAGTTTATACTTAGTTTATCCGAAGGTCTTTGGCAAAATCTTGTATTTCTGAAAATCTTGCTTGGGAAAATCTTGCTTATGTGGAAAATCTTGTTTGTCGATTAAAGTCTTGTTCCAACGGTAAAGTACATCTTACATCAATTTGGGAGGAATTCGGAAAAGGATAATTTGAAAGAAGATGTTATGAAGAAGAAAGAATCGAAGGCGATATTACAAAGAAGAAAGAATCGTAAGTTTTGCGAGAAAAGATTATTTCGGAGGAACAAGAAGAAGAAGTGCAAGTTCATCGATGTTCAAGGTGCGATGATCAAGGTCTTGAACATCAAAGTCTTGTTTTCATGATACATCTAGGCCGGAAGCAATAACACCAATAACTCCAAGGGTATTGAATTTTGAAGAAGAAGGTCCTTCTACAAGCTGTTATAGAAGAAGAGGAGGAACCTAGATTCAAACCTATTCATTCTGCGGTGATGATGAATTAGTTGCTACCATTCTTGATTTGTCACAACCAGAGGAGGAGTTACTATTAGAGATGTACAAGAAGAAGAACAACCAAGGCGATCAACTGTAATTGATCCAAAAGACAAGGAAAAGGTATTACGGTTGAAACTAAGAAGAAGAAACTTACTTTGGCGAACTTAGAGCATTTGAAGTTGCAAGGAATGAAAGCATGACTAGAAAAGTTCAAGAAGAAATAGATGCTAAAGATAGAGAAGAACAAGAAGCTCAAGAAGCTCTAAATAGAAGCGACTCAAAGGTGCAAGATGAATTGGATCTTGAAATTGTTGAACCATTACAGTCTCCTACACACATTCGATATATGCAAAGAAGACCTAATTTAGCTAAAGAAAGAAATGCAATGATGGCATATTTAAAAGCGGAGGATTTAAAGGATTGCAAAGCTAAATTATGTGGATATGAAAAGATTATATGATCTTTGAGAGAAGCTTATAAGAAAGATGTTGCGAGGCATTAAAGACTTTAGAAGAAGCTTATTGAATTTGAAGTTGAAAGGAAGAAGAGCTTAAAGAGAAAAAGAAAAAGCGATGTTATAGATGTTCGGTTTTCAAAGAAAGAAAAGGTTGAATTAAGATCGAGACTAGTGATGAATTGAAGAATTATCTCGAGTGGTAGATTTTGATTATACCAAGGAAGATAATGACATGAAAATGAACGGATCAAAGATTAGTGTTTTCAAAGTTGAGAAATCTAAGAATGGAGATTACATGGTTTTCACAAAGAAGATGAAAGTTTCAAAGTTTTCAAAAGACTATGGGATTTCTTGCATATTATAGATAGAGTAGATCTATTCTATTTATATCATGTTGTGAAGACTTATTTTGAAGATAATCCATTAGAAGGGATTGGATTGGTTTTACATGGGGATCTCATAACCATGTGGGAGGCGATGAAGAGAGAGCGATGATATCTCGGAAGGATCAAGAAAAGCGGGAAATAGTTTGCTAGAGATTCTTTGAAGAATCACGGAGTTCATGTTTTGGAGCTAGAAAATGGAACAATGATACACATGTTTGCGAAAGAAGATATCCTCTTCTGGTTGAGCTCATGAGAAGAATGCTAGAGCATGGATTGGAAGTAGAAGAGGTGATGAAGCTGTTTGCATGGTGATCAATTTGTTTATAGACCGGACTACCATTCTTGAGAATGATCTTTAAGCGGTATGAATTTTATTTGAATAAATACTTTTTGATATATCGGTACTTTTATTCAAAGTCTTGCTTATCGACGATATTTTCATCAAAATCTTGTTGCTAAATTAAATCGGTTAAATGACTTTTAGAAGAAACCTTTTGCTAAGTAATAAATATTTTTGAAATAAAGGTTGAATAAATGGTTTTGTGATGATAACATCAATAGGTTATCAATCCACCATGGTTACAAAAGGATTGACTAATCCATGAGCAAACGGCTTTGGTAAAGATATATCAAATCCGTTTTTAGTTGACAACTTGCTAATAAGTTGGATGGTCATCAACTTACCATATCAGTAATGTGAAGAGTTGGCTAGCCCACAAGAAATGGCTTGTGGTAAAGGCAGTGGAAAAAACCATTATTGGTAATTAGTTCACCATTTGATAGAAGAACTAACTAGTCTAGAAGGGTACGACTTTTAGTAAAGACAAAACAAATCATTGATAGTCGGTGGTTTGCTAAAATCATATGGTTATCAATGTACCATGGTCTTACACACCAAAACATTTGGCTACTCGGAGATAATGGCTTTGGTAAAGAGTTCTAAATCCATTGAATTTTCAATGATTCACTTAGATGTGATGAGAATAGTATGCAACTTAAACTGAATTCATGTACAAATTGTCATATGTTCTTTGTGTTTACGAAAAGATGGAGATTCTTTGGATCTTCTTTTGAAGAGAACAATTTTAGAGATACTTTGACAAGCACATATATTACTGAGATATAATTTAGAGACTAAGAAACAATCCAATTTAAAGATGAAGTCATTAAAGATATATTCACAAAGGAACTTGAAGTCAAGCAAGTAGAATTCAAGTTAGGGGAGGATTGTTGGGATATGAAAGTCTTTGAAGATACAAAAGTACTAAAGATATAAAAGTCTTGTAAGTCGCAAAAATCTTGGAAGAAGTCAAAGAGTCAAAATCTTGCTAAAGACAAAGTCAAAATCTTGCACGATAAAGTCAAAAATTGCTAGAACAAATAAACTGTTATATTCGTTTATGGAAAGTATTGTATTCCATGTTTAGATTACTTGTCGTACAAGGTTATCAATTGTAAACCGACTAGGATATCCTTGAGCCTATAAAAGGACTCCTAGATTGGCATTAGAGTGCGATTTCGGAAAAGAGTTTTAGAGTTTTACTGAATTAGAGTTTAGAAAAGTTCGATTATCTTAGAGTTGTATTAGAGTATCGCATAATAAGCGATTTAGAGTTTGTTAATAAAGTATTTCTTCTTAGCTTTGTTAAGTAAATTCCGCGTACTTAATAAAGATTGCTCAATGTTTCTTTGTTAATAACTTAGGATTTATCCGAGGTTATTAAACCTTAACAAGCTAGTTAAGTTAGTTTGATTAAAGTATATCGATCCAACAATGTTCTTTTCGTTAGCTTTTCTATTTTACTTATTAGGGTTTCCGATGCCATTGCTATGAACCCTTTTCTGATGGTTTGACCTGTTGCTTATCTAAACTTATGATTTATTGAACCATGCAATGTCTGATTTGAACTTTATGTTAGGAAGACTTTGATGTGCACGTTTGTTGAACTCTACTATGTTTAATTATGAACTTCTATTATGAAGGTATGATTTGTGACTGTGATATGAACTTTTGACCTATGTATAGTTGAATATGAACCTTATGATATGAACTGTCTGATATGTTATTTGTTGAACTTTGTGTTTGATTAAGACCTGTGTTATAATTGGAATTTTGTTTGACCTAAGTTAGTTTGACACCCGAGCCAATTATTAACTAGTCATGGGGGTTCCATGTCTGTGTCGATGCACCATTGATATGACTCTAGGGCGATGAGTGAAGTTACGCCACGTCCCTTATCTATTATTTGTTATGAGCTCAAGTTATATTATATTATCAATATATGTTTGTGGGCGATGGATGCATCCTAGATCGATCGGTTGTCCGATATGATTTGTCTAGTGAATGATGTCGGTAATGCAATGCGCGTCGTCATAAAACTACGGAGCTAGCTACTCCGGATTATCCGAGATTGTTTCTATATAGTTACGATGTTTTGATATGATATGTTTTTGGGCTCGTGGTAGTTAACTAGATCTTTATCTGTTCTTATATGTTAAGTATTCTGATTATGATTTGGTATGTTCAAGTGTTTATAACTATGTGCTCGACTTATTATATATTATATGTGTATGCTTTTGTATGTTTATGTGATTACCATTTATAATACTAGGTTATGACTAGTATGTTTAAATATGATTCGCATGCTGTCATCTGATGTCATATTAGTTTATCGTCATGTGAATTCGTTGATCTGTGAGATGAATGTGCTAGTGTGAAAGTGAGTATTCTATAAGTTTAGTAGGTATAATTTGTTCAGTTAATTTTGTGAACTTTGCTTATACGTTAGTGTTTTATCTGCCTATGTGACCGCCATGTTTTGACTCTGCGATGTTAAGGTTTGATTTGAGAATTGGTTTAGTTTATGATAATTTGTTTTGATAATTGTTATGCTACGTTTTGTCGGTTTATTTAATTATAGTTTGTTTAATATGTTTTCTAATTGCTCGTTGAGGCGCCATGATTTGAATGTTATTTATGTTCTTTGCGTTATTTTTGGAGGTGTTAAGTGCAAATTAATTGATTTATATGAATGCCATGTTTATTTGTTGGTAATCATTTTTGTTAGTTATTGGACTTTTCGTTTGGTTTATAAGTGTCTGTTATTCTTGATATGTTAAGTGTTTGGTGATACGATGTGGTTGTGTTTGTGTCATTAATGTGCTTGAGATGTTTAAACATTATGTGGTTGTTTGGATTTACGTATATTTGTGCTTCCGAGAATCCTAAAAGATCCTTCGTCATCATTTCATTTTGATTTCGTTATTTGTATTTATGTTTTGTTAACTTTTATTTCGATATATCATTCCTTGGGCTTTGTAAGCTCACCGCACTTTCTTTTCCTGCGGCGGTGTTAAGCATTCAAGATGAGCTTATGGGATAGGCGATCGGGTTGAGAGTAGAGACAAGAGCAAGATTTGACCATAGAGATCTTAGATTTATTTTAATATTAAGTTATTTATATTATCTTTTGTAAGTTTTGTAAAGGCTTCGCTTTTGTATAGTATTTAAAGTTCTGATATGAAACCAGTATTGTGATATCTTTACCCTTGTCGGGTTGGGGTGTTACACCTTATTTGATCACTTTTGTATCCGTTATTGCTTATCTTGTTCCTTTTCACTTTTAGGTCTCTTGAAGGCAAAATACTGGAATGGCACTTATTTGGACGAAAAGGCGAATATCTGAAGAAAATGGCCAAAGTCGAATCGAGACACTCAAAGTTGTTGAAAACATAAGGTGGCGTCACGGCTTATCTGTGACATTTGTCGGAGGATTTTGTGACGGACGAAGCCAAAACTCCTATTTTCAAGTGACGACGTCAAGTTATAAAAAGTAGGTCGTCACAACTCGGGCGGCCTAGATGCAATCCAGACGGCGTCGAAGTGAAGAGACGGCGTCACAAGCACAAGGTGATGCCTTCGCAAGTCTAACGTGGCCAAGACGAAACCCTAATGAAGCGATCCGACGGCGTCACAAACATAAGGTGACTCCGCATGTGTAATCTTATATATAGAATCCGAATTTTTCATTACTTATGTGTAGTCTTTTGGAGTAAAAACCTAAACCGAACCAAGGTTGTCTTGTACAAGTATTTTAGGGTTCAAACCCTATCTTACACCAAGATAAGTGTTTTACTTCATTAATACAATTATGTCTTTGATTATTTGTGTGTATGCTTGCATGTTCTCCATGTCCAGCTAATTTACTCGTGTGTTTGCTTAGGGAATATGAAACTTAGTTATTGAATATTGATTGGTTGTCTCTTATCTTAGTTGATTAATGATCTAGTAATGCGATAGGTCATGCGTTGTGTACTTAATGCTTGATTAAATGTTTGTGAACCTTAGAATATGACTCCTTGAGTAGTTGTAAGCTAAACCATCCAAAGAGTGCCTTAGAGTAAGAGTTTATTATCCCTAGTGGGTTTTGTAGACTAGACCCTTTGGTAAGTTCAAAGAGTTAGGGAGAAACGCATACCCTACAACCTTAGACACATAACGCAACTAAGAATAAGGACGTGACAATTCAACCACCAATAGGAAATAATTAAGGAGTAGTAAAACCTAAGTAAACACATCTTTAAACTATCATACGAGCACACAATAATTAGACATGGACTACATACACCTTAGATTAGATAATTAGATAAGTAGAGTAATCGGTAGCAATAGCAACCCCCAAATCCAAACCCCGAGATTCGTACCTTTCAATTTCCTAAAAAACATAAATGATAACAAATAATCTTCCTCAACCCCAACCTTAGCATAGTAACTTCTCACTAGCATTCCTATTCCCTAGAGAACAATATCAATACCGTGGCTTACCCTAATACTACACTACAATGATTAGGTTGATCGCATAGGGTGTTGAAAAACTTACTCAACGAAAGGAAGTTCCTTTGAACCCGAACGATGCACGAAGCGTTATCAAACACCGGAATACTAATACCTCTTGGTCTTGACATGTTTTCAATATCTTAGCAGTCTCATTATCACTAGCGGTATGTTCTACTTGAGATGCACCAGCTTCTTCTTCTTGTAAGATTATTGAAGGACCAACTTCTTCTTCAAAATTTAATGTCCTTGGTGTAATGAGCTCTTGCCTAAAGGTTCCTTGAAGTGCAGTACCTTGATCACCAGCACATTCAACATCAGCACCTTGATCACCATTACTTTGTACACCAGTATTTTGTTGCTTAGTACCTTGTGGCTCAGTACCTTGAGGCTCAGTCTTCTCAGCTTCTTTGTGTGAATCATCAAAAATATCAGCATCTTCATAAGTTTGAGCATCTTCATTCAAATTCTCTTGCTCCAAATTCCTCCCCAATTGGAATGAAGAATGCTTGTGAATCTTCTTGCCTTTAGAAACCTTCCTCAATTTCTTTTGAGATTTGACAAACAATCTATGATGCTTAACAAGTGGCGGACAAATTTCTTCAATCTTCTAAACTTGTATTTCGACTTCAATAGTTGTTCGACGAGCTTCATTTTGTTTCTTTAATCTCAATAACTCCCTTGTAAAAGCATAGTTATCTAGAAGCGAACCCTCGGCCATATCTCCCTCATCTCCTCCGGATGTTTGAGACCCATCGTGGAAGTATAATCATTGGAAGATAATGTTGGGTTGACATCTTGTTACGAATGATCATGAGCGGTATCTTGTAGAGATGTAGGACGTCCTTGAAGCGATGCGTTGAGGTACTTCGAGTTCGGAGAAGCGATGCGTTGAAGCGATACCTTCCGCTTGGCGAAGGCTCATGATCTTCACTTGATGCAACTTTATCTCTAACGGCTTGAACCACCTCCATCATGTGAGCAGTTAATGGTGTAACCCTCCCAGTAAACTTGTCACTTTTTCTAGCCATGAAAGTAAATACCTTTGGTGGAAGGACTACAACAGGTAGTAAGCTTGAAGGTTTAAAAACATCATGAAGCTGTTTGTTCAAAAATAATTGAACAAATCTTGGGTACATTAAAAACGGTGAACCATTGGAGACATGAGAGAGCATTCCATCAAAAATCATTCTTGAAAAGTTATATTGGTGATTGGTAGCTAATCCCACTAATGCGAGGCGATATTTGATCGAAATTGTTCCCATGAATTACTCTTGGGACTTAAGCAATGAAACAATACATGAACAAGGTACTTCCAGTGTGGACTAAATACGGGTTTCTTAAAAGTTGTTTCAAATGAGAGACCCTTCATAACCAATATCCCTTAATGTATCCCAAAGCACTTGTTTGTCAAACGAATAGCCCTTTTGCATCATCAAACGGTAAATCTTCTCTAATGGTGGCTTCACTAACTCTAACTATCTTTCCAACAACCTTAGCACGAATATAGGATCCATCATCCTCCATATGAGATCTAGTGATTACCCAAAATTATTGAAGCCATGGCTCAATATTGTTAGGTTCAACCAATAGAGCATAATTGATTGATGATCCGATGTGAAATCAATTATGTAATAAAAGCGACATTGGATGGTGTCTTATCTAAGTTGGCAACCATGTTGTGCTTCTTGTGATATGCGATCAGCCATTGCTTGTAGAATAATGTATGAAACAGTTAAGGTGAATATGAGAAAAATAAGGAAAAGATGGATAAGTATAAAGATGAGAGTAAAAATCGGTAGGGTAGTTGTTTATAGGTAAGATTCAAAAATTAAGCTCAATTAATAAAGTTACCGTTATTTGAATTTACCCCATATTTTGACCGTTGGAACATTACGTTGACAAGGCTGCGATTGCTTTCCATGTAAGCAGATACTTTCGAGCAAGACTTTTAGATAAACTCTAATCGGTGCTTTCTATCCTTTTCTTCACTATGGCAAAACATCAAAATCATTGTATTGCCTCCCCTTAAACTATGCATAGGACTAACTAACTAACTAATAAGTCCTCCCCTTAATTGTAGCTCAATAGTTAATCATACCAATACTCACCAATAAATGATTGAATCTTGAAACATCAAATCCCTTTGTGAGTACATAAGCTACATTGTCATCTGTGTGGACCTTGATAACATTAATGAGCCTACGCTCATAACAATCTCGAATAAAGTAATGCCTAATCTGAATATGATTGGTCTTGGAATGATAAACAGGATTCTTCACAATGCAGATTGTACTCTCATTATCCATGTAGATAGGAGTATTCTTAAAATTGAACCCATAATCCAAGAGTTAATTCTGCATCCACAGTACTTGTCCACAACAACTTGCAGCAACAACATATTCTGCTTCAGTGGATGATGTTGCTGCAATGATTTGCTTCTTACATTGCCATGAAACTAATCTTCTTCCAATATATTTGCATCCTCTAGTGGTTGATCTTCTATCATAGTTATCACCTGCATAATCACTGTCTGAAAAAGCTTCCAAGTGAAAAGGTGAATCCTTTGGATACCACAACACTAACTTAGGTTGTTGTTTTAAATAACTAAAATACCTCTTGACTGCATTCATATGAGAGACCTTAGGTGAGACCTGATATCTTGCAAATAAACAGACATCAAACATGATATCAGGTCTAGATGCGATTAAGTACATAAGACAACCAATCATTGATCCGTAAAGCTTGACATCATGACTTGTCCATTTTCATCCTTTCCTAATGAGTTGATAGCTTTTATGGGTGTCATTACGAGCTTCATAGCATCAAAGTTAAACTTCAAGAATGTCGGTGACATACTTGTCTTGACTAATGAAGATTCTAGCCTTGGATTGTTTAACTTGAAGCCCCAAAAGAAAGTTAATTCACCCATGGAACTAATTTGAAACTCTTGTTGCAAGAGCTGCTCAAACTCTCTCACCATTCATTGTTTTGTTGCTCCAAAGATAATATCATCCACATGGACTTGAACAAGCATGATATCCTTCTTGTATCTCTTGATAAACAAAGTCTTATCAATTGCTCCTCTTATGTAGCCATGTTGCAATAAAAAAGTGGAGAGTCTTTCATACCAAGCTCTAGGAGCTTGATGAAGGCCATACAGAGCCTTAATAACTTTGTAGACTTTCTTTGGATGTGCAGGATCCTCAAAGCCAGGAGGTTGTTTGACATAAACTTCCTCTATAATCTTGCCATAAAGAAAGGCACTCTTGATATCCATTTGATAAACATGAAAGTCCATATAAGATACAAAAGCAAGGAATAATCTAATGGCTTCAATCCTTGCTACAGGAGCAAACACTTCATCATAGTCCACTCCTTCTTCTTGTCTATACCCTCGTGCAACTAATCTTGCTTTGTTCTTGATGACATTGCCTCTTCATCTCTCTTAACTCTGAACACCCATCTTGTACCAATGACTTTCTTTCCATCTGGTAAATCACATAATACCCAAATGCCTTCAAGTTTGAATTGAATAAGTTCTTCTTTCATGGCTTCAACCCAACTTTCTTTAGTTAATTCTTGAGCTACAGTCTTGGGTTCTTCTTGAGAGATAAAGCAAGTGAATAAGCATGTTTGTTGATCCTTATGATTCACTTGTTTTGTTTATACACAAAGCTAAGTAAGGCATTATGTGGCTTAGAAACCTTTAGCTTTGGTTCTTGTCAAGCACCATGATGTAGAAGGTCCAATGATTTGACCAGCAGGATGATCTTTATGAATTCTTAATGTGGGAGTTTGTGGAACTTCTAAATTATCACCCAAATTTGTGAAATCGGGATCTTCATTGGAATTTGAGAAAATACCTTCATCATCTAACTCATCATCGGTGTCTTCTAACCCGATCCACGGTTAATATGGGTATTAATATGGGTAAGGGTCCTAGATTTGCACCTAGGAAGCGGTATATGTTGCAAAGGCGAAGACACCGGCGGTGCAAGTGGTAATGCTAAAGATACACCGATTACTACGTCTAACTCTTTTGGGACTCTTGAGGTGGAAGATGATTTGGGTAACCCAATCTTGTGGTGATTCTTCTACTAACAAGGTCAAGGCGGGAAGTCTTACGGTACTACTAAGGGCGGTATTGATGGATCTCGGGGACGGACTCTTGTTTTGGTGAGGCGTCTAAGCCTCAGAAGGCTGGGACTTATTCTCTGCAAAGCTTGTGAGTGATTCAATGGGAACAATGGATGGTGGTTCTACTCCCATAGGCGAGAAAATTGGTAAGCTTGAAAAGCTAATTATTGATGGAAAAGCTACTCTTGTGGATGATGATGGTCAACCTATTCGTCTACCTCGTCTACTAAGAGAGTTAACCCTTTCCCAAAGTGGGAGAGATTGAGGTGTCGATTACGAAGATGAGGTTGTTGCTAACCCATTTGATGAGTCGCTAATATTTTGGTGGGGCCAAGAATTTGAAGATGAGTATGATGACTATGACCCGATGACTATGCGAAGCAGTTCGTGATCTTCCGAGAATTTGGATTCTTTTAATGCCATGTATGGCTGGCGTTTCAAGGTCCTAGGAAGTAGTTTTATTGTTGTGTCATCTGTTATCATTTGAGTAGTGGTTTGTTTTCTTGTTTAGAGGTGGAAGTAACTTGTTATGTAAGCTTTATGCCTATGTAGCGGGTGAGATATGGGATTTCACTCATATCCATTGTACTTAAGCGTTTATTTGGTTATATATTTACCGAGTGCGCGGATTACTCCCTTTACCCAAAACCCAGGTCATGGTTGGATCATTCAAACCATCAAAGTCTTGTCAATTGGTGCGTGATGCTTTGATCTAAAATCTTGTGATCAAAAGTGCGTGATCTAAAGTACTATGAAGGTAGGGGTAAAGGGAGTAATCACGCACGGTAAATATATTAACCAAATAACGTTTATACAATGGATATGAGTGAAATCATATCTCAACCGTTACATAGGCATAAAGCTTACATAACAAGAACTACCTATTTTCTAAACAAGAAAACAAACCACTACTCAAATGATAACATATGACATAACGAAAAATTACTTCCTGGGTCCTGAAGCTTGGTGCCATACATGGCATTAAAGGCATCAAATTCCCGAAGATCAAAACCGCTTCAGATAGTTATCGTAGTCATAGTCATCATACTCATCTTCAAACTCTGGCCACCGCAATAGATGGCGGACTCATCAAATGGGTTAGCAAGCACCTCATCTTCGATTAGACACCACGATATCTCCCACTTTAGAAAAGGTTAGTTCTCTTAGTAAGAAGGCGGCGAATATAAGAATCACTAGTTTTATGGGCCTCACTCGACTTCATCTCTTTCAAATCACTCACAAGGGGTTCTTGTGATGCATTACTGTCTTAGTAGACTTATCTTCATTAGCTTCCATTGTACGACCAGAATCCACATCCTTGTTGGTGTCATTAGAAGGAGTACCAAAAGCATCCGTATATTCCATATTAAGAGCATCGAACTGATTAGATTTAGGGATCTTAGTTCCACTCAAACTAGCCATAGTAGAAGCATTCTTCTTAGTGACTTCCACTTTCTTAGGTTCGGGAGGAGTCTTCTTGGGTTGATATTGAAGCGCTTACCCCAACAGGTTTAGTAAACCTCCTTGACCGGAATAGTAGAACCACCTTGCTTTCCCTTCTTCTTATTAATGACCATCTTGAAACCATCATTAACACACTTAGTAGGTGAGCAGGAGGTTCAACAACCTTAGGACATTTACTAAGAGTATGACCAAAAATCTTGCATTTATCACAATGAGGTGGTTTCCACTCATATTCAACCCGTATCTTCTAAATAGTCGAACCTGATCCATCAAGTAACGGTATCTCAATAGTAAGGCTATCCCTAAGCACCTCATCCGACTTCACTTTAATCATGCATCTAGTAAAACTACTACGGCCCCACGAGTCCTTGCACATTTGGCTAGTAAAAGCATCTAACCTTTTAGGCGTGCCTATCAATGTGGCAAGGAGTGAAGGTAATATGTAGACTTACCCTTTTTCTTTTCCTCTTCATAAGCTCTTCGTTGTTCATCCTCATAAGATTGTGCTATTGTTTCTTGAAACAACATCCTGTTAAGCTCATCTTGAATAGCTTGATCTTCAGCAGACAAAGTGGATTTTGGTTGAGCAGTACTTTTCTCCTTTTCAATAGAAATAGGTTCTTCATCAGAAATAACATCAGGTCTAATATTGACTCCATGAACAATGTACTGTAACTCATCTTCTTTGTCAACAACTTGATTTTCTTCTCTAACAGGAACATAGTTCATAGAAGGAGTCAAAACATCAAGATCAAACATCCAATTAGGACCTTTAACCTTCTGATTTTCTTGATCTTCTAAAAATTCAACATGAAGACAATCTTGAACCTTTTTGGTAACCTTGCTGTACACTCTAAATCCATTGCTATTGGTACAGTACCCTAATAACTATCCTTCATCTGACTTGCCATTAAATTTGCCCAAATTATCAATAGTATTGAGAATAGTTAGAGGACATCCAAAAGGTTTCATAAAGCGAATGTTAGGTTTGTTTCCATAAGCAACTCATAAGGTGTCTTCATCGAGGTTTAGTGACTAATACTACATTCAACAGATAACAAGCGGTACTTACGACTTGACCCAAAATTGAATAGGTAATAGTGAATCGCAAGCATTGTTCTTCTGCTTCTATCAAAGTTACTTTCTTTCTTTACGCAACACCATTCTCTTGTGGAGTTCTAGCAATGCTAAAATCCTCTTAATCCCTTTCTTAGCACAAAAATCATCCATAAACTTATTTTGAATTCGGTAACATTATCACACCTAATAGCTCTTACTTTGAGTATCAAGCGATTTTCAAGGGCTATAATCGGATCATGAATAGCATCAAAGGTTTCATCTTTAAAGCCTAAGAAAAGACCTAGCTAAATCTACTACAATCATCTCGTTACAACCAAGCGGTACTTCTTTTGTTTAAGCTTGCAGAAAGCAGGTCCAAATAGATCCATGTAATAACTCTAAAGGATCTCTAATAATTCTCTCCTCAATCTTCTTACATGAAGCTTTGTGTTGTTTACCCTTCTTGCATGCGGACATGAATGATCGTTCTTGTATGTCTTTGAAGGTAAACCTCTAACTAAATTTCCTTTAACCAACTTGTTGATATTCTTGAAATTCACATGTCCCAATCTTTTGTGCCATAGATGTGCTTCTTCAAGTGTTGCCTTTGCCACTAAACATGTTTCTCTTTCAGTAGAGTTAAGATTCTTCACATCTAAACTGTACACATAATTGGTTCTTGGTACTTTAAGTACTACCAAGGAATCATCAACAAGCTTGAACTCAGGGGAAAGAATAAGACATTCTATGTCAGTGAATAACACAGGGTGCTTCTTGTCACAGATCTGATATACTGATAATAGGTTGAACTTGAGCTCCTTTACATATCTAACATTCTCAAAATCAATACGTCCTGCCTTGATAGTTCCTTCCCATTAATTCTACCTCCATTAGGATCATTCCCAAATGCAACTTTTCCTCCAAAATATGACTTAAAATATGACAGAATCTCCTTGTCTCCTGTCATGCTTCCAGAGCAACCACTATCAACAATTAAATGATCTTTAAGCTCCTCTTCTGGGTTGCCCTGCACAAAGATGAAAGAGTTAGTTTCTTTTAGGAACCCAAGCCATTACTTACTTGTGTTCCCCTTGTGGAGTGACATACTTAAATTCTTTAAGTATGTAATCTCCACTGTTTTTGAAAACATGATCAATTACTTGCTTTTGTTCCAAAACATGTGTTGGTTTTTCAACAAAACTTTCTTTTTCAACAAAAAGCTCATTTTCTTTTTCTTTTTCAACAAAACATGCTGAAAGTACTAGTTGTTACCCATCAGTACTTTCTTTCCTAATCCGATTGGTTCTAACACTTTGTGTAGATTTACGTGATCTAGGTACTCTATTTGAAGTGGAAGGCCTCCTAGGTTGATAGTAATTGGATCTCCTTTGTCTTCCATTCAAAGGTGCTAGCATACCTTGATTAGCGATGCTTTGTGAAGGTAATGCTTTAGAAACTTTTGGCATACCAAGTACCTTGATAAATGCTTGTGGTCTTGGTGGTTTTGAAAAGTTCTTCTACGGTTCGGTACCTATAGTTTGTAGAGAAGTTACTATGGTTAACCCTATGTGAATGATTCCAAAGCGGTTTATTCTCCTTGGCTTATGGTTGGTAGATGTAGTATTTGGGAATTGGCTTAAATATTACGAGTGAAAGTCACAATCCTTAATCAAATGATCGACACAATAACACACAAAGCATAATTTTTGACCCATAATCCCAAATTTTCTTCCTTTAGTTCTATGACCAAAACTATTCTGACTCTTTGGTGAGTGATTAAAACTATCCTGACCAAGATTTTCCCAACTTATTGGTGAATGATAAAAACTGTCTTGACAAAAATTATCCCAAAAAGATTTAGCAGTATTTTGAAAATATTTTCTTGAAGGTACTGCTGAATGTCTAGCAGTACTTTGAGAAGGTACTGCTTGTTTTGAAGAAACTTTAGGAAAACGTTTATCATTGTTAACAGACCCTGAACTCTTAACATTATTATCCTTAGGTTTCTCAACTATGTCTTTTGGGGTTTCAGAACTAGATGGACTTGAATTAGATTGACTAGTAAGCTTTTTCCTAAACTCTAAATTGTCTACTCCAAAACAAAAACATCATCCTAGGTGGTTGAAAGCGCCGAGGGGTGGGGAAGCGCATTATAACCCTTGTCTTTCTTAAATTCAGGAGGTGTTTGACTAATTGGATCCTCATGACTAGACGTGTTTTCTTCTGAGCTAATGAGTTCATCATCACTAGTTACTATCTCCTCTGAAACAACTTGTTCCTTATCACTAGGTAGGTTCTCTTCTGTATTGCTATACTCAACTCCTAGACCTAGTCATGTTTTAATGTGTGCTCTTCTTTGTTTTTCAACAAAACTAAGATGTGAGACCGATTCATTCCAACTAGCAAGTTTCTCTAACAAGTCATCCCTTTTCTTATTGATCTTTTCAAGTTCGGAGACTTTACATCCTAACTTCCATTCACTTAAGTTTAATTGATAATCTTGTTGCTCATATTTTTACGCCCAAGCCATTTCATTATTTTCATGAGTGATTATTTTGGCTTGATTGACTCTAAAGTTATTTGATAACCAGACTACCTCGGACCTAGCCCTTCTACAATTATCTCTTTCAATTACATAATCTTTGAGGACTTTTGATAAAAATCATTACACTTAGAACATGCCTCGAGATAGTGGATGAACTTGGTGAAGTAGCAACCATAGCAAGCAGAATAGGTTCTTCTTCACTTTCCATGCTCCAATCAAAGCTTACAAGACCATCTCTTGATTCTAAAGCGGCAAATCCTGGTTCCTTATCAAAAGCTGTGCTCCAATCAAACTCTTCCACTGCGACCATAGAGTAGGTTACTGGTTCATCATCAAATTCGGCACTCCAGTCAACCTCTGGTAGATTTTCTTGAGCAACCAAATCTTTTGGTTGTGATTCAGTAATAGGAACTTCCTTTATTTCAACCTTGGGTTTCGCAAGCATCCTATTTGCCTGATATTTAGCAAACTTGCATTCCCTTGCAAAGTGTCCAGTTCTTTGACAATTAAAGCCTTCAATCTTGGATTTGTCAAATGTTATACCCTATTTGGGTTTGAAATCAACACCTCTTCCTGTCTTCTTCGTGAACTTCTTGATCCTTGCGGTGATCATGGCAACTTGCCATCTGATGTCAATTTCTTCTAGATCATCCTTATCAATTTGCAACAAATCTTCTTCATAAGTAAAGTTAATGTGGCTTGTTGAGCAAAGAAGGAACATACAACATCTTGAGTTCATGGTGTTTGATGGTGATGAGGTGGTAGTAGTCATGGTTGTGCAAATATTACATTTTCTGTGATTACTTTGCATAGGATAAGCGATGCGTTTAGTGGAAATACTGTCTCTCTTCTCAGAGGACACAAAAGCAATGCTATGAGATTTTGAACTTGTTTGACCATTAATCTCATGCTCATACACCTTTAGATTGTTGTAGAGATCATCAAAGTCCATTGTATCTAAACGAGATTGTCCCCTAATCATAGTAGCAACTACATGCCATACGGATGGCAAACTTCTAAGAACTTCAGATTAGCATCTTCAACAGATACCTTTGCTTCATACAACTCTAGCATACTAAGAAGATTAATCATCATAGGCGACATCAAGGCCTTCTCTTTCTCCAACGGTGAATGTTTCAAATTGTTGCTTTGATTTCTATGCATCTTCTTAGAAGCATCATTCCTCCAAATCTTGCCTTGATAGCAACCCATGGTTGTTTTGCATCCTTAGCATCATGGAACTTTAGTAGGTGACCATCAAGAATAGCGAGGCGATATGTTGAGAGCCTTTTCTTGATTTCTTTTTGTAGTCACGGCAAGGTAAGGTGAGGTGGTTTAGGTTGTCAAGGAACTTCTACAGGTTCTTCTAGAACGACATTACCATTGACAATCACATCCTATAGTGCATTGTCTGTAATAGCAATGTACTGCCTCATCTTCATGCTCCATAGATCATATTCTCCCTTCTTGATGATAGGAATCCTGAGTGAGGTGATGGATGGGGGTGGTGTAGCTTCAGTCGACATCTTTATGGTTTCTAGTTAAATAGGTTTTATGGGTTTCTTCTTAATCAGAGTTTCCACACAAGCTCTGATACCACTTGTTGGATCGATGTACTCTAACCAAACTAACTATGTAGCTTCTAAGGGCTTAGTAACCTTGGATAAATCCTAAGTTACTAACAATGAAACACTGATATTACTCTATTGAGTATGCGGAAACTACTTCAATAAAGCTAAGAAGAATAACTCAAAACTTCAACGATTTCATTAAACCAAACTTTGAACCTGCTTGATACACAGATTCACTAACAAACCTAATCGCTAAAACTCTAATATCGTACTTTGTAAACTCTAATTCATATTCTAAAAACGTGTTGCATGCCTCTCTAATGCCAATCTAGGGGTCCTTTTTATAGGCATAAGGAGTACCCTAGTCGGTTTACAATTACAATCCTTGATTATCAAGTAATACTAATTCTAAACTAAGAATATTCTAGAATTACATAGCTTTCCATAAACGATATAGCAGTTCTTTAGCCTTTGCAATGCTTTGACACAAGCGATTACTTTGACTATCTTGACACTTTGACTTTCTTGACTTTATATCCCAACATTTTACTCGGTTTATACAATTTAAGTTTGTGTGCTCATTTTCAAAATTTTGACCATTGAAATCGACCTTGTTATGGTTTATATCTACTTAACTCAAATACTAACTCACGGAAACTATGAAAGTTTAAGGATCGGAATGGCCTTTTCCATGTAGCGGCTTTCTTCTCGACACCCCAAACTAGTTGGCTTTTGGTGGCCGGGCTTTTGACACCTCACGGAGAATAGTACCGAGTGGTGGAATTCGATTCCAAAGATTTATGAGGCTACCGTTAAGTTAAGACTAAATCTAAATGGATATCAACCGAAGATAATTTAGAAGTTCGAGATTCAAAGGTGAGATCACTCCATGTAGCGAGTTTCTTCTCGACTTTTCCTTTTAAGGAGGCTAGGATTTCATCCTCGAGACTAGTGTCAGACTTTTGGGTATTTGATTTCAAGAATTTCTAAATCTTTGTCAAACTTTTAGACAACTTTGACGAATCCTAGTTCAACTTCGATTTAAATTTAAGAAAAAGCGAGGTTTCGCACATTTATTCATAAGCAACTTAATCCTTTTATTCAAGGAACTCATATTTTTCATTTTCATTTTCTCACTTTTTTCACTTTAACTTGCAATTTACTTTTGCATCATTCAAGCACTTTTATGATACTTTCATTTGCAACTTTATTCATATTTTAAGAAAGTATGGTTTCCCAAAAATTTAAATAAAATATTGAACTTGGGCTCTATATCAATTTTGCTTAAAAACCTTTTGTTGTAACATGACAATTTGAATGTTCAAAAGTTTGACAATGAGCACGTATTTTAGTCCGTTTAGTTATATTCTGGGAGAAAAAACCATAGATTACTTATATAAGCTCTAAAGAGAACCAACTACTCTACGCTTAGCATTTTCATTTGCACAACTTGTAAAAACTTAGCCTAATTGTTAAGAGAGCACTAGATCAACACTCTAGTAGAGTCGGGTTCCTTTGTTCTAACCTAATGGGGGTACTAGGGACGAAAGGGTACAAATGTGACAAAATTCGGAATTCCCCCCACACTTAAAAGCGAATATTGCCCTCAATATTCAAAGTCCCGACGAAGCCGATACTATCGAACGGAAAAAGGTAATACCACTAAGAAAGTGTGTGGACGAAATCTGTTATTTTACACAAAAAGGATTTTTTTTTTGAAAACATATCCCCAGATAAAAGTTAGCAAAATTGATCGAGTATTGGGCGGCTGGATTGAAAACAGGCACATAAGCAAAGGGAATGCTGAAAACATGAGAAAACACACAAGAAGAAAACACCGTGGAGGTTTCCCCCCACACTTAGTCATTCGAAAGTAGAAAGAAGTCAAAAACATGGGTATACATGGTTTATTATAATACAACCATAATGAATAAACTTCTTATAAAGGTAATTTATTAGGATCCATATTTTAAGTGTCATATTAAGTTATATGATAATAGGACCCCAAATCATCGACCATCCTATTATATACCTTTTAGGACATCGCCTAAGTAGCAAATATTTAAAAGGACCTAAACGCTCATATGTCCTATTAAGCAGTTTTTAGGACTCCATTATCATACCGTCCCACAAAGGGTCCTAAAAGCCACTTTTGTTGTAGTGGTAGTCACCCATGAAATGCTCTTGTTTTGTTAACCGAGTTGCTAGCTTAACTTGACCCCAATTCATTGGTCCATGGGGTAGCAAGTGGAAGAAAAACCTCCATCGGACTTTCATTAAAATGGTTTGGATAAACATTGAATGTCTTGAAAGTTCCACTCGATGAGATACATCCGGCTCAAAAAAGAGAGAAATGCCGGGGTCAAAGATGGTATCTTCATTCCGTAGGAGCTAAGATATGGAGAAGTAGCGGGATGAGAAAGCAAAGTGTCAATTTCTTGACAACGGGTGGGATGGGTGGGCAAAGATTATATTGAGGAACATTAACAAAATGTTCAGAAATCCTATCCACCACTATAGAAGTTACAACATTTGTATTGGAATTTTGAAAATCCTGAGAGTGAACTCCCTTGAAAGGTAAGATACCGGGTTTGAAAACTTTGTCCTCGGAGAGGAATGAAACGCAAGTATCAACCACGGTAAAATCCTCAAGGGTAGATGATTTACTCATGGATGACAGAGGATGCGGAGCATTTTGCTCAAAAAGCTCATCCTCATTTCTCAAAGGAAGAGGATCGATGCGAGCGAGTTCACCGGCGAACTCCTCATGAAAAAGTCTACTCCTTTCGGTCGGAGGAAGACATTCAAGTGTGAATTAATCATACCCAGGAAGAGAAAGATGAAAAGTGGGAATGCCACTACTCTCCTTTTCAGCATGATCGTCATCAAAGAGGAATACTTCAAATATCCTCGGAGTGTGTTTTATGTCTTTCAGGTACAAAAGGATTGAAAACAGAGCAAAAACGGGAAAAATCGGTGGCCGGAAAAATTCCGGCTCGTCTACTTGCACTTTTCGGTTCACTCAATTTTGCCCGTTTTGCCTGCTTTCAATCCTTTACGAAGACATAACACAAACTCGAGGATATTATGACATATTTTGATCATATTTTGGTGTTTTAGTCATTTTGAGGTCTTAGGTGGGTAAAAATAATGTGTGAATAAGCACTCATCGATCGGCTCGCCTTGTCAGTCGGAAACCCAGATATACCCAAAAATGGAAAGCGGTGCAAGTTAGAGCTTTTAGTGTCTAAAAAGGGAAGAGCAAAGATGCAAGTCTTGAGACTCTAGTTCGAGATTCAACACGTAGCGATGCAGCAGAGGCGGTTTCGATTTGAATTTTGAAGATGAAGACAACGAAATGAGGATTTCCAGGAAGTTCGACGTCCGATGGGCATGGAACGGTCAAAAGTGTTGATGAAGAAAGGGTCTGCGTCATCATGTAGTGCGTTGTTAGGAATTGGAAATTCTATGTTAAAGTGTCGGTCACCCCAATTATGGTCTAGCATCTGTTAGCTCGTAGACGTTTCGTTATTTACGTTATTTAGTAGTTAATTAGTTAGTTTGTAGCGTAGTTTAGCGTAGTGTAATACCGTGGAGGAAGGACGGGTCTTTACCCTCTGTATACCTGATCCACAGGCCGTCAGGAGGTCGTTGTATTTGTAACTATAATTACCCCTTCCATCCTTGGAAGGGGTGGTGCTTCTTTCAATCTAACATTTTACATTTTACAAAGCAAGTCTCTAACAAGAAACACCCTCTATTATCTTTCTCTCTCTAAATGGCTAACATGTATTTCCATTATCCAAGACCACCCGAATCATCAAACACAATAATATTCACGATCCTACAAATGGTATCAAGAGCCATGGTTATTGTGTTATCTTTGATTTGTGTGGTCCGTACCATGGTTGTTGTTTGTGGTTTTTGGTTCATGTTGTTAACTGGTTTTGTACTTTTTTTTGGGTCAAAATATTAATATTGTCAAGTGGTTGAATTCTGCTAATATATGTATTGTTTCATTTCTGTCCATGTCACTTACTGATATCATTGTTTTATGGCTTTTGTACCAAAAGCTGGAAATATTTGTGGTCTTGCTGTGGTAAAACAATGGTTATCTGGTCATTTTCGTGGTCAAAACGGGTCAAATAAATGAAGTTTTCTTATGCGGTTTTACGGGTTTATTATGATGATGGTCGGAAAAGTGGTGGAAAACTCATCGGAAAAAGTCTAAAATCTTGCTAGCGACTTGTGTAAGTGTCCGATTCATTGTACCTTATTTATAGCGACTTGGTGTAGCGAGTTGAGTCAATAAAAGACCTAGCGACTTGTTATTCATTCTTGGTAGCGATTTGTTATTTAACAAGTAGCGAGTTGATATTACAAAATTATAGCGACTTATCAATGAAATGTCTATAGCGACTTGCACTAGCGACTTGACTCATATTGCGGTTAAAGAACGAAAGGATGAAGGAGAAGTATGAAATGACCACTTGACCTCAAAACCAATTGCCAAGACCTCTTCAACATTCTACAACTACATCTACATCAAGACTCAAATGAAGCGGAAAACAAACCAAACATCAATGTCTCAACTCTCATTACTTAAACCAACATCATACCCACATCAACAAGACCTCGATTCCTCGTGTGTTATGTTATATTCGTTCTCTTAAGTCCGTTCACATGAATTATCCATCACTGATCCATGGGTTGACTATGAAAATGATAACAAGATGATACAATGACTCAAACATAACGAAAAGAGTAAACTAATTGCAAGATCTCATATTCTCTTTTTTGTGGGTTAAAGTGTTATCAAAGATCTTTCTTTTCAGATCCAAACAAACCCAAAATAGATCATCATTGATCTAAAAGTCTTGATAATTTTCAAACTTAAAGAGGTGTTCTTAACAATCATGTTAAAAAGGTCTTTGGTTCGGTTATGTGTCAACAACGTAAAAGGAAATCATCTCGATTATTCGATACCTCGATCCATCCTCTTAAATCGATTCAAAAGGAACATCAAGACTTTCAAGAGTCATACGAAAAAGACTTATCATCATTGATCTCTTTTGAAGACTTGCTTCATGTACTATCCGAATCAACAATAAAAAGAAAATAACAAGCTTGTTATTTCTTGTTCACTTGTTCGTTATTAAAGAAACTTAAAGCTGTAGAAGCAAACTTAAACCTACCTTGGTTTAACTTTGAAGCCATGTCAAAACCGATTCATTTCATTGAAGCCATCCTTGTGGCACCCTCATTACGAGGTTAATAAGTCGTGAAAGATTAAATCTTTCAAGCTTGAGACCCATCCTAGGATCATGTAACTCCAAACCTTTTGATGCTACTATGGTTAATGATAAGAGTGGCGAAATTTTGTGAGATTAGGGTTTGAGTTTGGTGTAGATGTTACGAAAAAGAGGCGGATTATTGTTGTGGGGATTTTAGGATATGAGAAGGAGGCGGATATTCGAGAGAGAGATTAGGGTTAAGTGTCGATAAGTGTGTTTTATATACCCGTGTGATTAGGGTTGTATTTGACTGATAATAGACCTCACTTGTTTCAATATTCGGAATGTGACATTAGTCTAATGGGCCATCGTGGACTTCATTTATTCGGATCGGGCCAGTGTTTTGTTGCCTCAATAAGTGGACTTCAAGTGAGAGTATAGACATATTTTTGTTGGGATTTCAATTGCTTTGGAATAAAGTTGGTTGGGTATGAATTGCATCAAACACAAAATGATTTCTACTTTAAACAGGTTGGATTTATATAATGATAATTGATAACATCAAATTAGCCTGATCTTTTATATATCAAATTCCCGTGTTTATGGCTTCATTTGCATTAATATGGTACTTAATTCTTTCATATTCGTTCATATTTGCATTTCAGGATAAATGAGGCGTTGGAGTGGAAAATAAGTGATAAAAGGCCAAGTATATGTTCTGAAGATTGATTTACGAGGGCCTTTGGATTTTATGTGAAGATTACGCCGTAACTAGCTAATAAGGTTACGGCGTAAATATGAGCTTTGAAGGATACGGCGTAACCAATTCTTATGGTTACGTTGTAATTATTTTTGTGAAGGTTACGGCGTAACATGGAAATTAATTACGCCGTAGAGATAATTTCGGATCGATAAGTTTGAGATGACGAAGGATTACGGCGTAACTCGATAATTAGTTACGCCGTAATTAATTACTTGGGCGCAAAGTTTCGAGGTCCAGGGATTAAAAGCGGCAAGTTTATTTGAAGTTTATTGAGTACAAGGACTTGTTATAAAAGTAACAAGTGCGACGAGGGGCCAAAAGTGTCAACAAGAGCAAAATAGTTTGAATAATTTAGCTTGACATTAGAAAGTACGAAGTTGCCAATTCTTATATAGTTACGGCGTAACTATATATATTAGTTACGGCGTAACTTTAGTTACGACGTAATTAATTTATTTAATTACGCCGTAACCATGTCGGTGTTAGAATTATATAACATGACTAATCATAAATATAAACAATAAACATCAAAGTAAGTGCGGAAGCGTATAGGAACATATAATGAATAATTAATTAACTAAAGAATAAAGTATGCGTACCTTTCTTGATTCTAGCCGAACAAGAATCAAATCCACAAACTAGCAATTAGGATGAACCCTAATTAGGGTTTATAGGATTATATGAATTACCCCTTACCGTTTCGTAATTCAATCCAAGATAATAACAAAAGTATGTTATTACTATGTTCTTGTACACACGTACTAAACCGAATTAAAGTAATGCTAGTTTTATAAAACAAATAACTTGGTTTATAGGAAAAGAGTGAATCGACACCAAGAGGTGGTGTACGATCGGTTTGGATCAAAGAAACACACACAAAAGCTGTTTTAGGGTTTAGCTAATGAGCACAAGAGATAGAAAAATAAAACCCCTAGCCTTGTTTATATACCCAACTAAACTTGGTGAACAAGTTGAGGTTGTTTCCTTTTCTCTTTAGGCCGATCGGTGTAGGATTCCCCAAAGGGATTCCGGAACCTTCCCAACTTTTGCAATTTAGTCCTTTTCCATAAACATTTAACGACCGTTAATCCATTACATTAATTACATAACGTCCGTTAGTTATTTCGTTTAATAAATAAATAAATATAACATTTATATTTAATTATTAACTTTAAATTCTCATACGTAAAGTGTGCAATCCCATAGTCTCGAGTTCGATCCTAACTCACGTCTATTAATTTATTGTCCATAAAACCAACAGCTCCCACTTGGACATATCTTAATAGAGTGATCACATTCGGTTAGCGTCTAGCAACACTTGATGCCTCTAGTACAACTCGAGCAAGGCTCTGGAAAACCTTTTAATGATTTCTCATTATTATTATCCTTTTGTTTCTAATACCATGTTAAATAAAGATATGGAATTAAGTCATTCTTTATCCAACTATTACATTTCTCGTTATAAGTGATTGAGCAAGATTACCAAATCTTACGAACATATTCGGGGAGAACTTTGGGTGTGGCCACACAAACATCTTGTCAACCCTACGAGGGGCCAGTGATATTAAACTCCAAATAAATTTGAAGGAACAAATTCTATCTTGACTACAAGAATAACCCACAAACTTTGCAACACTTGAAACAACCCTTATGACTACCGATTCATTATAGCGTTAAGTTGTTCCACAGTGCACTACATTCATGACACTTATCCGGTATCTCAAGTCGAGGATAACTATTCATAATTTACTTAACAACAATATCCATAAAGTAATTATGTAGTTGGGATAAGTCCTATATTCAATCCATTGAATATCATCGAAATTGGTATGCATTCTCATCAATATACTTTCAAGTATATTCTACCATATCTCTCGATTTGTCTTAGTTTAATGATACTCCCATATCATTAATTGACAACAGACGATTTAGAATAAATAAATTTATTCACGGATTAAACATGCAAATATAGGATACAATATATTATAAAATCAAACATACCAAGTATTTGATTTATTATAAAATTGTTTAACATCCCTTATCCAAATACCAAATAGATCAATGCATGAAAATTCCGGTTGATGAATTATACCTCAAGTAATGACAATCATACTTGTTGACAAGGCATAAATCAACCAACTTGATCTATCGTAATTTTGAGAATACTTATTTCAAGAATTCAATTAATGAAGTCCTTGTATGTGTGCATTCAACAATCCACATAATAATTCATAAAGTGTGTGACATCCTCTATCACCAATTTATGACAATTTAAACTTTCAAACATTTTAAAGTTTAAAGTATTCTTATTTTTTTAATGTATAATGCAACTGTGCTCTTAGATAGCACAACTAGTTCACATGGCCATTAACAAGGATGAAATCCTACCATGACTAGTATTGAGTGTCATCTCAATTAAATCAGCATCATTGTATACAAACAACAATGTGCCCATTAAAACTCCGTAAACTTTAATATCTTATTGTGTAATGTTTGATGCTTTCCTAACTTTCAAGTTTAAAGCTGATGACAATTTGCACAACATTTGACATATTGTTCATCCATAGAATTTAGGAGCAATTCGGGTTTTAAGGATGTAATTCTATTAGAATATTCATTACACAAGTTATCTAATAACTTTTAGTTAGATATCAATGTTGTCAAATCACTTCTTATTCAAGAATGATACAACAATTTTAATACACTACATGATGTACATGATGAATCTCTGGTCAAACTTAGACTTCATTCACGTTCTATCTTGTCAAAAATATTTATCCATTTCCCAAATGATATATCATGTTTTATTAGAATCATTTATTTTACTGCACATGTTTATTAATAATAAACATATATTCCAAGGTTATATGTTTTAATTCTTAAATCTTACAAGTGAAGTTTCATTCCAATCTAAGACTTAACATTTAGCTTTCAAGGAATGTTACTTACTATATGTTATACAACATATAAGATTTAAGAAACTTAACATAATACTCCCACTAGCTTTCAGGAATACTTAAAATTTATCTTACTTAAATTATAAATCGAAAATGGGATTTAATAATTAAACATTAGAATAATTTCATAGATGCATGCATTTATCCATTCATGAATTATTGCATTTCGTACACTACCAAAGATTATATGAATTCAAAAAACTTTTCAATTACTTACCGTCCTCGCTCAAGTAATTTCTCAAGAAAGAGTTTTGATATTCCATTGTCATATTTCATATTAATGAAATCTAGTATGACAATTATCATCTTTATATATTTTAATGTGTCTTGAAAAGAATATTCAATCATAATTAATTGCTTAAGTGTGATCAATAATCTTGTCATGAAACATGCATTAAATATGTGTACAATATTTTGTCCATATGATTTCTACATAGAAATTCAAACCACAAGGGTTTTTCATCTCTTTGAAGAAACTCATTTCCATTCTCTAGTCTAACTATTAAGATAAACCAAATTTCCAAAATTTATTATCTTTATGGACAGCATCTTTAACATTCATAGTATGAGTAATTTACCCAATTCAATATTTGGTAATCCATCATAATGATTATCAGGTTTACTATAATCCTGTAACTCATATTTCTCAGCATATAAGTCAAATATCTGAGATATCTTTGCAGATCTTTGAATGATAATTCCATCATCTTGAGGTCTATCATTTACATGTCTAACCTCATCATGATATTTACTAGTGTATTTAAGAAGATTATGTATCTTGTAATTTTATCTTTCAAGATAAAAAACTCCCACTTGCCTTTTGTAATATATAGACTATCTATATATACTTAGCAATTAGAGCAAAACTACATTGTTCTCTTTTTGGGACATTACAAATACAAATTGATAATTCTTGACATTAGTTTGTTAATAACCTATTCATAAGTAGTTTAACAAATTCAGAATCTTCAATTTTAAAACTTAATGTGATTCATCACATTCCATAATAAAATGGCGTTTTATTAATCTTCTAGGTTGGAGTCATATTGAGTATATTCAATCCATACTCAATTTTCTAACCTTGTTACTTTTTAAGAAAGAAGTTATGGTTATCTTGAATCAAACAAATCAAATAGAGTCTGATTCTCCTAACTGAAAATACCAACAACTTGTTGTATTCAGTAGAATTAATATTGTAAGACAATCTAACAATATATAAGATAAACATATTCCTTTTGGCTTACCTATTTATCAACTAAGTCAACTTAATGATATAATAGACTTTCCAAACCAATTGCATGCTTTATAACACAAGTACTTTTAACCAAATCACTTCATATCCATGTTTCAACAAGAAACATAAACTGTTATAATCCCATTATACGTTATAAATCATTGATCAACTCAATGACTTCTTGTATACGTCTTAATTAAAAAACATAACAAGTTAACGGCTTACTTTATTATAAGTCTTAAAAGACTTTATGTTTATGTCTTTACAATGAATCATAAACATGTTTAACCAAAGTAATTATGAACACAACTCTTAGTTTCAATAGTAATTTCAAGTTAATTTATTTACTTCATAATAATGTAGGACTACATTATTTATTCATTTATTTATGTCATTCCAAAAATTCATAAATAGACAAATTAAAGTAGTATTAGATTACTTCATTCATTTATGTCATTCTAATAATACATAAATATTTAATTTGAAGTAGTCTTATATCTATCATCTTGACACATATTCTAAATACTTGTCTAATTTAGAAGCGCAAATATGTCCATGCAAGGTCGACTTCACATAGAGATTTACTTTGTTGTTGCAATCTGCCAAGTTCTCACATGGCGTAAATTGTAACACCAAGTGTTTCTTGAATTAGATATGTTCAAGTTATATTAGAACGTTAGTCTCTTACCTTGCAGTCAAGAGAATCCGTTAAATCATATACTTATATGTTGTACCTTGCACACAATATAGATTTCTCCCACTTGTGCATGTAACAACATCATGTAGCAGATAAACAACACGACATATGTTTGTTTATGTAACTAATATGATTGTGTCATTGATATTAGCATAACTAGTAGATGTAGAACCACTTCATTGTCTAATAAGGAAACGTACATGACTATCCTTGAAAACATAAGTGTCTATAAGTGGAAAATAATTATCATAAGACATTCTAGAGATAATCTGAGTTACTACCAAGATGACAAAGCTTGTAACTCCCACTGAATAAGAGATCATTACATTAATTCCTTATTCAGTAATAAGAACACAACACTCCCACTGGATTTGACAACATTGAAAGTGTTTCATTAACCAGTAAAAGAAAATAGTGTTCTATTACTTCCCTACACCTTTGAAAAAGTCCATACATAACAATTACAAATGTACTTAAAAGAATGTATTCTACTATCTAGATGATGAATTTATCCATCAATGCTATTAACTTGAAAAATTGGGCATGCAATTTCTTTCTTAATAGTTCTACTATTCCAACAATTGTAAGTAGTACTTTTAAATGGTCAAAGCCCAACAACTAGATAAAATATGCTAGTTTGTCTTTTACCAATTATACAGTAATTAGTCTAGCTTCTAATTTAATAACTCAGGAATATGCAATTTCCTTAAACTATTAAAATTTGCTTACGAGTTATGTATTTAGAATTTAGACAATTCTAATTGTCCTATCATACCTTTCTTCATTCATGAAAAGGAATAGGGTTGAATCTCACTCTTTCTTAGAAAAGAGGACTAGGTTTATTCTTTTAGTAAGGTTGACTCTACTAAAACCCTTACAGGTGTAGATCAATTTACCAATACAAGAATAACCTACGTTTACGATTTAATGTTGCATTAATACATTTAAAGAATTAGCAAAATTCAATTTTAGTATTTTCGATAATTAAACTTTTCAAGAAAATAAAATACCCAAGGTAATATTCATATAACCATAGAATTTTCTTGAAAACTAGGATCCAAATTATCATAGGTTCATTACATCGGTTGATCTACTAGCAAAAGCATATAATAAGGTAATCATCGAACATTAATTGGCAAACAATTTCCAACTCCTAGATCATTATGGGATTTATATTTTCCAACGCTATTGCAAATATAAACATGTTTCATCCCATCTTATGCCATTGAGTCCGGTCTCACTTCCTACTCAACTTAAGTGTCTAACTTAAAGAGCGCAAATATGTCCATGTAAGGTCGACTTTACATAGAGATTTACCTCTCCATCACAATCTCGCCAAGTCTTGTCATGGCGTAAATTGCAACTTTAAGTGTTCCTTTTAATTAGATGGCATATTCTTAATTTAAAAGGGTACTAGTTTTAATTTTATGTGGTCAAATCAAATATGTACAAAGATGTCATGCATTCATCTTGTAACATAAATTTAATAAAAAACTTTTCATTACCAATTCATAAAGATCAAATTATCAAAGTTTTGATTGAGGTATTGGGTTCACCAATCAAGGAATTTAGTGTTAATTATCATCCATTATACCGTACTTTTGCATAAGTGTAAACACTTAGTGTTTCGGATAATTACCACCGAAGTGGCGCATGGAATTAAAACTAATTAGCCTTAAGATGAGCTTGTACTTTTATGGCTTACTAAGTAGCTCCATTCGAACTTCAGAGGGCAGAGGACCGGTAAGCGCAAACGCATAACCTTAGACATCCATTCGGTGATGTTATGCGCACTTCTTAAATAACCCCTTTATAGTTCATTCGAATGGGTGAGCCGTTCGGTCATTGTACCAAAGTCACCAATCAATTAAACTATTGAAAACTTAACTCTTCCAAAACAAATCAAATTTCACCATTGTTTAGTCCGTATTATTTTTCTATTCAAAATTACCCTTTGCTTAAAAGCGTCGCACATAATAAACAAACAAGTAATACCAATAAAAATATAAACAACTAAAAACAATGCGCACATAATAAACAATTTATACGTGTAAACAAGTAGCCACATGCAACTTATTCGATAAAACCCTATTAATAATCAATGTCTAGGTTAAATTAACGTATATATTAATTAGGGCTTTCACTCTCTCAATTGAGAGTGAGCCACATACATCGAAGAATCGATTGCGTAAACCCATAATTAATAATATACCAAATTGCACATAATTGATTCATTAATATATGTAATTGGAGTCTTCCCCAATTCAAGATTTATCGTAAATAAATATACATGTGTATAAAACTTAACAATTAATCCAATCTTAACAATTAAATAATAACACAAGAAACTATCCATGACAAACATGCATGTATCATCATGGATATAACATAACAATTATTCAATAAAGTCACAAGATCGCATACAATTCCATGTATTTATCACGTAACAAATATATATTAAATCTAGGTTTCGATATTGATAACATAACAATTAATATAAACCCTAAAAAAAATTTAGGAAATCGACTAAAAAATTTTAGGGTTTCCACCCAAAAAAATTTTTCGATCCATAATAGATTTTTAAAACCAAATTAGGGCAAAATCCTTAACCCTAAAATTAGGGTTTATATAATCATAACCAAAACCCTAGAATAGATCATATCAAACACAATACAATATCCGTTTTTTACGTGTTTAGTAATTAATTACTCATTAAAACCAATGACTCGTGATGCCACTGTTAGAATTATATAACATGACTAATCATAAATATAAACAATAAACATCAAAGTAAGTGCGGAAGCGTATAGGAACATATAATGAATAATTAATTAACTAAAGAATAAAGTATGCGTACCTTTCTTGATTCTAGCCGAACAAGAATCAAATCCACAAACTAGCAATTAGGATGAACCCTAATTAGGGTTTATAGGATTATATGAATTACCCCTTACCGTTTTGTAATTCAATCCAAGATAATAACAAAAGTATGTTATTACTATGTTCTTGTACACACGTACTAAACCGAATTAAAGTAATGCTAGTTTTTATAAAACAAATAACTTGGTTTATAGGAAAAGAGTGAATCGACACCAAGAGGTGGTGTACGATCGGTTTGGATCAAAGAAACACACACAAAACTGTTTTAGGGTTTAGCTAATGAGCACAAGAGATAGAAAAATAAAACCCCTAGCCTTGTTTATATACCCAACTAAACTTGGTGAACAAGTTGAGGTTGTTTCCTTTTCTCTTTAGGCCGATCGGTGTAGGATTCCCCAAAGGGATTCCGGAACCTTCCCAACTTTTGCAATTTAGTCCTTTTCCATAAACATTTAACGACCGTTAATCCATTACATTAATTACATAACGTCCGTTAGTTATTTCGTTTAATAAATAAATAAATATAACATTTATATTTAATTATTAACTTTAAATTCTCATCGTAAAGTGTGCAATCCCATAGTCTCGAGTTCGATCCTAACTCACGTCTATTAATTTATTGTCCATAAAACCAACAATGGGGCCTATAAATACAGCCCTAAATCGCATTTTCAAGATCTCTTCACCCCTCTCCTAGGGGTCGATTAGGCACCACCTGTGGTATTTTCCAAAGGTCAAAGCCGGTTTTGAGCGAAGAATTGACTCGCAATCATCATCATTATTTTCTACATCAAGTAATTTGTATCAAACATTTTGTTCAATTCAAATTATGATTTATTCATTTTTGTTGGTATGATTTATTATATGTTTGGCTAAGCACCCTGGTGCTGGCCTAGTTATGATTCCTTAATTGTTTTGTTTGCATTTACTTTACTTCCGTACAATTATTTCTAAGTGTATGCATGCATAGTTTATTGGTAGCCACCCTTGGTTCGATAGTTTTGAATGGCGATAGAGGCCAATTGCCTAGGAGATATGACCAACTGACCCTAGGTGAGCGGACTGAGATGGGAAGGGTAAGATATGTCCAACTGACGACCCTTTCTACTTGTGCGATTTGACCAACTGATCACCTATCATTTGGATGAACTTAAGAATTAGGGGGTGAGTGTCTAAGTTCCTAACGGCATGGCACTCACTATTATAAATCTAGCATGTAGCGACTTAATGACTCGACTTAGGGACCGGGAACAACGGGACTTATGATGGTGCTTTGATTTCTCCGATGGTGGCATCGTTGGCGATAGGTTAGGCGAATTGACCAAATGTCGTCCTCTCGACTTTGACCCCACCTGAAGTAATTGGAAGTAAGTAACCATAGACATAACTAGCTAGGAGGATTAACTAGGCTAGCACTAGGGCTGAGCATCGGTCCGGGACCGGACCGGACCGGACCGAGACCGACAAGACCGAGACCGAATTAAGGTAAAAACCGGGACCGAGACCGAGACCGAATGTGGTCGGTCCGGTCCGGTCCGGTTCGGTCCGGTCCGGTCTTCGGTCGGTCCGGTCCAAATAGGCAAGATTTTCGGTTTTTTGGTCGGACCGGACCGGACCGGACCGAGACCGACAAGACCGAGACCGAATTAAGGTAAAAATTAGGACCGAGACCGGACCGCCGATCCTTCGGTCCGGTCGGTTTCGGTCCGGTCCGGTCGGTTTTGTCGGTCGGTCCGGTCGAAACGGTCCGAATGCTCAGCCCTAGCTAGCACCACTCTCCTTCTTTGATCACATCTCTTGCCTTTATCTTCTTTCTTGTCTTATTAGTTAATTTATTATTTCAATCTTAAATCCATCTTAAAATCGTGACATAGACTTAAGTTAATTTCCAATCCACGTAGCTCTTGGGACGACCTCGGTTTTACCGAATACTACACTACACACGACCGGATACACTGCCCGTTAGTGAACTAGGGTAGACCATAGGTATAACGAGACATTATAAATATTAAGACACAGTCGTAAAACACGCATCAAGTTTTTGGCGCTTGTCGGGGAGCTATTTAGGATTTTAATTAAAGTTTTCTTTTATTTTCTTTTCTCTTCTTTCCCTTTGTTTGTTTGTTTTGATATTTCGGGATATGGAAGTTTCAAATTTTGACATGCTCACTATGGAAGAATATATTGCGTTGACTCGAGATGACCAAAGATCGGGCATCGTATATCCCGAGTTTAATGATGACATCGAGTTTGAGATCATTGCCAGTTCATGAGGGAACTTAGACTAAAACTTTTCGCGGGAACTGACGATGATGATGCCCACCTGCATGTGCGAAGAGTATTGGAGATCACAATTCTTTTCCACACTCTAGGAGTTTCTCAAGATGCATTAATGCTTAGAGTGTTCCCAATTACACTTACAAAGTGCGGCGGAAGATGGATGAAGATGCATCCCGCTAGGTCGATCAATACATGGAATCTTTTGGAGAAAGCATTTATTAGAAGATATTGTCCTCCTTTAAAGATTGCCAAGAAGATGGAAGAGATAAGGAATTTCAGACGAGAAGATGGATGAAACATTTGATGAAGCTTGGGAAAGATATAATGACCTTCTACAGATGCCCAATGCATGATATCGGCAACCATCGAGGTCCTTATTTTATACAAAGGTTTAAACATCTCGTCCCGCCAAATGCTTGACTCTCAAGGACCTATTCCTACAATGCCACCTGCACAAGCCCTTAGATCAATTGAAATGATGGCTGACCATTCACGAAATTGGTATGATGGAGCAACCACTTGGGCCACAAATAGCAACAGCTTGGATGACTTTGGTAACATCACCAAGCAACTTGATAGACTTGGATGTGATATGAAGATGGCCAAGGAGAGCATTCACACTATACAAGAGCACTCTCTACAAGAAGAATATGAGCAGGTCAGGTATGTTGAGTCATTGGACGAAGCCGTCAAGAAATTCTCGGATAATTTAAAAAGGATGCACGACTCGAATGACGAAATGATTAGGGAATTCAAGGAGGGCGCAGACCTTAATTTAAAGAAGCTTGACGATAAGAGGAAAAGCTTGGAGGCTAAGCTTAAAGAATTAAATCAAAAGGTCCTGGAAAGTAAAAAGAATGCAATCGGAACTATCAAAGCAAGTGTGGCAAAAATGAAAGAAGTCAACAAGGATCCGGTTCCTCGTGATTTACCTTATATCAGACCCTATGTACCACTATCCCATTTCCGGGACGTTTGAAGGCGTGAGAAAGAAGAAACAAGTTTACGATCAATTGAAGAAAATGGAAGCAAAGAACTTATAGAGTGATGAAGCAACACCACAAGCTAATGAGGAATCTACCACAACACAAAATGGTATTACTTCTAACTCTTCTTTTATTCCTGACAATCTTGCTTGTTTTTCTATTGAGGATGCTGAGATTATGGATGAAATCGTGCAACCTATCACATCACCCGATGATGGCTATGTAGCTTCGGCTACTAAACCTATTTTAGTTGATCTTGCAATGGAATTAGAGGACAAGATCTTGGACACTTCAGTGATTAACGAGAAGACATACGAGCCTATTAATCGCCCACGTCACGAGGTGAATCAATCATCAATGCCATCAACTAAAATGGGTAAGGTATAGAGGAAATGACATCTCCTTTCGGTATGATCATAATTTATCATTTCCCATCCGTAGCAATTTCACACCCTCTTGGTGTTTATTGTTATTTTCACCACACTTGATTTCAAGTGAGGGATGAACACCCTTTACGTAGTAAATAAGGGTGAGTCAAGCTCGTGACTCAAACAAAAACAAGCGCTTCGTGGGAGGCACCCCATGCCTATCTTTTCTTTTTCATTTTATTAGTATAGTTGGGTTTTGTGTTTTCTAACCAATTTTGCAGGATACGAGGAAGTAATTGTTGCTACAGTTTGCTAATCTGACAAGAGTTACAGCTTAACTCATCTTTGTGATTACACCGTAACCAACTTTTTAGCAGCAGAATTCTTGACGCATTAATAATTACGGCATAATACCATCTCAGTGGTTACGCCGTAACCACTCGCTTTGCAGCTTATGTCAGGTTTTGTTAATTACGGCGTAACTCCCTCATAAGTGTTACGACGTAACCTTCCTCTGCTTTAATTCTTTTATTTTAAAACACAATAACCTTGTATTAGTATTTTAAATGAACTTTGTGGGTGTGTTCCCTGTAAACCCTCACGAGACTTCACTCGTCCACTTGGGACACCAAGTGGTTTAAAAGGCTTGTTGCATATGCTAAATGCAACCGTGATTCCTACGAAAGTGAGTTAGGTTTTTCATTTTCTTTTTTTTAATTGTTGTTTTTCTTGTATGATGCGTTTGGTTGTCTTAAGTGAATTCAGGTTATTAAAGTTTTCTCATAAATCTCAAAGCGGGACACGTTTGTTCGTGTATCTTCGATCATACCGAGAAAATCCAGGGGAGTTTTTTGTTTCAATTCTAACCCTTATTATCTTTCATTTATATGCTTAAGTATGACCCAAGTGGGGGGAAGGGATTAGATATAGACACCCGCTTGATTTTACTTGCCCTTATTTTTCTTGTTTTTGATGAAAAGTGTTTCATTAATATAAATTTTGACATGTTTTTCATTACTTAACTAGATTAATCTAGTGAGCACACCTACCCTATATTTCCATTGTGTGAGGATAAGTCTTTCCGTTTTCCCTTATACATAATTCCATAAAATGAGTGTGCCGGTGGTCGTAGTAGACTTTAGAACTTGGCCTTGTATATCTTTTCGAGACCATTATCATGAGCATTACATCGAGGTAACTTGGTGTGATCGGTGCACTAGGATTTAAGGCAATTTTAGGAATAAACCCAAATAGCCCATATATGTATTGTGTATGTTGACTTTTAACATCGATTTGTCAATCCCTGTTAAACCCTTTTGTTGCACTCATCATTAGTGCAAGATACCCTAGATACACCCTTGAGCCTTTCATTTCATTTTGTTCACCCAATATAATTGTTTCGTTACACCCATCGCCTAGCCTACCCAGTGGTTTCCTTATGTCCATGGTCCCTATTTGTTGGTTAATTTTGGTTCCACTAGTGGGCGTCTACATTGTGCACGAGCTACGTGCTTTGTCACAATTTTATTTCAAAACATGGTATGGCACGAAGAGGGCCGGCATGTGGTGCGGTAGTGCAACACCTTTCAAAGAAGGAAGCTAACAAAGCGTGTTTCTATCACAAAAGCGAAAGAGGGTTCGAGATCATAGAAAAAAGGGCTAGTGCAAAGGAATGGTTCCACCTATTATGAATGTTTGTTTCCTTTAAAAATAATTATGAGTTTATGCCGCCAACCATGCGATAGTGCTTCTATGCCAAACTTAGTCTTTATTAGGTTTATTTGTTAAGTGTATCCTTTATGATCATATGGTTAAGAATTATGGTTGCCCGATCGACAACAAGTATTGCCCAATTATGGCATTTAGTTGCCAGATTGCAAATTGGAAGGTGGCACGAGGTTCAAACGAAATTGCCCAATAACTTAAACTTGATTGTCGAATTTTCGTGGCTAGATACTAGATGGCGATAACAGTTGCGTTTGCTCATTAGAATGTTAAACCATCTTCTAGTGCAAAAATACTAACAACTGCTACAAGAGTTAAAACAATTGTTTTGAAAGTATGTGAATACGCTACCATTGCTCTGATTTAACAAACCACCGCTAGGTTCGCCCAAACCACCGCTAGTGTCGACGCAAATATCAACTTTGTTTATGTTTTCCAAATGACTAGTTGAAGTTCAAATTTTAAAAGTGAAATGTAAAGTGCGAGATATGAATGATTTACTTGGTTTGTCAAGCGTGCTTAAGCAACTTTTTCAAAACCAACAACGAGATGTGGAAGCTACATTTTAGTACAAAAGGATAAGAAACCGATAAATTCAAACGGTTTGTAATTACGAATAAGTCTTATCCAAATACCTAAAAGGAGTGAAAATCGGCAAGTAAATATTCACGTTCCTTCCTAGAAATTTTATGATAAATCCAAAGGGAAAAATAGATGCCGAGGAGCCTAGGCACGTGCCTACCTACAAAACAATAAATGGAAATTAATGATACCGCGTGCAAAACGGTAAAATCCTCGCTATAAAGGCGCGAGGTAAATAAATTAAATCACATAAAAAAACAACCATTCATCCACCAACAAAAACCCCAACGAAGTTGAAGATGTTAACAATCCGTTGCCCACGCGTCGGTTCCAAAAGCCCATACATAGCCTAAACCTTTATCCCCAAAAAAACATAGCGCAGCGATTGTTGCGACAAGCGAAACATGTTCTTAAATGACTACTAATAACAATTAGTCGTTCCTAAGAAGACAAAAATGACCAATCTCCGCGACCATTCACAACATTCGTTCAACCAAAACCCGTGTCCTTTAAGGTTTGTGGAAACCTGCCCTGACCATATGGCGTACCAAAGGTTGGAGTTTAAACCGATTAGACTCTCATTAGCCATTTGGGATGTTCAAAGTTCAGGCAGTTCTTTCTTAACCTCGCTCTTCCCGAGCGAAAGAAGGATGTATATCATGGGTATTGGGTCGAAGGAGTGGTAGAATGTGCAAAGAGAGGCAAACAACACGGCTGAAATTTCTTGTCTCAGTCCTCTGTTAAGCAAGTGTACGTCTACTAATCCAGGCATATCGGGTTGGATAGACTGGGTTAAAGGTAAAATGACGAGCTTATGGAGCATGGGATTAATTTTAGAGCAAACCACATAAAGAATTCATAAAAAAATCCCATGCTATCGTGTAGGGGATGATTGGTGTATTTTGTGAAAGTTCTCTCCTCACTCCAATTCAAACCTATCACGTCGGTGTGGATGTATTTTTCTAAATTATTTGTGGTTCTACCATTGCTCTAAAATAAAACTTGCGGATGGAAAAGCAACCCCACTAAAAGCTCTTCTAGTCTTTGCAGAGGGCAGATTTACACGGAAACCCGTTGAGAAGCCTATCGAACTTCGCAGGGAATCCCATATGAAAATACGGCCGCCCGGGATGAACCAAGCGACGGAAATCCTTCAAGAAAAGGATAGCAAACAAAAGGAATCCACACTCACAATTAAGTCGCGTACCACTTGCTAATGTAGTTTTCACTTGCTAGTATCACATCTCGGTTTAATATGTAACATTCTAGAATTTCTTGGGTAGGATGTTTTGTATTAGATAAGTATGCTAAGTATAATTATCACAGATATTGTAAAGGACTCCTTAGCTTATAAAGGAGGTCTAGGCTAGAGTTTGATATACCTTTTCGGCATATTTGGAGTCGATACATTTCAAGGTTGTAATCGCTAATACTATTCAGAGTATTTGTATATTAATATTATATCCAGGTGTTTTATAGACCATAACTTATTGTAAAAACATCAACATCTTCACTTTGACGTAAGCACATAACGCCTGTGTTATTGGATGTGTAGAGTGAGTTGATTATTTTGAGGTTTATGCGAATTTTTCGACCGTCAAAAATGGTGTCGTGTCTAGATAGTAGATGGCGATAACAGTTGCATTTGCCGATTAGAATAGCACATTTGGGGATAAATCGTCCAAAATACTAACAAGCTCGCTACAAGAGTTAAAACAGTTATTTTGAAAGTCTGATTAATTTTTATTCAATTGGGGATAAAAATAGAGTTACAACTCGCTAGGGCAAAACATAGTTTAGACTCACACATCATAATTCGCAACACCTAACAATGCATTGCAATTAATTTTGAAATAAGCATCAATGGTGCCCAACTCTTCCGCAACTCACAACATGGTTGCGTTTTGGAAAAACCAAAGGAGGCTACATGGTTTGAACAAATTCTCAATTATATGCATATGTGAATACGCAAGCATTTCTGAGTTTAACAAACCATTGCTAGGTTCGCTCAAACCACCGCTAGTGTCGACGTAAATATCAACTTTGTTTCTCTTTTCCAAATCAGTTATAATAAAAAAAAAGTCCACAAGTACAATATGGTTTTTTTTGCAAATTAAAAAGTTGACTAGTTGAAGTTCAAAATTTAAAAGTGAAATTTAAAGCGCCGATATGAATGATTTACATCAGTTTGTCAAACGTGCATAAGCAACATTTCCAAAACCAACAACAGACGTGGAAGCTACATTTTTCCAAAAAAATATATATACACACATAGCAAACTTTCAGTACAAAAAAGGATAATAAACCGATAAATTCAAACGGTTTGTAATTACGGATAAGGCTTATCCAAATACCAAAAAGGTGAACAAATCGCAAGTAAATATTCACGTTCCTTCCCTAGAAATTTTGGGACAAATCCGTAGGAAAAATAGAAGGGTAGGAGCCTAGGCACGTGTCTACCCACAAAACAAGAATTGGAAATTAATTATACCGCGTGCAAAACAGTAAAATCCTCGCTTTAAATACGCGCGATAAATAAAAGGAAAGCACATAAAAAAAACAACCATTCCTCCACCAACAAAAACACCAAAGAGAAGTTGAAGATGTTAACCCATTGCCCACACAATCGTCGGTTCCAAAAGCCCATACATAGCCCAAACCTTTACCCCCAAAACAAAAACATAAGCGCAAAGTCATTCATGCGACAACCGAAACATGTTCTTAAATGACTACTAATAACAATTAGTCGTTTCTAAATTATCGAGAATGACGACTAATAACACATCCCCGTGACCATTCACAACATTCCTTCACCCAAAACCCATGTCCTTTGAAGTTAGTGGAAGCATGCCCGGACAATATGGCGTACCAAGGTGGGAGTTTAAACCGATTAGACTCTCATTAGCCATTTGGGATGTTCAAATTTCACCGATTATTTAACCTCGCTCTACCCGAGCGGAAGAAGAAAGTATATAATGGGTATTGGGTGAAGGAGTGATAGAATATGCAAAGAGAGGCTGAAAATTTTGGTCTCGATCCTCTGTTGATTCTGACCGCTTCCGAAGCAAGTGTCGTCTACCAATCTGGCAGATCGGGTTGGATAGATCGAGGTCAAGGTAAAATGATGAGTCGGGGACCAGGATAAAATAAAGAGCAAACCACCGCTAATGTAAGTTTTCACCGCTAGTATGATTGTGTCGGTTTAATATGTAACATTCTTGAATTTCTTGGGTAGGATGTTTTGTATTAGATAAGTATGCTAAGTATAATTATCCTGTATACTGTAAAGGACTCCTTAGCCTATAAAAGGAGGTCCAGGCTAGAGTCGATACACACCAAGGTTGTACTCGCTAATACTAATCAGTGTATTCATGTATTAATAATATATGTAGGTCTTTTATATACCATAACTTATTTGTGTGAATTTAATTTGTTAACATTAATATTTGTTTTCAAACATACTATTCAAGTGAACATTGATGAAATGGAAATGTCGATGTATAATAACTAGTTAGATTAAAAAATGTTACATAATTTTTGTTAGGTCACGGATTTTAAAAATACCGGAAAATTGTTATAAAGAGCAACACAAAATAAATATTACCTTGTTTACTTACGTATTTATTATTTCATCTAAATTTGTTATTATTATTTATTTTATTTTTTACGAGATCATATTTAAAGAGTTTATCGCCTAATTGGTTGATTATTATTTTAGTATAAGCTTCTTGTGAAATTAGAAATGAAAACGGTAAACATGCAAGAGGAAAGACGAAAATATTTATCATGCGGTGCCAAACAAACTTTAGCCTTTGACCAATTAAAGTCCCATTGTAAAAACATCAACATCATCGGTTTCACGTAAGCACATAATGTTTCATGTTATTAGATGTGTAGAGTGAGTTGATTATTTTGAGGTTTATGCGACTTTTCTAAACGTCAAAAATGGTAAAATGCTTTTATGCACGATTACTTAAATTAAATATCCGTAATTATAAAATGAATTGGTTGTATACTTACAAGCGCTAGTTAATTTTACTACTACTAGTTATATCGACTACGCTAGTAAACCGAATTGGCTGTATACTTACAATTGCTAGTATTATACGCAACCGCCGGTTATTATTACAAGCGCTAGTGATAGAAGTTGCCCTACGTTCAACGAGTTGGTTGCCAAATTGATATTTGAAACAAGCGCTAGTTAGCGACATGAAATAAAAATGGATAATGGCAACAGAGGAAATACTAAATACGTTGACATACAACGTTTCACATGACGACAACCTACTATATATTACGATTTCTACATAAACCCTTGATAAGCGGACACACCAAACTTTCTGTACACAAATTTAATTGACACATGGTATTCAAACCATACATAAAACTACAACCAGTCAACCACTAGAACAATTTTACAATGGTTGTGACGGAAGATCGGGGGAGTTTCAACAGCTTCCTAGCGAACTCCCAATTCGTCTTGATATTATCATAACCATCGTCCATCAGGTAAAACACTAAGTGTGTGTGTGCAGCCTGGAAAATCAAATAGTATTGAGATAGAAAAACATGGCAGTTTACGGATGTTTATTTGATACGTATGAAATAGAGTAATAAAGTATTACACTTACTCTGGTTTCCAGCTTTTTCAAGTTTGGAGATCCGCGAATCATTTGGACGATGAGTCGCCAAAATCAACTCCTTTAGATTGGATTAACGAGGGATACAAAAGGCAAAGGGACATTCATCCCGGAATTACCATCACGCATCAACTACAACAGTCGACTTTTGGGTTAGTTTCAAAGATTAAATGTCGTTCTGATTATATATATATTTAAAATTGTAAAATTAGAAGTGTAAATCTCAAAGCGGTCTTACTGCAATAGTCAAAATCAATGTAAGGGTCTCGAGAGATGGAAGTCTTGTCAAGGAAAGATATTGGATGCTATGATTGTCGTGACAACATTGAAATACCGAATGACAAATGTAACTTCTTCAAATTCCTAAGACTTGCAAGATTCCATAGTTTCATCCGGTTTGTACTCTCAACATCCAATGTAAGAGACTCAAGTAAGGGACAACCATCAATTAAATTCCAAACTGTACTGGTAAAAAATTTGACTAAACACAATTCTAAGCTCAATAAATTTGGAAAAATAGTGAAAAACACCAAACTAGGAAAATAACAACAACGAATTTCAAGATGTTTCAATTCAATACGCCCGTAAAGTTGGGTTGGCAATGTAACCGGTTGTCCATACCAGTTTCAAATTGTCAGGTCCTCAATTCCTTGCAGTGCCAAAAACATAAGTCAATCACGAATCTCTTCATAATTCAAGTCTTCCATTCCAGACAACGGTTTGGGATCTACAAAGAAGACAAACTTTTTTATGGGACCCGTAAGCTGATTTAAAAGTCTAGTAACATGGCTCCCATCAAACTTATATGTTAAATAATAAAAGAAATCCTCATCAATTATGAGGTGCTCACCGCTTCTGTTATTGGCAACCGATTCAAAATGTTACCGATCACTGTATCTGGCATGTTGCTAATATAATCTCTCATAATGGTGATAACATTAGCTCGAAACGACATGGTTTTCAAGAAAATTTTTTGGTTTTTTAATTCTCGACAGGAGGCTTTGGATGAGGTTGTTGATTTGCAATTGATGGTCGAACGAGGTGTGTTATGATCATTATATGTGGTTGTTGGGTTGGTTCATTGATTCGCGCCCAAGATACAAGCTTTTCAAATTTGGTCCGTAAATATTACGAAATGGTATATTTTAGTAAGCCATGGTAATATGGCGGACGACACACAATCAATGTCTTTGTGAGCATCACTTATTCTAAAAGCGGCGACGTCTTCGCTAGACGTAAGCACATAACGGCATCATGTTATCGGATGTGTGAGTAACATTCATTTGAGTTGACTATTTTGATGTATATGCGACATTTCTAAGCGTAAAAAATGCTACATCGCTTTTATGCACGATTACTTAAATTAAGTACCTCGAATTATAAAATGAATTAGTTGTATACTTACAAATTCTATTTATTTTACTACCGCTATAGTTATTTTTACTACCGCTAGTAAAAAGTTGTTGTAGACTTACAATCGCTAGTCATTTTACTATGCTATAGTTATTTTTACTACCGCTAGTAAACTGAATTGGTTGTATACTTACAACCGCCAAGATATCTGAGTTACTATCGCTAGCTATTTTAACCATCGCTTGTGATAGAACACATCAACAAAATGATGCCACGATCGTTAATCTTTGTTGTGTATGGCCGTGTTTGTCTTTGCCCCTGTGTAGGTGTCACGATACCATTCTCGTTCCTTGTATATGTCTTGGTGCGCTAGTATTAAACTTACAACTGCTAGTTAAATTGTACTAGTGTTGAATGGTAAATCTGTTAATTTCAAGTGTGCATAGTCACTAGTTGGTAGTTATTAGTTGATTGTAGAATATGAATTGTAACAACTAGAAGGACTCCTTTGTTTATAAAAGTAGTCAATATGGAAAAAAGTTGCCCTACGTAGAATATTTAGTTGCCACATTGTTTATTGAAACAATCGCTAGTTCCCAGTTAAACAAATATGTATAACGGGATTAAAGAACATAGGAAATAGTAAATACGTTGACATACAACGTTTCATATGCACAACCTACTACATATTACGATTACTACATAATTATGAGTTTAATGGTTACATAATATATAACCACTTGATTTATAAAATTCAAGAAGTCCGAGAAAAAGCTAACCACTCCATGCTTCCATCACATACGGACATCGACTAAAACCACAAAGCATCATTCCCATTAAGCATGATCCCTAACTTCACGAACAAACTGTTGAACATGAATATAATGGTGTAAGTTAAAATAAAACATTAATAGAATGGTAAGTTAAAAATAAAACATACTATAAACAAGATGGTGCGGCCGATTTAATAAAAGAAGAGATTCTTTGTATGGGGTGATGTAGAAAGATCCCGCATCTCCTAACATTCCCATGAGACAAATAATTTAAGTTCTTTGTTGTACACAAATACCGACCGACCCAAATGATTGCCAACAGACGCTTCCACTATTGGAGCTTGATCATTTGTAAACCCAAGCAAACGAACCGAATATTGGGTAGGGATGGCGAATAGGCTTCTAAATGTTGTTATGGAAGAACCATTTACGCCCAACAACCATCCGCAAAACAATGGAATATCTTCACCAATGCTCGTCCCGTAAATCACTAGAGAGGTTCCAAGATCGAAAACATTGAATGGGCGGGGTTCATTTTTAAAATCTTTGGTAGGTCTATAACTTTAAATTGGTTGGTTACCAAATCAAAAGAAATCAACATATAAATCTTATAAATAACACTGTCTTTATTAGTTAACTTTTCACTCCCAGTCCAATAGAGAAAATGACCTACAACTGCATGACTTTTACGTTTCAATTTGATAGTTTCACGAGGGGGTGGAAATTTTCAAGGATTGTCCACCTTAACGAGTTCAAATAAAAGACAAAGACATACCAGAAACCACTTTCGAAAACAGGATAGGAGACCTTCACGATCGTTGGGTCAAGAGTGTCCGGACGGACGGCAAAACCAAAACAAATCTTTTGACGTTCGATTTGATGCGTGTAAACCGGGACAAATCGCAAGTGATTTTTGATTGTCGGGTTCCAAGTATGATCATTAGATTAGAACCATAGACAAAACACCAAAGACCATTAGAATTGCCAAAGGCAAATGACGAAAAAGTATTATACTTGACATTATTTGCTTTTGTGGTTAGCGAACAAATTTTTGGTTTTGTGGGTACTAAACTTTCAAATTCATCATCTTTAGGGTATTTTTGAAATTTTTAGACATTTTGCCCTCTTAGCTAATAGAAATGTTTTCTTCCGAAGGGCAAAATGTCACATAATACCCTAAAGAGGATGGAGTTGAAAGTATAACCCACAAAAGTAAAAAAAATTGTTCGCTACCCATAAGAGCAAATGATGACAAGTATGATACTTTTTCTCATCACCAATTGCCTATTGTAATCATAGATGAAAGCATTAAATCAGTATTAAGTGGCGTAGTGATTAGTGCTCATCTAAAGCTAACACAAACCTTGGTCACCCATATCGAATGTTAGCGTAAATAAACACTCATCATTCGACGAACACCGATTTAAAGATGAAACTTCCACAATCTATACTAGCCTTCCATAACTTGCAAACACTATGTTCTTTGGAGTATAGACTTAGGAGGTAGCCTACGGATGATATCTAGTTGAACATCCGGTGGGATATTGTCCGACATATTTTCTAAACAAAAGCGAAAAGATTGGGATAAAGATATGAAGTCAATAGACCAAAAGAAGAAAGAAATATTTTCTTAAACAAATTGTATTGAAGAAAGAAGAAAGTGATTGGGAACAGAAGACATTATAGGACATGTCTTGTGAATCATGTTTTGTGTGGGCATTTGTTTTTTTTTTTTTTTTTTTTTTTTTAAATGTGAAATGACAAAACTATCCTCGTGTATAAATACAAGTTGCCCAAAAAATAAAAAGTAAAAAAGTAAAGTAACTCCCAATACCGTCTTCCACGGGTTATGGGTACCCAATACCGTTTCTGGTGTATGGGGGAGGTTAAGATGTAGAGAGCCTTACCCCTACCTAAGGTAGAGAGGCTGCTTGCAGTTCTACCAAAGGTAGAAAGGACCTCCGACTTTTGTAGGGAGTGAGGATCGAACCCCTGACCTCTCGGTTGAGAGGCAATGGGTTTTCCAACTGATTCAACCCTACTTGTTTGCCCAAAAAACATAAAGATGCCCAAAAAACAATACAAGTTGCCCAAAAAACAATATGTTACAATACATGACATATACCTTCAAAATACGTACTTGTGTCATAAGTTGTTGGACACATGGCAGCCCCTGGTTGGGTCCAAGAAAAGCGGTGGGCAACCTGTCTATTTTCAAATTTTAAAAGGGCATGGTCCATAAACTGATAAGCCCCAGGGCGAGCGGTTTATTTGACTAATTTTCCCATATTTTAAATTGTTACTTAAACATTAAGTTTTTGTTTCATTTTGACCACATACATTTGTTTTTAGTTTTACTAATGTCTTAATTACTTGTTTTTAGGGGTGAAAATGAGCCGAGCCGAGTCTGATCATGCCAGAGTTCGAGCTCGAGCTTGGCTCGTTTATATATATAAAGCTCAAGGTCGGTTCATGAAAATTTTTACCAGCCCGAGCTCGACTAATTTATATGACGTTCTAAAGAAAAAAATGTTCAAATGGAGCTCGGCTCGTTAATTACATGAGGCTCGAGTTCGCTTACTACTTTGACGCTTTCGTTTATACGTATAGATATATATATATATATATATATATATATATATATATATATATATATATATATATATATATATATATATATATATATATATATATATATTTCAAGGCTCGTTTAGGCTCATGAGCGGTGCTTGAGCTCGATTATTAAATGAGTTCAAACATAGGCCGAGCTCGTTTAGGCTTGGTTCGTTCGAGTTTTTTACCGATCTTATCTTAAACTTTTCATGACTGACTCGGCTCGTTTATACCCCTACTTGTTTGTATACTTTTAACAAATCTTATCTTTAGTGATTTTTTAATCTTTTATCATTACTTTTATCTTTATCTTTTTCTTTATCTTTATCTTTTTCTTTATCTTTAATAATTAATGTTATCTTTACTTTTAACTTTTATTCATACAAAAGTAAAAAAAACTGTAAATTATTGTAACATATAATGGTTTTAAGTAAAGAACAAATTTTAATAGCTAATTTCAATATTTAAGAAATAAGATATATCGCTTTTAAGATATATAGTTTTCACTTTACACTTTTTCTTTATATATAGTATACTTTTTGGTTTTCGCGTTTTGGTTTTCCTTTATATATAATATATTTTTGGTTTTCTTTTTATATATAGTATAGATATAAAATCAACATTTCACACACAAGCAACCAAAAATTAAGCCTTCTTCTTTTTCTATCAATTAAAAGTGACGTTTTCTCTCAATTTATACTTGATTTTCACTCAAAAATTAACCAACTTCAAAAACAAGAATTGTATTCTAGAGACATCCATCATAATTCAAATACCAAAGAAAACTCACAAGACATAATCGTGATGACCAAATGAAGTACCCACGCCAACACCAAGACCAACACGACACCAAAATCAATCCTTTTCTAAACACACCCATCTACTCACAACACACTACAATACTCTCAATCAAGACTCAAAACAGAAAAGACAACATTTTAAATTATCTTTATTTATTTTCGTGTTATTCAAAGCTATATCCAACATTGTAAAGGTATAACACATGAAAAACATATCCTCATCGATCCAATTTGTTTGAAGCTTATCCTTCAATCTTTTATCCGAACATCAAAGAAAGTGTTATAACAATTAGGTTATAAACTTTCTTTGATTCGTTCAAAACTCAAACAAAACAAGATAATCAAAAATGCCAGATGTTTTCATGTTTATTATGAGATATATGAAAACCATTGAAGGTCCTTATCACGTAAAACATCTCATCATCGATCTTTTGAAGCTTATGCTTTATTTAATAACTATCCAAAACAAAAAGTAAAGAAAATAACAATTACGTTACTCTCTTTACTTTGATTCGCTCAAAGAAGAAAAATAAAACAAATTAAAAATTGTCGAACCTACCGCAATCCTCCAAAGGATTGTGAAGATGAAACCATACGACCATGGCCTTCAATATATTCGCACTAAATGATTACATCAAGATGAAAGTGGATTGTTGTTTATTGTTCGGATAAGATTTATTAATGATCATTGGAGATGAGTTTAGATCGGTTTGGGACGATGATTTCTCATGGAGATGAATTGATGGATTGTGATCGATTATCATTTTGATGAGTGATGAATTTTGAGATAGATGCTCGGTGAGAGAGTTTAGTGAAGGGGCGATCATCGATGTTATGTGTGTCTAGGGTTAAGGTAAAATGAACACATTAGGTTTACACTAAGGGCATGCTTGGTAGGGGTTATGGGGGTAAGGAATAGGAAAGATAATGAAAAAAGGTGCTTGGTAGAGTATAATGTAATGACCCATTACCCAATAGTGGGTAATGGGCCATTACCCAATAAACTTGGGGGAATGCTTTTCTTTCCCTTTCCCTTTCCCTTTCCCACCATTATCATTACCTTCCTTTTTGTTTCTAGTTTATTAGGTTTGCCTTAAATACTTTTGGCTATCCAATTTTTCTTGGGCTGCATGTGTTTGAGTTGGAGTGCAACACCGTGAAACAAATGTTCCCTAAGAAAAGAAGAAAAATAAAGTGAAAACCTAATGTAAGAAGAGAGCCTCTTACAATATTCACCTAACATTCCTTGCATTTTAAAACTCTCTCTAAAAAAAGCTCCCAACAAAAGAATAACCTAGATCTCATTTTATGATTCTATTAAATTTATACCTTAACTTATAACTAATTGTTACTTTAAATTTGTTGAAAGCCTAATGAAAACCCTTAAATTATGGATTGTGTAGTTTGAAAGCTTAGACTTGTGTTTTTCATAATTACAAATAAAGTTGATCACCTCGTAAATTTTATTTAAGTTGCTCAAAGTTATTACACATATCCGAGACACTTTTGAGGAGTTGCTACTTGTTCTTCTTCTATTTTAATATTTTTGTTGAAAAATTTGTAGTCATTGTAATCGGTTGTAGTCCATTACAAAAATTTGATCACCTTAGAAACTCGCTAGCACATGCTCTTTCGGGTCCGGTAAAGAAGTGCTACATTGCTAGCATTTTAAAGGTTAAGTCTTTCCTGTGCGAAACCTATCCCATAGGCCATTGTAATGGCCTCGCTCTTGAATTTGCAAAAAGGTATTCCTAGTTGTTGTTTCTAAAGTCTTTGAAAGTAAAGAGTTGAATGGATTCCTAATAATTTCACATTCTTATTATTTACTTTACACAAGATTAAAGAACTAGTTCTTGAAGTTGGAATGCATTTGTGGGGTTTACAACGAAAGTGGTGTCTAACCGTGATCATGACATTAAACGGAATGTAAGTGAGGAGATACTAGTCAGTGTACCCTTAACATTAAGTAATGTTGAGTGTAATTAAAAGTAGGAATGAATATGGATTTATCTAATGTGAAGATGGCGATCTGGGTAGAATCGGATTCCATCTTGAAAGAACTAGTCGTTACTTCTCTTTAAGGTATTCAAAGAACATTAAGGAATGCAATTAAGGTTTTTAAAGAGAAGTAAAGACCTGATTTTCAAGATGGAATTCGATTCATCCAGATCGCCTTCTTAACGCCGATAAATCCATATCCCTACTCCCAATTACATTCCTTAATGTTGAGGGTACATCGACTAGTATGTCCACATATACATTTTGATGATGACCATCACGGTCACAATTAAACACTTCTTTCCTCGTTATCCCTACAAATGCATTTCAACTTACAAAACTAAAACTAATTTTAATATATGCAAAGTAAATAATAAAAGTGCCAAATTATTAAGGAATCCATTTAACTATTTACTTTCAAAGACTTTAGAGACAATAACTAAGAATATATTTTTGCAAATCCAAGAGTAGGGCAAATTAAAATAGCCTGGGATAGCTTTGGGAAAGACTTAACCTCTTAAAAATGCTAGCGATGTAGCACACCTCTTCACCGGACCGGAAAGAGCCCGTGACTACAAGTTTTTATGGGCACTCACGTAATCAGCTTGATTGTAATAACCTTCAGCTGGTTACAATAACTACCAAAATTTTCCTATAATATCTTGAAATAGAAGGAGTTAAGTACCAACTCCTCAAAAGGTCTCGGATATGTGTAATCACTTTGAGTAATGTAACATCCCGCCCATCGATACATAATATTGTCCGCTTTGCTCGATCGCTCACGACGTTGTTTTGTAGCCCTCGTGTGAGACTTCCGGTAGGTCACCCATACCGTGCTACTCTCACACGAGCCCGCTTAACCGCTAGTTCCTTGAGAACTCTACTGCAATAGACCACAAAACGCGTTGTGTGCGATAAGGCGGATGTTATTATTATATACCCAATCTCTCCGGGGCCTCTGCCGATGTGGGATTTGCCTAAGGTGTTACAATCACCCTCTTTGCCTAGGGTGTTACAATCACCCCTAGGGACTCATCGTCCTCGATGAGGTTTGCCCCACCATCCCGATGGCTCACGGCTTTGTTTTCGTGGCCTCGTGTGAGACTTCTGGTAGCTCACCCATACCGGTGCTACTCTCACACGAGCACGCTTAACCGCTAGTTCCTTGAGAACTATACTCACGAGACCACAAAACGCGTTGTGTTTGATAAAGCGAATGTTATTCTTATATACCAAACATCTTTCCGTGCCTCGATGATGTGGGATTTGCCTAAGGTGTTACAATCACCCTCTTTGCCTAGGGTGTTACAAGTAACCTAAATAAAATTAATAAACAAATTAAAGTGAGCTTTGTTAATGACTTTTAGGCCCAAAATTAATCTTATTACGACTAAACACAAGCCCAAACTTTGGAAACTAGACAATCCGTATTTTAAGGGCTTCATAAATAGGCTTTCCAACACATTTAACTTAACAATTAAAATTAGTTAAGTTATTAATTAAATATGAATCGAAGAAGACTTTACCTTAATGATGTGGGATAAATAACTGCATGTATAAATAAGTTCATAAGATCAAGTTGATAAGTCGTTAGATATAGGATTTCACAAACACACTAAACCATAATCCAAGTAGGCGATACAAATGTTTAGAGAGAAAGCTCTAGTGAGAGAAAGGAAGAGAGTTGGAAACTATGTGAAACAAAGAAAATGGTATTGAGCTCAACCTCTACCTTGGGAGGTAGAGGGTATTTATAGTTTCATAAACTAACGCCACCTACGGGTGTGGATCGTGCATACAGCTGGGTAAAGACCCGTCCGTCCTCCACGGTATTACATAACAAACTACATATTAATATAACTTGACTACGACCACGAGATTTCTAATGAATACATATACATGAGGTGTGACTCTTTAATGACCGAATTTTCTAATTCCTAACAATCTCCCCTAAGGAGGTCACCTCAATTTACAATGAATACATCCAGATATTACATTAGATTGCTCGAGTTTTCTTGATTAAGTCCTTTGCTCAGTAGCTCATAGTCTTTGATTCTTCATGTTTTGCATGTTTGGATAATTCAAGTGGAGGTCTTTAACTGATCCACGTGATGATGAGTTTTGAGCCAGCATTGAGATCATCAGCTAACATAAGTCTTTCACACTTCCATTGTGGTGTTGGTATTATGTGATGTTCTGACTTTTGGACCGGCATGCTCACATTCTGTATCATGAAGTATTCTCATCAGAGTAGCGGAAGCTTTAATTGATTCATGATATTGGCAGCAGCGTAGCAGAAGCATGGAGTGTAAATATCAAAGTCATTGATGCATTAATCATGATTTCTTTCCAGATGAATGTGTAGAGTGAGCATGCGGCTATGGATTGACCGCTTCATTACGAACGACTAAAAGCGTCGGGTGTACTGCATAGCGGAAGCTTTAATTGATTCATGATATTGGCGCAGAAGAAAGTAAGCATGGAGTGTAAATATCGAGTCATTGATGCACTAATCATGATTTCTTTCTAGATGAATGTGTAGAGTGAGCATGCGGCTATGGATTGACCGCTTCATTACGAAGCGACTACAAACGCGTGGTGTACCGCATACAGCGATTAGCAATAAAGTGCACGAAAGTGTCTTTTATCACTTTCGTTGAATTGAGGTACACGCCCACTGGTTCCCGCTGAACAAAGACAAGCTCGCTCTGTGATCGTATAATTCAAGAATTTCCTTGACAGGTTTCGCAATGCTCTAATGTTCTCAAACCGAACGTCTCAAAGAAGACAACACAGTGAGTGAACCAACGAATTTGAGATTCACCGATTGATACAAAGAGATTTGGAAAAAATCGTATTGCTCAATGGAAATTGTTTTTGCAAAACACCAAGGTTTTAGTGAAAATCAATTATCAATCAAAAATACATTTTGATTTGAAATATTCGTACCGATCGATGTGCTAAAGAAAAGAGTTTTTAAGCACAACAACCGGTTTTCAAAGGAATCGTCAATCCATAACTCGAACCGTGATTGATTCAAAACAAATTGAATCGCCCCATTGTTTCGTTAAGTTGTCACATGGTTGATCTATTGAATAGATCTCACATGCCACCTACCAGAGCTTGTTTGATGTTGGCTCCGTAAGGCTTTCCATCTTCATGGTGAATATGATTACATATCACTCGGATGTTCGGAAAACCACAAGGATAATGCGAGGACTCAAGATATAATCTCTTTCTACATTGTGTGAAACAAAGAGTCTTCATTAAAAGTGTCCTAATGAGATGTATTGATGATCTCGTGGCTCTAGACTCAATTTGTGCATATTTTGGTTCCTATTTCGAGACTAAGGAGAGGTCTCTTTCTTCAATATCAACAATCTCTAAGAGAAAGTCGATAGATAGTGTCGGTTCCTCGTGAGAATGAAACAAGTCCTTTTAAGAGGAACTTGAGTGGTTTTGCGGTTGAAGTGCGATCGGCCCTTTGGGTCCATGACGCCTTGTCTTCAATACCGTGTTACCTTAGTAATCACCAAGAGCAAATGTATTGAACCCGTGTCTGCGCCCTAAGGTTGAATTATTGGAGGGCTATTTCCTTTCACCCTTTTCACATTTATTTCTTTTTCATTCTTCAACCCTTCATTGCTTACCGAGACTTCATTACTAGAACTTTGTTGGGTTTATTTCAAGACTAGCCTGTCTCATCCGCACTCTTCCCATTTCTCATTTTCTCCTTTTATCAATATACCTAAGGACTCTACACTATCTAGTGGATTGTCCTCGGTAGATTCCTCCTGTTCTAGCGGATCATGGGAACTAATACCTAACCTTATCATCCTTATATCACCATACATAATGTAAAGTTGGTCGGTCATTTTGGTATTGTTCATCTGCCATTGGAACCAATTGAAAACCGTTTGAAAAATCAATTCAGATACATGTGATATATTATCAAAGCATTTTGTACCTGAATTGTTTTGATATTTTTAGAAAAAGAGCTCCCCTTCAACATGTTCATAGTGTATTTGAAATCGTTTAGCACACGGAGGCAAAAGGAAGAATTAACTTCTTTGATTACCGTTTTCTAAAAAATATCATCATCACTTCCCAATTCATTTGATTAGATACATCATTTTGAGGAAGGATGAGGTTTTCAAAATTTTGCTCCCCCTCAATATGTGCCTCGAAGTTTGAAAGAGTTTTTCACCTATTAGGAGGAACCTGCACTTAGTGACAATTCAATCATGTTTCAATAACTTCACGTTTAAAGTAGATGCTCCCCCTCAACATGTGCATAAAAAATTTGAAATCGTTTGTCACATGCGGGGAGGATAGCTTGTACATCCTTATAAAACCTTTTATCGAATTATTAGTATAAATCCAATTTAAATTACAAATTCTCCCCCGATCACAATTATCAAATCATTTGAGAATCGTGATCTCTGTAGATATAAATTGTTTTTGAAAGCTTTTTAAGGAGAATTGTGACTTGATTTTGAAAATGTTTTAACTGATAAGGATCGAGTTTTGACACTTTAGACTCCAAAGATTTAAAAATGCTTGAATATCTTTTGAAAACAAACCATTGTTTCAAAAATACACTTTTAATTAAAATCATTCTCCCCACAATCAATGACATAAGTTGTTGATTGAGAGATAGATAGTTTTAACAACCGCTTAGTACAAATGATTTTCAAAATTAAGCCCGAGTAATTTTTCAAAGCAATTAGTTTTCATTGGATAGTGAGAAATTGTTTTAATAGAATCGAGCATGAGATTTGAAAAACAAGATAAAGCATGGCTCTGTTCTTTTCTTTAAAATCAAGTTCTTGCTGAAATGACAATAAACCACCATTTTTCTCCGCCTCATTTTTTTTTTAAATATGAATATTCGAAGAACATCTAAAAACCAGTGACATTCTTTGAATGTCAGCACAAAGTTTGTAGATGATATCGAATAAGAAAAAAAACATGACAAAATAACAATATTTTTGGAATTTTTGAAAATTTTATATTTTTATATTTTCTTTTTGAGGGTTTTTCAAGTTTTGTATTTTGCTTTTTGAATAAATATATACAAGAGATAGATGAAGATAGACCTTTATGTGACAACTCGTAATTTCGTGTCATTTCTCAAATTTACTATTCATCTCGGAATTTACTATTCAATGGTTACTATTCAAAAATTTACTATTCACCATTTTCGAGTCAAGTAATATTCGAGAACGTATTTCAAAAATTACTATTCACAAAACATTGTTCATTCCCGAGAAAATCACTATTCATGTTTCACTATTTCATCGCTTATCGTAAACTAGGTTTACGAGTATCAAATTCGCGTAACCTTAATGGTTTAGCCGCGAATTCATGAACAATCATCATGGACATTTCTTATAGACTAGGTTTAGTCTACATATCATTAGCATCATCATCATCACATTAGTTCATGCATGGTTTTGCATTTTCATTAAACGTATAATTTTTATTAAATAAACGCTATCGCGTAATTAATTATTTTGAACAATTGATCCGATACTTCCAAAAATTATTCCGATATATTTTTCTACTCATATTAAGATTATAAAAATATTATTCATAGTTTACCCGGTGTTTTAAATTTATTTTGTATATAAATTGTTATATTTATATAATTACGACGGTTTTCGTAAAAACTACACGATAATTATGATTTCACTCAAATTTTGTAAGGAATGTATTTTTATAATTTTTATGACTTCAATATATTTTATTTTGCTTCGTTAAAATTTAATTTTAACTAACGCTACCCTAAATGCTTAAATAAATACACAAGTTACTAATAATTTTAACTAACTACACTTCTATTTATACATACAAGTAATTAAATATAACAAATGCATTCACTCTCTTTTTATTTAGTGTATGTCGACCCTCAAGGGTGACTCACACATTTTGGCTAACTAAATATCTTACATATATTGTTTAATACTCATAACATCACACATAATATCTAAATTCTCAATGTGTAAAAGGAAAAGCTCTCTTCTGTCCTTCATCATTCAACCGCCATATAGGAAGACCAAGAAGAAGAACATAAAAATTTTCTAGTCAAGTTTATTACACTCTAGTTACACTCTTAGTTTAGGTTTTGAAATAAAACCTAGGGTGTTAGGATTAAACCTTGTTCACTTCACCTCATCAAGTTACTAGTAAGCATCTCATATTCATGTTCATCTTTCATATTTATTTTGTGTTCATTTCATCATATTTAAGAAAATCATGCAAGTCATATTGATGTTTATACCACTTTTTAATGTTTTTAAGTGTTATATATATATTTATCATCATATAATTACTCCTTGAAATATATCACTTTTGGTGATGTCTATGAACCCATGACACCCTAAGAAGGTGTATGGTAGGATTAGAATAGCTTCGGAGTTGTTTTGAATTGGTAAGAATAGGTTTTGCGCGAGAAAAACTCATTTCGACAAGTTTACTTAAGGGTCTGTCCATATTTTTGAAATCTGGAATTTTCGACAGTAGATAAAAATTTTTGGCCTAGATATTTAGTAAATATACTTTAAAACGAAAACGTGGTCGCTTGAACGGGTTAAAACGGAGTTATAACGAAGAAGATATGAATTTTTCAAGTTAGGCGATTTAAAATTATAAAATCCTGAAAATTCAGCATGTTACGCCCATTTTGTACGAGTCAAAAATGAGGCTTAGGCGTTATGAAATGTGTCGACTTATCAAAAATATATTAGTATACTTTAATCTGAAGCTAAGGACATATAAAGCGAGAAAATGGACTTGTAACGATTAAATTACACGTGTTTACATGAAGTTGCCAGAACTATATTATATAAGAAAAACTAATATATTTCTATTAGACAAATATTACGGCCACAAAGGACCATATTGAGGGTCGTTTTAACATTGATGTAGTACTTTTATAACATGATGTCTTCTAGTAAAAGTAAGTTCGCCTAGCATATTTTCCAAAATGTTCGACCGTTCGTCAAGCGGAGTTGTAATGAATAAAATACGGTCACTTAAACTTTGCGAAAACCACTCTTAAACGATATTTTGGACACAAGTACCATATTTTACCTATATTTTTATCCATGATCGAGACCTCTAGGATGAAAACTTAAATGATAAAACTTTGAGATAATGATACAAGCTTCCCAAAACCGTTGAGTTCGTTTCCTAACACTCGACGTACACCATTTTACGACTAGCTTTTCAAGGCCGTTTAGTCACTTTCATGAAATTTTCAACGACATTATTTTACGATTTAAAAGTTATAATTTCATAATAAATCATTAAATAACTATTGTAGGATGTCATTTTGATGTAAATACTTGTAAAGTAATTCATAAAGTGTCAAGACGTTATAAGATTATTTTTCGACGATAAGTATTATTTTCAAAAATTCACAAGTGGTATAGATATCATACGAATTGCATGCATAACATTACATCATAACTTATTATGTATCATATCATTCATAATAGGTCAAGGATAGAGATTCACGCTACATTTCAGTGTACTCACTTTTGTCTTCGCATCATTGTCCGAGTGAGTTCCATAGCCCCATTTTCAATTGTTTTAATGCTTTTATTAAACTCTTTGGGGGAGATACATGCTCAACTACTTTTATGACATTCATGATTATTTGCAACTACATGTTTAACTGAACTGAATGTTTAGTCATACGAAGTAACAATATTGTCATACTTAAAGTTTCTATATCATGAATCATTGGGCTAATTGTCTTGGTATAATCATTGGGCTAATTGTCTTGGTATAATCATTGAACTAATGGTCCTGGTATAATCATAGAACTAGCGGTCTTGGTATAATCATGAACTAATGGTCTTGGAATCAGTTGAAACAACACTCATATGTGTTATATCAATTGAATATTGAAACATTAAGTTATATACTATAATGTGAATTCATTTGTCATCATGCGCTTGAACATAAACTATACACATTTTGGCGGTGGGTTGTGAACACACAGTTGCAAGTTTTGTATCGGTGAACTTGAACCGAGTGGATTTACAATACCTTTGCTGCATAAGCAAATTTTGAAAGGCTTTACATTTCAACGCAAATTCTATGAACTCACTCAACCTTTGTGTTGACACTTTTAGCATGTTTTATCTCAGGTATCTAAGGCATTCACTTCATGGCATATATGTGTACATATCATAGAGTCGCGGTGACGACGTGTCTCACTTGGGTTTTATGAACTTTAAAACATCGTTTGGATTGTAACAAATTTAATTCCGCACATGTCAAATTTCATTTGGGACCTATACTTTGTAAACTCTGATTGTTTTATTAAATCAAACGATGTGTTTTCCAAACGACACTTTAGGTCGCTCAATATAACTATGATTGTGATGCTATGACGATCAATCCCCGTGAATTCCATTCCACCGCAAAAATGTAATTTGGGGTGTGACACTTTACTCCTCGTCTTCCTCCAAGAGGCGTTTGAGAGTTTCGGTTGAAGGCTTTTCAAGCCAAGTCGTGGAAGAATAAACTCAAACGTTCTCTTGGAAGAGATTTGGTGAAGATGTTTGCTAACCGGTATTCGGTCCTCACAAAATAGAGTTCCACCACACCTTTTCCACTTGTTCCCGATGAAACGATGTCGAATGTCGATATGCTTTGCTCTTGAGTGTTGAACGTTGTTGCATGAGAGCAATAGCACTTTTATTATCACAAAGACAAAGGATTTTGTTGAATACAAAGCCATAGTTAATTGAGATCTCATCCATAGGATTTGAGCACAACAAGATGACATGGCTATGTATTCAACCTCTGAGAGGAAATAGAAGTACTCATTTTCTTCTTTGAAGACCAGCTCACAAGCTTATCACCCAAAACTAACCACCTCCAGGCGTACTTGACGAGTATCTTGACACCGCATGATCTACATCCGTGATATGTCGTTAGTGACATATCGGTGTCCTTGGTACCAAATTCCTAAGTTGATGGTTCCTTGGAGGTACCGAAGACCCGCTTAACCGCTTTAAGGTGCTTTTGGTAGGCTTAGACCGGTATCTAGCACACATGCATACAATGAATGAATATCGTGAGTCTCATCGTGAGGTACATCAGGATCCAATCATACTATGGTATTTTTTTGGTCTACCATGATCCCTAAGTGTTCCTCATCAAGCTTGGTTCGTTCAATCATGGGAGTGTCAACGGGTCATTTGAATCAAATCCAAATTTCTTTAAAATCTCATTTGCATATTTAGATTGATTTATGAAAATGCCTCTGGGACTTTGTGAAATTTGTAATCCCAAGAAAACGACATTTTCCCATCATTGACATTTGAAATTAAGAGCCCATTTCTTTTGAAAACAATCACATTCATTGGGGTCGATCGAGGCAAATATGATATCATCAACATAAATTTGAACGTGAATTAAATGTTTGCTCGACTACCGGTGAACAACGTTGGATCAATCTGCTCCTTTGTCAATCAGGTAGATAGAAGAAACTTTGATAGCATATCATACCATGCCCTGAGCTTGTTTTAAACCATAAAGAGCCTTCAAACGATAAACATGAGTAGGATGCTCGATTCACAAAGCCTTCAGTTATCGACGTGGCGACTTCTTTAAGATCTCCGCTCGAAATGCCGTCTTTACATCCATCCGATAGATTACCATGTTCTTACTTGCAAGATTAGCCAAGAATATTCTCGATTGCCTCAATTGCGTGCCACGAGCAAATGATTCTTCAAAGTCTATGCCCTCCTCCTGACGGTATCCTTTTGCAACCAATCTAGCCTTATTCTTTAAAACATCGCCATGCTCATCAAGTTTCACTTTGAAGATCCATTTTAGAGCAATGATCATAGCACAACTGGAGCGGTACTAATTCCCATACATCAAGTCGATCAAACTCATGAATTTCTTCTTGATGGCATTGAACCGGTTGTCTTCATTCATGGCATTTTTAACATCTTTTGGTTCAATATTAGAGAGTACGGAGTTAAAGAAGCACCACAAGGCATCGGCTGCAAGTTGTTTCCATGTGGATACAGGTCGAGAGGGGTTTCCAATGATGTTTTCCAATGGATGATCATGAGTCCGTTTTCTGAGGTGTTCATGTGCCAGTTGTTGAGGGACTGAAGTAGCAGAGTTGATGTCTCCTGAAGAAGATGGTTCTGATGATGACTCAGGTGCAAATATGTTTTCAAATGGAGCATCTTCTGGAGTAGCAAAGGGATTAACTTCATCATTGATGCCAGAAACAGTTCCATGATGTACATTCGAAGATTGATGATTTGTTGATGAGATGGAGTGATCAGCGGCAGGCGCTTCTTGACTTAATGATATTGAGACTAAAGGATTGACTTCATTCACAGGGATAAGAGCATCCTTTGTTGTAGGAATCGACAGTTCATTATCACTTGGCTCATAATGTTCATCAAACATGGGATCAAACAATTTCTTCAAATCATCTTCGAAGGAGGTACATATGGAGTTCTTTGGAGAAGAATTTGGTACAAGGGATGAACCAATGGGACTATTTTGAAACGCTGGTCCGAATCGATTGTCCAGAGCCATTGGACCGGTCACTCATTGAACGTAACGTGAATTGTTTCCATGATATTACGGGTTCTCTTGTTGTAGATTCGGTATCCCTTTTTGTTTGGTGCATACCCTACAAATACTCCAATGTCCGCTTTAGCTTTAAGTTTGCCTAAGTCTTGGCCCTCATTAGTTGGATAACACAATGCACCAAACACACGAAGGAATGAGAGATTCGGTTTTCTATTGTGGACAAGTTCATATGGAGTTTTTCCATGAGCAGTGTAAATCAGGGATCGATTTTTTGTATAGCATGCAGTGGCAATAGCTTCAGCCAAGAGAAACATTGGAACCTTTGATTAAATCAGCATTGTTCTAGCGGCTTCCACAAGAGTTCAATTACGTCTTTCAACTACACCGTTCTGTTGAGGAGTTCGTGGAACACTTCTTTGATGGTGATTCCAACACTTTCATAAAATTCACTAAGTTGTTTGTTAACAAACTCGGTTCCATTGTCTGCTCGGATGATTCGATCGCTTGTTAAGTCGAACCTATAGTCGTTTGATGAGTTTGATGATGATATCCGAGTTTCATCCTTTGTCCTTAAGAACTTGACCTAGGTGAATCTAGAGTAATCATCAACCACAACTAATACATATTTCTTCCCAAAGATATTCTTCACTCTCATTGGTCCACATAAATCCATGTGAATTGTATGAAGAACTTCTGTAATTGAGTTTGTAGGTTTGGGTTTATGGGCATACTTCTTACTTTTTCCCAATTGGAATGCTGAGCAAAGATGATCCTTTTCATACTTCAGTCTAGGTAAACCTACAACTAAGTCCTTTCTGGAGACATCATTGATGGTTCCAAAGTTTAAGTGATTGAGACGACGATGCCATAACCATGACTTTGTTTTCGAAGCATTTGACAACAAGCAAATTGGAGAAGACTTCGTCATATCTTCGATAGATATGGTGTATAGATTTGAACCACGAGTTCCTCTTAAAAGTTCCTTACCATAAAGTTCTCTAACGAAACAAGTATGTTTTCTGAAGGCTAATTCTAGATCAGAATCACAGAATTGACCAACATAGAACAGATTATGACCAAGACCTTCCACATAGTATACTCTGGAGATAACACTATCACCAACAACATAATCTCCGTAACCCATAATTGCACCAAATGATCATTTCCGAATCTAACTGTCCCGATGAATTTGCTCACGGTTCATGAGCCGTGACCGTCTCCAAATCATATGCTTGGAACAAATTGAGTCCGGTACCACGTAACGATTTGAACGATCCGCAGTTGAACATGAGACAAGAATGGATAATCGGATAATTGGGATCCCCATGCAATAATGGGTTCCATTTGGTTAGTAGTAAATGATTGGAACACCCACATCGTAAATGGAAACATTCATATCATAAATAGAGGTAATGGAATCATCTAATAGATGCAATGATGGTGTCCGATTTGACCTATTCAAAATATGTTCACTTCTTAAAGGAATAGTTCTTCCAAGAGGCATCCATTTTCTAGTGGGCATTGTCTTAACATATTGAGGATAAGACCGATTAGCCTTTGACCAAACGGTATCCATCTATATCCTATCTTACTAAATGTTCTTCCTGTGGGTTTCACCGTTTTCTAACTTTCTTTCATTTTTCCTTTTAGCCTTCTTAGCACGTTTTTTAGCATTAACAATTTTCACAGGACAATTGACAACATTAGGCAAAACATTCACATCACATTCATGACTAGCAACAGAAATCAAGCAGACATCATTACATGGTTTGCAGATAGTATCAAAATTCGAATTAATTACAGTATGCCTAAGGCTAATACTAGAATCAACATGATTCGTTTTATTCAACTCAAACATAGTGTTCCTAGGGTGATCTTCTACTCTCTTCCAGTGAGCATTTTTAGCTTGCGAGGTCCTATCATTCCTTGTGTTGTCTTGAGACTTTGACCTGCTTGCTTTAATGTCACTGATTACTCTTGTAGATGGAATTATGGGAACATTAGTTGGTTGATCTACCTTTTGCACTCCTGAACTAGATGTGCAAGGATCCGAACTACTCGAAGGCACATTAGAGTTCATTTTTTTAAAACTGGGTATGGAATGGTTTGTATGCTTGGCATTAGGCATAGAACAAGGCATCACAGACTTTACCTTTTGCACCTAAGGATTTAGGACATGTTGTAATTAAGCATTCTAGCGGTTCACGAGATCGTTTGGCCCGAATGCACGCAAACCTAATTTCTATCAAGAGGCTTATTTAGGTAGTCCTCCTCTACAATCTCACGGAGACATTCTAGACTATCCTTAAGTTGAGCACAGAGTTATGAAACACGGGTTCATTATTCCTAAGATGAGGAGGAATGTATCTAACAATCACGTAATATTTGACAATGAGGATGACTTTGAAGCGACATTCTCATTAAACACAAGTGGCGGCTTCCCTTTTCACGACTCCTCGATTCTCAATTTCCTTTGTAAAGAGGTTATTTTTTCATTGTTTTTGTCACGAGTGACTTTAATTGAATCATATAACTCTTTAAAATGACGCTTAACCTTTTCATTTTCTCGCAAGAAAACTCGCTTTCCTTTGTAATGCATTTACTAAGTTTTGAAGATGAAACGTTTGAGAATCACCGAGAATCTAATGGAGGAGGCATTTGGGAGCCAGTCACATTGTTCTTTTCACCCTTTAATTGGGAAATTTGGGCTTTCAATTTTTGATCGTGCAACACCGATCTTGAATCTGTTTCGTCACGTTTATGTATCCGAAAAAGCGCATCAAACTCGGAGCATCCGAAGATGTCTTTATATTTGAGGTTTGACATTTTCTTTAAGATGTTGATATTTTAGTTGTAAATTAAAATGCTCAACTTCTAGTTTAGAAAAATGTTTTACCAAATTGTCGTGATCATCCGGATCAATTTTATCATTTAGTTTAGAATTAGTTTTTCAAGCTCAATGACACGATCATGGGAGACTTTCGAGCAACAGATAATTCATGAAATTGCGAAGCATTAATGGAACAATTTGTAGCGTTGAAAAACACATCTTGAGCAATACATTGAAATCAAATTCTCATTCGTGGTATGCAAATTCTTCCTCTCAATCTCATTATATTTTAATTCTCGCTCATAGTCACTAACCTCAACTATCATTGCATCAAATTCCTTTTCCATTTCTTTAATGTCCGAGTCCATCCCTTTTAAGACTCTCAAATTGATCTTTTAGTTGTTTAAAGAAAGGCATGACCTCGTTAAATAGCATTCTTTAGTTTGCTCGAAACCCCTTTCCCTTCAAGAATCCTAGTGGGTGTGATCCTTTTCTTACATGTTTTCTCAAAATCAACAAATAGTTGAAAGATGACATATTGACCGATTAAGGTCTTGCTTTTAGTGGCAATAGTTCTAGGGACTAGATGCATTGGTGTATTGGGAGGATACACAGCTGTTTTAGGCATTATCCTAAGGGAGGGTTTGTTTCAACAAGATTTTACGCTTTTGCTTATCTAAGTCCTCTTCCGAACACTTGTTCGGTGTTAATGACGTTTGAGGCTTAAACATGTTAAACGCAATCCAATTTTCCTTAGAATAGTTGGGTGCTTTGAAGCTAATTCTTTCTCTATGCAAGAAGGGCTCTTAAGTTTTCATTCAATTTCCTTTTAGTGACATCTTCTAATTGCTTATCTTCTTCAAAGGCTTTCGGTGCAACTAGGTTTTGTCTAGGCTTAAGGATTTCATTACAATCATATATTACCTTTTGGGCTTCTTTAGCTTTCTTAACATACTCAGGATTTGATTCTTTAATAATGGGGATACTATGCTTGTCGCTTAACACTCTATGCTTAGTAATAAAGTGAGCAGTCTGAATGGTGTTACCTTGTACATACAACTTGTTTTCTAGTTTGTTTTCAAAGTTTTCGATTAGAAAATCTTTCAAAAGTTTTGATTCCTTAGCATTAAATTCTTGCTTAAGCATTTTCACATTTTCTTGAAGTTCTTGTTTTGCTTAGCAGCTTTAGAAAGCTTTTCTTGTAAGAAATTTAACTCTTGTTGTAATACTTCTCTAAAATTACTTTTTCTAATGATTATACGCATTTGGTCATCCATTTCGCTCACGAGTGGTTAACTCAAACTTAGCACGTTGTTCATAAATAGCAACTCTTTCTTTATAGGCATTAAGTTCGTAGATAATGTAATCATCAAAGCGCACATGCGGTGTATTCATCACAAACATAGTCAACATTGATCGCAGAAGATACATCACTTGATACAATCTCACTTTCACTTTGTTTCACGTATTGATCATATGGGACAACATTTATATTACCCATATTCTCAATATCCGACTCAATGGTTTCGATTGATTGTATTTCATTATGTATCTTTCGCTCGACAATATCATCATATAGTTTTAATACCTCCGAGATGCTTGATTCTTTGGATGGAACAACTTTCTCGTGATGTTGAGACCTTAGAGAGACCATCGAGAAATGCTAGCCATGAAAATTGTTTGTGCAAGAGGCTCATCATCGACGCCGAGTCGTATGCATCACATCAATGACTTGGAAGGCATTCGATGATTGTTACCTAACTCCCGAATTGGGCTGCTCATCCACATCTGCATCATAGGTCTTTGCATTGCCTTCAGCAAGAAACAATAGCTCCTCTTCATCTAAAGCTGCTCCATTATCCTGAGCTTGCACGAGCAACATCTTATCTCTGAAGTACTCGGCATTCTGGGGACGTTTTGGAGATGTACAATTCCTTGCAATGTGTCCCTCACCACCGCAGTTGTAGCATTTGATAGCCTTTGCTTGTCCTTGATTTCCATCCTTCCTCGATTCGATTTCCACCATAGCTTCCACCTATTCCACCCCTTCTCGATCATAACGCCTTTCTTGAGCTTACCGCCCCATAACTTTCCCATCTCGATCAAAGCATGATTGTGAAGATTGGATGCTATTCGATTTCATTGTTGGTGTGAAGATCAAGTAGTATCGGTGAAAGGGTTAAGTTCTGCTTAACCATGAGAGCCATTGACTAATGAAATGTTCCTTGATCAGATCGGCCGGGTTGCTTGAACCTTGGATCAGAATGAGTTTGTGATTTCCATCTCCTTTGGGTATGACTTGAGATGCTTTGGTGGTTTTACCAACATTGGTGTAGAAAGTCGTAGAATCATTTGATGAGCTTGATTCTCCACGATTGGTTTTGAACCGATCCGTAATCCTTTCTCAAATATAGCATGCCTCTCATTCAAGAAGAAATGCATACAATTGCTCATAGTTTGTATTCTTCAATCCTTTAGTGAGCTTCACAGATGTGACAAACTTGTGCCATTCGGGATTCATGTTGTTAACAAACTTTAAGTTCAATTTGAATGTTAGGCATGGTCATTCTGATGTTCCTCATGTCATTTACTAGCTTATGGAATCTCACGTAGAACTCATAGACACTCTCATCTGGTTTCATCTTGAAGTGCTCAAATTCATCATATAGTTGTGATTCTCTGTCTTCAATGGTTAATTCAGATCCTGAGAGAAGCATCTTGACATTATCCCATACAGCCTTTGCTTCAGTATTGTGATTGATAAGCTTGTAGATGTCTTTAGGAAGACCTTGAAGTACAATGTTTGAAACCTTGATATCTGCATCAAATCTCTTTTTCTCTTTATCATTGAGCTCATCGTACGTCTTTGGTCTGTCTATTCCGTAGATCATTGTTCCATCAGCAGCTGTATCAATTAAGTCTCTGGTAGTCTCAATCTGATAAGGTCCTTCATTGATTGACTTGAGGATGTTGACTACGTTTTCTTTTCCCAAACAGTACAAACAGATTCGTTGTGCCCATGAATCATAACCGCCATCAAGCATAGGTGGATTAGTATCGAACTCGCCGATTGAACATCCTCACTACGGAAGAAGCAATAGTTGGAACGATGTTTGCCATGATAACAAGTTCTACGGGATTTTACTATTCTTTGATTAAACCGGGAAATTGATTCTTTCACGGGATTTTACTAAACCAACAGAACAACCGTAAGAATGTGTAACACCCCAACCCGACAAGGGTAAAGATATCACAATACGGTTTCATATCAGAACTTTAAATACTATACAAAAGCGGAAGCCTTTACAAAAACTTACAAAAGATAATATAAATAACTTAATATTAAAATAAATCTAAGATCTCTATGGTCAAATCTTGCTCTTGTCTCTACTCTCAACCCAGATCAGCTATCCCATAAGCTCATCTTGAAATGCTTAATACCGCCGCAGAAAAGAAAGTACTACTGAGCTTACAAAGCCCGGTGAGCATGATATATCGAAATAAAAGTTAACAAAACATAAATACAAATAACGAAATCAAAATGAAATGATGACGAAGGATCTTTTAGGATTCATGGAAGCACAAATATACGTAATCCAAACAACCACATAATGTTTAAACATCTCAAGCACATTAATGACACAAACACAACCACATCGTAATACCAAACACTTAACATATCAAGAATAACAGATTACTTATAAACCAAACAAAAAGTCCAATAACTAACAAAAACAGTTACCAACAAATAAACATGGCATTCATATAAATCAATTAATCTGCACTTAACACACTCCAACAATAACGCAGCAACATAAATAACATTCAAATCATAGCAGTCTCACGAGCAAATAGAAAACATATTAAACAAACTATAATTAAATAAACCAGACAAAACGTAGCATAACAATTATCAAAACAGCTATCATAAACTAAACCAGTTCTCAAATCAAACCTTAACATCAGTAGAGTCAAAACATGGCAGGTCACATAGGCAGATAAAACACTAACGTATAAGCAAAGTTCACAAAATTAACTGAACAAATTATACCTACTAAGCTTATAGAATACTCAATTTCACACTAGCACATTCATCTCACAGATCAACGAATTCACATGACGATAAACTAATATGACATCAGATGACAGCATGCGAATCATATTTAAACATATTAATCATAACCTAGCATTATAAATGGTAATCACATAAACATACAAAAGCATACACATATAATATAACATATAATAAGCCGAGCACATAGTTATAAACACTTGAACATACCAAATCATAATCGTAATACTTAACATATAAGAACATATAAAGATCTAGTTAACTACCACGAGCCCAAAACATATCATATCATAACATCGTAACTATATAGAAACAATCTCGGATAATCCCGGAGTAGCTAGCTCCCGAGTTTTATGAAGACGCGCGCATTACCGACATCATTCACTAGACAAATCATATCGGACAACCGATCGGATCTAGGATGCATCCATACGCCCACAAACATATATTGATAATATAATATAACTTGAGATCATAACAAATAATAGATAAGGGACGTGGCGTAACTTCACTTCATCGCCTAGAGTCATGTCAATGGTGCATCAACGACATGACATGGAACCCCATGACTAGTTAATAATTGGCTCGGGTGTCAAACTAACTTAGGTCAAACAAAATTCCAATTATAACACGTGTCTTAATCAAACACAAAGTTCAACAAATAACATATCGATAGCTCATATCATAAGGTTCATATTCAACTATACATAGGTCAAAAGTTCATATCACAAATACAAATCATACCTTCATAATAGAAGTTCATAATTAAACATAGTAGAGTTCAACAACGTGCATATCAAAGTCTTCCTAACATAAAGTTCAAATCGGACATTGCATGGTTCAATAAATCATAAGTTTAGATAAGCAACAGTCAAACCATCGGAAAAGGGTTCATAGCAATGGCATCGAAACCCTATTAAGTAAAATAGAAAAGCTAATGAAAAGAACATCATAAGGAACCTTAATTGAAAAGGTCGAATATCCGTACTTTAAAGCAAATGAGAGGAAAACAACGAATGTAGGAATACGAAGATGTAACGTCGCGCCTCCTTCAATGAATCTACGCGGATTATGATTTATTTAATACTTATTAGCATCATTAATGTTATAACGGATTAATCTCATTAATATTCTTAGAGTTGTCGAATATTCTCATTTTGTTTATTGATTTGAATTCCAACATTTTAGAGTATAATTCATTAATTAGCCAAACTTAGGATTTGAAAATGACAATTAACAACTTAAGGGCTTAATATAATAATTATCTTATTTGAGGACTTATATGATCATTTTTCAAAGTATAGTGTTTACAAATGTCAAGAACGGATTTTAGAACTCTCTTTCAAAACAGTTTACCCAAACCTTTATACCCTACGTGATTGACCCAAAACTCACACTTGTCGAACCGATAATTACTCAGAATTACATATTACACTTTTGACATTTTTAATTTCACGATCTAACCATATACTATCGATTTTACCTTTTTAGCCCAAAGGTTTTAGAATTTACAAAACATACCCTTTTAATTAAATAACTATTCGAATGGCCTTTAAATATCCAAAATTACACGCTTAACCCCATACTTATTTAATACGCTTATGATGAGTGTGTAAGTACTCATCATTTTGGTTAATCTGAATCAAAATGTCTAAAAATGCTCGAAATGCATCAAAATCTTGAAAATATTCCAAAATTGCATTTTATATGTTTCAGATGCAAAATGTTCAAAATCGATGAAAAATGAGCTAAGTTTGCATATTTGGCGATTATACCCCCAAGTTTCAAAAGTTGTCGAAATAGTCCCTGAGCACATAATTTCAAAAGAAAAATCACCAAAGGTCCTTTTAAAATCATAAGTTGTCAAATTTAGTCCTTTGGTGAAAAATATCAAAAGTTTGAGAAAATTACAAGTTTAGTCCTTCAAGTTTGAAATTTGGCAAAAATGGCCCCTGGAAATTGGAAAATGGCAAGTTTGGTCCTTGTACTTTTGAGATTGTCACTTTCAGCCCTTGGAAACAACTTTGTGTTTGCGATTCTGGTCCTCCCAATTTCGTAAATTACACATATGGTCCTATAATTATTAAACCCATCACCCTTTTGGACCTTGAACCTAATTATGACCCCGCCACAACCATTTTGAACCCCTTCCATTATTACCACCTTGGTCAATCTGGTCAAAACAACCCAACCCGCCAAAGTCTTCCTTCTCCAATCGCTTCTCGCAACAAGTTACCACCCATTCCCTCCTCTCATCCACTCAAACTTGTTCCCCACCTTAGCTACCCTCCAAATAGCATTAAATGATCCTCCTCCCCTCACTCAACCCCATCTGTCAAACATCAATTTTGGCGCCAAAATCTCATTCCAAGGCCAGATCGCTTTAAGCCATCCAATGGTCGAGAAACCAGTGGGAATTATTCGAGATGAGAGAAGACTCATGGATTATAAAAAGAAGCTAAAGGAGGAGAAGTAAAGAGTCTTGTAATTTTTTAGTTTTTATTAATGTCGTTTTTATATTAAAAGTTTTAGTTAAGTGGAAAATCTGTAATTTCTTGTTCCTTTGTATCAAACTAAGCTTAGTGTATTGTTATAAACCATTTCCAATTATAAATTCAAGTTTGCATTAAGAATTCAACTTTTAAGCTTACTGTTGAAATTTTCCATTTCAAATTCTAATACAAAAGCTTCAAATAGCTTGATTCTCTGCTCCAATAAGCTTATATGAGCTTCTCATAGATTTTTATAAGCTTAAGTTTAAGTTTCAATCAACTTGGGATATTGGTCAAAGAAAGTCAAACAGGGTTCTTTTGGACTTGCAAATGGAAATGGGTTGAAGCATAAATGGAATTGGGTTAATATTGAGCTAGGATAGGGTTTGGATTAGGTTAGAGGTTCATAGGTTCATTGTTTCAAGCCATAGTGGCTAAGGACCAACTGTGAGTAATTTTCAAGTTCATTTGCATAATCTTCCTTTGCAGTGATAACTAGCTTAATTTTGTTGAATAAGTTGTAACTAGGTTGGGTAAATTTAGATTGATCATTAATTCAAGTGGCTCAGTTGTTAACTCATTTAAATTTGCAAAACAGTTGGATTTAAGGGTGTTTGGATTTAAGACTTAAACTGCATTGGAGGTTGGTTCAGTGGGTAATGATTGTGGTGTTATGTTTGCTTAGCTCTAAATAACTCATATATGTCTTACTTTTGTGGTTGTAACCACCCAAAGTCAAAATCATTCTCATTTGTCTTAAACAGGTTCACTGTTGGAGTTTTTTGAGATTCAAACTCTTGTTTTGTGTTTAAAAGTCTTAGACAAAGCTTGCATTAAGTTCATTTCATCAATATACATCATTATCAGTCCTTAAAATTGAATCAAAGTTCAAAAAAAGTCAAAGTTTCATTTTCACTTCAAAAGTCAAAAGCTTGAAATACCTGTTTTGAGCCAACTGAGAGGGATTTTTCATTGCTTTAATTATGAACCAAATAAAGTGAAACTTGGTATTTGAAAACTTCCCTTGGTCTACTTTCTTGTCATCATTTTATAAAATTTTGTGAATTTTTAGAGGCTTCAAAATGCTGTTAATATGGTTTGAATCGCTCGCATACACTCAAGATTAATCGAGTGTGCGACAGTAGTTTCTTGAGCCTTGCAACAAGCTCAAAACTGGTTGTCTAGGTCTCACTTTGGATTAAAAATAGCCAACCTCGGTCTAGATTAAGCCCCAACTTTTGTTTTCATTCTTAGCTTATTTTGAAGCTTGTGATCGTCGCAAAATGCACTCCAAATCTTTTAGCACATTTGCTCAACTTCATCATATCTGCTCAAATCAGCCTTATCGAGGTTAAGGCTTGTTATTACTTGTTGCATTTTAGTAATTTTAGCATATTTTAGCTTGTGTATCAGTTTGGTGCTTGTTTTGTCCTTTTAGCTTATCCAAGTGCTTATTTCATAAGCACTTTGCACATCAGTTTCGAATTCCTACACATAAGCACCTGTTTTTCCATTTTTCATAGATTCCAAATATAATTTTAGAGTTTTCCTGAAATTTTCAGATTTTTCCAAGCTTGTTTGCTATTTTTCTGAATTTAAATCCATTTTTAGCCTTTTTTAAATATCATTTAATACAATTAATTAAGAAAAAGTTCAAAAAAATAATTTTTCATTTTTCTTAAGTTAAGATAAATATAAAAAGAAAAAAAATATTTTTCTAGATTTTTCTTAGTTAAATTTGTATTTTTAAGTAATTTAAGTAATTTTAAATAGATTTTAATTCATATAAAATAGAAAATAATCGTAAAAATACAAAATAGTTTTGAAAATTATCTTTTGATATTTTAGATTTTCTAAGTCTTAATTTTATTTTCTAGCTTTATTTCACATTTTCTTGTATTTTAGGTAATTATTTAATAGTTAAAAATAGTTTTTAATTAATAATAATTAGACAAATAGTTGTAAAAATAATTTTCTTTTTCTATAAATTTTCTTTTATCATTAGGTTTGTAAAAATATCATTTTCATATATTTAGGGTTAATATTGTGTAAGTTTCACTTTTTCTATTGTACGCTACGTAGTTTTTAATTCAGTTTTATAAAAACATAAAATCAAAAACATCATTTTAAATATAGTAATAGCGTTTATTTAATATTTTTTATCTTTTCATCTTTCTTTAATTTGCATTTAAGCCTCTGTAATTTGTTGGCTTTTTCTATAGTTATAATCATTATCAAATCCCTTTTTCGTTCAAATTTTTCGATCACTATTCGTAGGGTGATCCATTGCATAGCTCGCTGGGACATAACGACCCGAGGAAACCCTATACTCCTCAGATCTTCATTGAGTTCGTACTTTAGCTGTTTTAAGTTTCTTACAGTTGGCCATTCACAAGTGGTCGGTTTGCGTGAGAAAACTTGATTGGTTCAAAGACGGATCAAATTTTTACGCCACGGGAGTGATGTGCCAATTGTCTTACGCTTATGATTAGTTGTTTGAATACTCACTCATTTGTTCATATCATCCATCTCTATATATATATATATATATATCCATATTTTCTTATAAAATCCAAAACCCAAAACAAATTTAAAAACGATAAAACACAAAAGTATTTTGCCTTTGTTTCTATATATGTATCAAATATAAAAATACAAAAGATTTGTCGTTTTCTTTAATAATAACGACTTAAAAGATTACCACCAAACCAAGGCAAGGCACTACCTAAGCTGGGGTGCGACCATAATAAGTTCCCGAACCAAAGATTCAAAACTTACCTTTGTGTCCTTGTGATTGGTGTACCTTTTTCAAAAAGCCATTCATATTGTGATTATTGGTTAAGTTCATCGTTGTTTTGCCTCGATTTTGTGTTAATTGATTTTGTTGTGATATCTACTTGTCGAACCGTAAAACCCATAAAGAATCTTCTCACCCCATTTTTATAAAACGTCTTCATAATTCCCATTTCTCTCCTTAACTCGAGGTCTCTTAGAGTTAACTCTAGTGTATCTTTTCGCTCTTCTAGATCTGTGAGCCCATTTCGTGAGCTTGTCAAGATTCCAAGAAGGCGTGTCCAGAGACTTCTGCTCCTTCGATCGGATCGAGATCCGATCGCTCACACTACTTCCGTTATCATGGCGGAAGAACGCCCTATGTCCGAGCTTCTCCGGGCACCCATCGACGGGTATGGAGATGTTATCATTATACCGACCATCGTGGTGAAAATTTTGAACTCAAGACCGGGTTATCAACCTTGTAACCTCAAATCGTTCTATGGTTTTGAGCGGGATGATCCTCATGCTCATATTCGATGGTTTAACAAGATTGCATCTACCATCAAATACAAGAATGTCCCTACCGATGTTGTTAAGTTTCTTCCATTCCCATTTTCTCTTGAGGGCAAGCCCGGATTTGGCTTGAAAAACAACCCCTCGGTCTATTGAGACATGGGAAGATCCGTGAAGAAATTTGTGAATGAATTCTATCCACCTTCCAAAACCACGAGTCTTAAAATGAAATCATCAAGTTCACTCGAAGTTTGATGAATCTTCGATGAATCGTGGGATCGTTTTAAGGAATTGCTTCGCAAATGTCCTCACCACGGTTTCTCCGAGTTGATGCAACTCGATACTTTCTACAATGGAGTGAGTCAATCGATCAAGATTCTCTCAATTCCTCCGCGGGAGGAAATTTCCTAAGAAAACCATCATAGAAGCTTTAGCGATCATCGAAAACAAGTCTAAAGTCCGTGACCGCACGAAGCAAGCCTGTTGTTTCCCAAGTCGGTGTTGGTCCTTCTTCTTCATCGCTCGTGAGTCAATCCAAAGACCGATGCTAAGATTGACAAACTCACGGAAGCTATCCAAGCTTTGGTTCTCTCCAACCAAAAGAAAGTCTTTTTCCACAAACTTCACCTCCTCTTTGAAGTTAAGAAAGTGGAAGTCGTGTTACTTGTGGTGGCCCCATGCTTATTATAATCAGATGGCCACCGACGGTAACCCTTTGAAGCTAACTGTGGTGGGATTTCTAATCGGGAGGCAATCAATATCGTGCTCTCAGAGACCCGAACCACCGCCCTAACCACTACTCGGACCTCCGTGTTTCAATCAAAACCGTAATCAAAATCGAATAGACCAAACCAAGGTTTTCAAAACCAAGGTAATTTCAATCCAAACAACGGTTTTCGAATCAAAATCAAAATTTCCAACATCAAGGAAATTTCAATAGAAACCAGTCGTGGAAATTTCAACCTGGGGTATTTTCATGGCAATAACTGTGGAAATTTTCAAAATCAAGGCCCTAATCCTAACAATAGAGGCCGAATTTTCTGTGCAAACTCAAGCCATTGTTCCAACGGACCATCATCGATGAGTTGTTGAAACAATTCATGAAATCCCAAGAGGAAATGAATCGGTTGTTGGTTAGCCGATTTCGACATCAAGAAGTCTTTAAATGATCGACCCTGGCTCGTGTACTCTACCTAGCAACACGATCGCTAATCCGAGGGGCGATGCAAAGGCGATCACAACCAAGTGGTGCTTCTTATGATGGGCCCGCTATTCCTACTACCTCTTCTTCTTCTCTCCCGAAGGTAGTGGAAAGTGAACCCGAGGCGACAAAGGACAAGGAAATTCTTGCTAATAACGGAAGTACCAAAGAATGTCTATCCTCGGGTTGTCCGAAACCCAATACCAAACCCGAGTTGTTTTGAACCTCCGGTTGGTAACCCAAAATCCAAAACTTCTATTCCTTATCCTCACGGTTACATGAGCAAAAGCTCCGAGAAAGCTAGTCATCAAATGGAAAAATTCTTTCAAATTTTCCAAGAGCTACACTTTGACATAAGCTTTGCGGATGCCATCATGTTGATGCCCAAGTTTGCATCTACTCAAACACATGTTGAGCAACAAGGAAAAGCTATTTGAAATGGCTAAGACTCCTTTGAATGAGAATTGCTCGGCTATTCTCATAAAGAAGCTTCCCAAGAAGCTAGGAGATCTGGAAAATTTCTTCTTCCTTGTGTTTTTCTGGATGATTGAATGCTTTGCCCTTGCCGATCTTGGTGCAAGCATCAACTGATGCCGTATTCGATGTGGAAGAAACTTTCTCTTCCGAACTTATTCCTACCGCATGACTCTTGAGCTTGCGGATCGTTCTATCTCGCGTCCTCTTGGCATCGCCGAGGATGTATTTGTGAAAGTAGGAAAGTTCCATTTTCCTACCGACCTCGTGGTTGTTGATTTCGATGTCGATCATCGGGTTCCTCTCATTGTTGGACGAGGATTCACGAGAACGGGTCGTGCTCTTATTGATGTATTTGAGCAAGAAATCACTTTACGTGTGGGTAATGAAGCTATTACCTTTAACCTCGATCAAACTTGAGGTACTCCTCAAATTATGACATTGAATCGGTTAATCGAGTCGATTTAATTGATATTGCTTCGAGGAGTACTCTCAAGAGTTTCTTGGTTATCTTCATAATTACGTGAGTGAAAATTCGATTCCACCACATCTTCTCAACCTATCATTGCCGACTCTTCCCCGTCTCACCCGTTTGAGGGAGGTGACTTCCTTCCGGAAGAGATCGATGAATTTCTTGTTATTGATGAATCAATTCCTTTGGAATTGATGGTGTTTATGATTCGGAGGAGATATTCTTTATCTTGAGCACTTGCTCAATGAAGATCCATTACCTTCACTCCTCCGAAGAAATCTTGATTGAGGAAATCAAATCGGTGCAAACATCTACCGATGAATTTCCGAGGTTGAACTTAAGGACCTACTGTTGGGATATGAAAGTGTCAAGATACCAAAGTATCAAGATATGAAAGTACCGTAAGTCGAAATCTTGGAAGAAGTCAAAGAGTCAAAAAATCGCTAAAGACAAGGTCAAAGTATCGCATGGAGAAGTCAAGCATTGCTAGAACAAATAAACTGTTATATTCGCTTATGGAAAGTATTGTATTCCATGTTTAGATTACTTGTCGTACAAGGTTATCAATTGTAAACCGACTAGGATATCCTTGAGCCTATAAAAGGACTCCTAGATTGGCATTAGAGATACGATTTGAGAAAAAGAGTTTTAGAGTTTACGAATTAAGAGTTTAGAGAAAAGTTCGAATATCTTAGAGTTGTATTAGAGTATCGCATAATAAGCGATTTAGAGTTTGTTAATAAAGTTTTCTTCTTAGCTTTGTTAAGTAAATTCCGCGTACTTGATAAAGATTGTTCGGTGTTTCTTTGTTAATAACTTAGGATTTATCCGAGGTTATTAAACCTTAACAAGCTAGTTTAGTTTGGTTAAAGTATATCGATCCAACAAGTGGTATCGAGCTTGTGTGGAAACTCGACTAGGAAGAAACCCTACAATTTTCAAGATGTCGATCAAGTCGTTCCACAACCCTCAATCACCTCCTCGAATTCCAATTATCAAGAAGGAGAATATGATCTCGGTGCATGAAGATGAGGCAAGATATTGCCATTACGCACCATGCATTGTGGAATGTAATTGTGAATGGGAATGAAGTTCCTCAAGAACCCATTCAAGTTCTTTGGACAACCTTTAGCACCAAAGGCGCTTTTACCAAGAAGAACCCTAAGGAATCAAGAGAAGGCTCTTAATATTCTCTTATCTCGCTATTCGGATGGTCATCTTCTAAAATTTCATGATGCTAAAGATGCTAAGCGACTCTGGGCTGCTCTCAAGACCAGTTTGGAGGAATGAAGCCTCTAAGAAGATGCACGAAATTTGCTAAAACAAAGAATTTGAAACATTCACAGTGGGAGAAAGAGAGTCTTGATCTGCATATGATAGGTTTCGAATCTCCTCAACATGTTGGAGTTATACAAGGTAAGTATCAGTTGAGGATGCTAATTTGAAGTTTCTAAGGAGTTTGCCATCTACATGGCATGTGATTGCTACTATGATCGAGGACAACAAGGACTGGATGTTATGGACTTTGATGATCTTTATCATCAATTAAAGGTTTATGAACATGAGATGAGTGGTCAACCAAATTCTAAATCTCACAGATTGCCTTTCTTTCATCGAAAAGAAGAGCAAGCTTCCAAAATCTTGCTACTCCTCAAAGTCTTGTTTCTCAAAGCATCACTGCCTTCAATCCCCATCATATGCTCAAGAGCCCCACCATCTACTACTTTGAACTCGATGAAGTTGTGTGCTCTTTCTTTGCACAACAAGCAAGCTTACCCGCCACTTATGAAGAGGATCTAGCATGTTGAAGAAGATGCACTTGAAGAAATTGATATCGGTGGCAAGTTGCTTTGATCAACGCAAGGATCAAAAGTACATGAAGAAGACAGCAAAAACATTGATTTCAAACCAAAACAAGGAATAACTTTTGACAAATCTAAAATTGAATGCTTCAATTGTCAAAAGACCGGTCACTTTGCAGGGAGTGCGGGTTTGCTAAGTATCAAGCAAACAGAGCATCCGAGAAGCCTAAACTTGAGCTAAAGGAGATTACAATAATCAAACAAAGGCTTTGGTTGCTCAAGAAAAGTTATCAGTGGTGGAGTGAAGAATTTGATGATGAACCGGTGACTTCATTGTATGGTAGCGATGGAAGATGCATTGAAGACACTGTGGAAGCATTGACCGAGCATCGCTTTTGATGAAGAATCAACATGCCGCTGGAATCGATGATGGCTTTGGAAGTTTTGATTGGAGCAGAGAAAGTGAAGATGATCCTGTTCTTCTTGCTATGGTGGCTACTTCACCAACTCGGCCTCCTATCTACGAGGTATGCTCAAACTGTTATGAGTTTTATCAAAATTACTTAATGATTATGTGATTGAAAGAGATAAGTGTATTAGGGCTAGGTCCGAGGTAGCAGTTACCAAATCACTTTAGAGTCTGTAGAAGCTAAAATCATAACACATGAAAATAATGAAATGGCTTGGGCTGAAAAGTATGAACAACAGGATTATCAGTTAAAACTCAGTGAATGGAAACTAAATTGTAAAATTGCTGAAATTGAGAAATTAACTAAGGAAAGAGATGATTTGTTAGCTAAGTTTGCTGCTTGGGGTGAGTCTGGTTTATCCCATGTTGCTTATGTTGAAAAACAGAGAAGGGCTTACATTAGAACAGGCTTAGGATTTGGAATGGACTTTAGCAGTGTAGATGAAAACCAACCTAGTAATCAGGATGATGGTAATTTTGAGGATATAACCACTAGTGATGATGAGCTCATTAACTATGTAGATTCATCTAGTAATGATGGCTCGAGAAGTGAACCACCTCCGAATATAAGAAAGACAATGGTTATCATGTCGTTCCTCATCCCATTAGTCATCACCCTCTAGGCCCGATGTTTCTCATTATGGAGTAGATAGTCTAGAGTTTAGGAAGAAGCTAATTGCTAAATCTAGATCCGAGAAACCTAAAGAAACCTGTTGAAAACAATGTTCAAAATCCAAGAAGACCTTTAAACCAAAGTATTTTCAAAGAAGCGACTTACGCAAAACCTTTTCAAAACAAGATTGCTAAACCTTTTGGGATAATTTTGGTCAAAACAAATTTTATCACCCTCGAAGGCAAAATAATTTTGGGCATAGACATAGAAGAAATCACTTTGGTCATATGGGTCAAAAGCGTGTTTTGTGTGTTATAGTCCTACTCACTTAATCAAAGATTGTGATGCACTCGTAATATTTAAGTAAGTTTCAAGGAATAAGTCTAACAATCGAGACCTAGAGAGCACAAACCGGTGTGGACTAATTCAAATAGGGTTAATCACGTAACCTTTGCACCGGATCATAGATACCCACATCAAAGAAGACCTTCAAGATCTCACAAGACTTTCCAAAGTCACGCTTTCGAGACAAGGTCCGAAAACCATACTTGGGATAGAAATTCTAGGAGATCTCATTATCAACCTAGAAGTTATCACAGTTCATATAGGGATCTAGATTACAAGAACCTCCTATTAAACCGCATGGATTAAGGGAAGACAAAGGAAGACATACTTGTTTCATTCATGGTGAGATCCACGATCTCAATTTCTACTGCCTAGAGAAGTTCGTTCAAGAATGGTTTTGTCATTATCAACTAGGGGAAGATTGTTGGGAATTACAAGTTTGAGTTGATAAAGACAAAAGAATGAAACAAGAGGGACTTAATATGACAAGAAGGAAACCTACTAAAAGATGGAAGGGCTTGCTTGCAATGGAAGTTTTATTATTTAGTCCTTGTCCTCTAGTATATAAAGAGGACATATGTGTAGGTTTTAATTAAGTCTTCCAATAATGTGGTCGACTAAAGGTGTGTGTTTAGCCTAGACGTTGGGAAGAACGCCTAGGATATTAGGGTTTTAGATTAGTGTGTCCTAGGCGTATGTTCATGTAAACGCCTAGGTTATTAGTTTAGTTAGTAGACGTGTTCCTATAAAAGTCTAAGATTATTAGAGTATTAGTGAATGAAAACCTTGTTCAATAACAAAGTATTGTTTTGATTATTCCATTGCAGATTATGTTTATTATCTTTGTTATTGATCCCTAGCCGAGCTTTTAAACGATCTTCACAATTGGTATCAAAGCACGGGGCTCGTGATATCTAGGATCTACAAGGTTTGTCAAATTCGAACTGAATTTTCGTATCTTTCTGTAATGCTTTTCAAACACCATAACTTTAATGAACCGTTGGATTGGGCTAAAATTGAACTGGAGCTTTTGGTATATCTATCTTTAATCTCACGAAGGGTTTGTCAATCGGAGCTCTCAATCAAAAGATATAAGCAATCGAATTATGCCGCGAAAAATCCGTAAGGTTACAAAGAAGACTGCTTTGAACGATCATAACTTTTTCGTTAACCGTTGGATCGAACGAAATTTTCGTGGATGTTCTCTATATACTAATCTAACTTTCCACGAAGGATTTTCCATCCGAGCTTTTATGTGAAATCTTCTTTGAAAGTCTTCTGCGTATGTTCAAAGTAACGCTTCGAGACGAGATCAAAGTACCGCTTGGTGTTTTTGAAATCTTGGTAATTTCTTAAAATCTTCTTCTTGCATGATTTTTAAGTCGCTCATTGATTTTTAAAAGTCTTGGTGATCGACGAGATGGATTTTTCAAGGTACCGCTCGACGAAGGTGAAAGTACCGCAGTTTATTTCAGCATCGCAGATTTTTATGAAAGTCTTGCTCCTTCCCAACGTCTCGCTCATGCTTTATTACGAAGATTTTTGATTTAAGGGAAGTCGAGTATGATTTTGGAGACACACATGAGAGGTTATTGTTTACACACGGGAAGAAATTTATGTTCTTAAAAGGATTTTAAAAAGGCTCGTTATGGAGATTCATTGAATAATTGATTACGAAGAAGATTATTTATCACTTATTTGAAGGTGAAGTGGAATTGCTTGGTTTGTGTTCTTATCATCAAGCTTGATGAATCTACCAATGTGTGATTTTTCTTATAATGCTCTATGCACACATTGTCTATCACTTAAAGGAGTTACATTGTAGTGCTCAGTGTCTCATATAGTTGAGGATTCTTTTCAAGGGATTGCGGTCTACTTATATTCGCTTCGTATAAGTATGGAGTTCCGTGGATAGTAAATGATTTAAGACACAAGTTTGGGAAATTTTACTTCTTCATCAAGTTCGTTATATTTGCTTTTCTTCACAAAGTGATCATTACAAAGAGCTTCTGATTTTGAAGAATCAAGAAGATGGTTAACATATGGTTTTAGGGGAAGCTTATTGTTAAAAGTTTAACCATCTACATGCATCACTCAAGGGAAGTGTTTGATTTTTACTATTGTGGATCATTATTACTACAACTAGTTGAAGTTTTCACTGCTTTTGGATCCATTTTTCTTATGGTGCGTAATGGTGGGTGATTTGAAGCATTGGAAGTCTTAGATTGGAAGTATGATATTGGTTCGTGGTGGTCAAGATCATTATTTGCATACGTTCCTATTTAGATAATAACAAAAGGGAAGAAGATGTTTGAGTGACATGTTTAAGTCAAGGGAAGATTGTTTCATTCATGGTGAGATTTAATTATCTCAACTTCGCTACTCGTCTAGGGAAGTTCGTACAAGAATCGTATTTGTTTTTCATCATCAAATAGGGGAAGATTGTTGGGTCTATTATAGATTTGATGATACAAAATAAGAAGAATGAAACATGAAGGACTTAAAGTGACAATAAGGAAACTACAAAAAGATGGAGGATTTGGAAGATTCTAGAAGATATGCTTAAAAGAATATTTAGTTTCCTAATTGTATTGTTTCCTAATTATTTTATGATTCCTCTTGTAAACCCTAGATGTCTCTAGTATATAAAGAGACATAGGGTCATTAGTTTTAATGTACGTACAAGATGTAGACGTCTAAAGGGGTGTGTGTGTGGAACCTAGGCGTAGGGATTGGGAAAACGCCTAGGGTTTAGTGGTTTAGTTAGTTAGTGTTAAAGATCAAGTCTTTGATCTTTATTATTGTTTAGTTAGTTTATGATAATGAAAAACCTTGTTCATTATAACGTTAATTCTTATTGAATATTCCGCTTTCGTTATTATGTGTTCCTAGATATAATATTAGACCTCGTCTAAGAGCTTACAACGATCTTCACAATTGGTATCGAGCACGGGGCTCGTGATATCTAGGATCTACAAGGTTTGTCAAATTCAACTGGAATTTTCAGATCTTTCTCAAATTTGTTTTCAAACAGCCATAACTTTTTAATGAACCGTTGGATTGGGCTAAAATTCGAACTGGAGCTTTTTGGTATATCCGATGTTTGTGTGTCAAAAGAAAATGCTGATAATCTGGTGAAAGAAATTTATGTTGAAAAACCAACGAATTCTGAAAATCCACATGCTAAAAATCAAAAGATAATTTTGGATCATCAGTTGAGAGATAGTGAGAATTACATACTCAAAGAATTTGAGTTTGTAACTTCTCAAGGGGAACACAAGTCAGTAATGGCTTGGGTTCCTAAAAGTTTCTAACCTTTTTCTTTGTGTGCAGGGCAACCCGTAAGAGGAGCTTAAAGATCATCTTATTGTGGATAGTGGTTGCTCTGGAAGTATGACAGTGATAAAGAGATCCCGTCGATTTTAGAAGTATTAGTGGAGGAAAAGTTGCATTTGGGAATGATCCCAATGGAGGAAGGATTACAGGAAAGGAACAATTAAAGCCGGGAGAATTGATTTTGAGAATGTCAGATATGTGAAGGAGCTTAAGTTCAACTTATTGTCAGTATCTCAAATTTGTGACAAAAAGCATCCTGTGTTGTTCACTGACACAGAATGTCTTATCCTTTCTTTTGACTTCAAACCTGTTGATGATAACTTGGTAGTACTTAGGGTACCAAGGACAAATGATGTGTATAGTTTAGACATGAAGAGTCTACATTCTTATGGAAGAGCCACATGTTTGGTGGCTAAAGCAACATCTGAAGAGGCACATCAATGGCATAGAAGATTGGGCCATGTGAATTTCAAGAACATCAACAAACTGGTCAAAGGAAATTTAGTTAGAGGTTTACCTTCAAAGACTTACAGAATGATCAATCATGTTTGGCATGCAAGAAGGGTAACAACACAAAGCTTCCGCAAGAAGCTTGATGAAAGGAATATTAGAGAACCATTGGAGCTATTACACATGGATTTATTTGGACTGTCTCGTGGCAAGTATAAATAAAAAGAAATCTCGCTTGGTTGTTCTTGATGATTGTAGTAGATTCATTGGGTTTTCTTTTGGGCTTTAAGGATGATACCTTTGATGCTATTCAAACTCTTATAATAGCACTTGAAAACCAATTAAGACTCAAGGTTAGAGGTATTAGATGTGACAATGGGCCGAATTCAAGAATAAACCTATGGATGATTTTTGTGCAAATAAAGGCATAAAAGGGAGTTTAGTATTGCTAGAACACCACAAAGAAATGGTGTTGCAGAGAGGAAAATAGAACCTTGATTGAAGTCGCAAGGACCATGTTAATGATTCTCATCTCCTATTCAATTTTGGGCGTCGTAAGTATCGCATGTTATGTACTCAACGGGGTTTCACACAAAACCATGAGATGAAGACACCATATGAATTGTCGATGGGCAATAAACCCAACATCTGTTTTATGAAGCCTTTTGGATGCCCTCTTACTATTTTGAACACCATTGATAATCTAGGGAAGTTTGATGGCAAGTCCAAGAAGGTTACTTATTGGGATATTGCACTAACAAGAAAGGATTTAGAGTCTACAATGAGTTACTAAGAAGATTCAAGATTGTCTTCATGTTGAGTTTTTAGAGGATCAAGACAATGAGAAAGGGAAGGGTCCCGATTGGATGTTTGATCTTGAGATTTTATCTCCTTCAATGAATTATGTCCCCGTTAGAGAAGAAAATCAACCTTGCATAATGAAGAAGATATTCAATATGTTGTTCATGATATTCATCTTAGATCCGATGTCGTTCTCGATAAAGATCCTATGAGTCCAAAACAAAGTATCGATGTTCCTAAGCAAAGTAATCGATTCTCCAAATCAAAATCATGTTGTTCCACAATCCTCATTATCTCACGAGGATCAATCTATTCAAGAGGAACTTAATCGATGCTTCTTCAAGATGTATTAGCACATTCTTACATTGATGAACAAAGGAGAGCTTATGAAGAGGCAAAGAAGAAGAACAAGATCTGCAGAGTTCTCTTACAAGATTTTGACAAGATTTTCAATCAAAATCATCACTGCACTGTTGTCGAGACTTTAGATGATGTGGATGATCCTACCATGCCCGAATTAGAAGAAACCGATGATGAGCTTGAAGATGAAGGTATTTTCACAAATTCCAATGAAGGTGCCGATTATACTAATTTAGATGATACATATGAAGTTCCACAGCCCAAACTTACTTAATTCATAAGAATCATCCAACCGATCAAATCATTGGTTCTTCTACATCCGAGTTATGACAAGACACAAAGCTAAGGGTTTCACAACACCTCATAATGCTTTACTCACTTTGTGTATAAACAAAACAGCTAAATCATAAGGACCATCAAACTCGCTTATTTACTTGTTTCATCTCTCAAGAAGAACCCAAGAATATTGCTCAAGCTTTGACTAAAGAAAGTCGGGTTGAAGCTATGCAGAAGAACTTCTTCAATTTAAACTTCAAGAGGTTTGGTTTTATGTGATCTTCCAGATGGGAAGAGAGTTATTGGAACCAGATGGGTTTTAGAGTCAAAAGAGATGAAAGAGGCAATGTTATCAAAACAAGGCAAGATTAGTTGCTCAAGGTTATAGATGGAGGAAGGGTAGATTATGATGAGGTATTTGCTCCGTGGCAAGGATTGAAGCAATTAGAATCTTTCTTGCTTTTGCTTCTTATATGGGTTTTCGTGTATACCAGATGGATGTCAAGAGTGCCTTTCTTTATGGCACTATTACGTAAGAGGTATATGTGAAACAACCTCCGTGTTTTGAAGATCCTAAGCATCCAAACAAAGTCTATAAGGTGGTTAAGGCTCTTTATGGTCTTCATCGTGCACCTAGAGCTTGGTATGAGAGGCTCTCTACATTCTTATTACAACATGGATACAGAGGGGAGCAATAGACAAGACTTTGTTTATCAGAGAGACAAGAAGGATATCATGTTAGTACAAGTGTATGTTGATGATATTATCTTTGGGGCTACCAAACAGTCCATGGTCAAGGAGTTTGAGCGGTGATGCGAAGGAATTTCAAATGAGTTCAATGGGAGAGTTAACATTCTTTTAGGACTTGAGTTAAGCGGTCCAAGGAAGGAATTTTATTAGTCAAGACAAGTATGTTACGATATACTTAAGAAGTTTAATTTTGATGATATGAAGGTCGTTATTACACCTATTAAATCTATCAATTCATTGGGAAAAGATGAAGATGGATGACTGTTGAAGTCAAGTTATACTGATCTATGATTGGCTCTCTTATGTATCTTATCGCATCAAGGCCTCGATATCATGTTTGCGCTTGTTTATGTGCCGATATCAAGTTTCACCAAAGATCTCTCACCGAATGTCACAAGAGAATATTTCATTATTTGAAACAACAACCTAAGTTGGGGTTGTGGTATCCTAAAGAGTCACCTTTTCACTTAGAAGCTTTTTCAGATAGTGACTATGCGGTGATAACTATGATAGAAGATCCATTAATCGTGGATGCCAATATCTTGGCGAAGGTTAGTTTCATGGCAATGCAAGAAGTAGACAATTGCAAAGAACATCCTCATCAAGTCGAATATGTAGTCTGCGCAAGTTGTTGTGGTCAAGTTTTATGGATGCAAAATCAACTTTGGATTATGGGTTCAACTTTAAGAATACTCCTATCAACATTGATAATGAGAGTACTATTTGTATTGTGAAGAATCTCGTATCATTCCAAGACAAAGCATATTCAGATTAGGCATCACTTTATCGAGATCACATGAGCATAGGCTCATTAATGTGGTTAAAGTTCACACGGATGATAATGTAGCCGATTTACTCACCAAAGGTTTTGATGTGTCACGATTCACTCACTTGGTCGTGAGCATTGGGATGATTAACTCTCGAGCTATGTTTAAGGGAGGACTATAAGATGTTTGATATAGTCCCTGTATTGCTTCGAGGGAGGATGTTAGTTTATACTTCGTTTTATGAAGGTTTTTGGCAAAATCACGTATTTCGAAAGTACCGCTTGGGAAAGTACCGCTTGGGAAAGTAATCGCTTATGTGGAAAGTCTCGTTTGTCGATTAAAGTCTGCTCCAACGGTAATATTGAAGGGTAATTGGTAGTAACGGTAACTTTGTTATTTAGGTCGTGATTTTTCAAATCTCACCTATAAATAACTTCTTTCCGATTTTCCCTCTCATATTATCAATTCACATCTTTTCCATATTTATCTCCCAATTCCCATCTCTTTATTATTCAATACAATCTTTCTGTTGTGCTCTCTCTTTCATACAATATGGTGAATCGTTTAACTGTTTCGAAGCACAACATGGTGGCTAATTTGGACAAGACTGAGGCGAACGTGGCTTTCTATGATATCATTGATTATCTAGTTGGGTCGCCTATTAGTTATGCTCTTTTGGTTGAGCCAGATATAATAGAGCCATGGATTCAAGAATTTTGGGCTAATGCTAGAGAGAATATGGAGGAGGATGAATATTATATTAGATCCTTAGTTGCTGGAAAGACTATCAAGATTACAGAGGCCTCCATTCGAGATGATCTATTATTTGGTGATGAAGATGGGGCCATTAGATTTGACAAGCAACTAATTTGGGATACTTTAGTAACTGGCTATGAAGGTTCTTTGATCGAACAAACTTTTAAGAAGGCCTTATCTCGTCCTCAATGGAAGTTTTGATCCATGTCTTGCTCCACCGCATAAGTTCTAAAAGCACTTTTGGGAGCAGCTTTGGTTCAAATATTGCATCCGCAGTGGTTGGTTTAGCAACGGACAGTGTTTAACTTTTCACGACTTATTTTGGATGGCATGCTCTCTCATATATCATCTGGGGCTAAATGGTTGATGTACCCAAGATTTATACAGGTTTTCTTAAACAAGCAATTGGTTGATGTTCCAAAACCCACTGCTTTGTTACCTGTTATTGTGCAACAAGCCAAGATTTATACCTTTATGGCTAGGCGAGGATTTGTTTCGAGGTGAAGATATTCCTTTAACAACATCAATGATGGAAATTGTGCAAGCTGCTCGTAATGCAACGGTGATGAGGATGAAGACATCAAGGTACCGATGCCGATCAAGGTATCGCTTCACATAGTATCGCTTCAACCAAGATCGCTTCAAAAGGCGCCGCTTCAAGTAATCGTGATCGCAAGCACCGCTTCTAGTGAAGGTACCGATGTCGATGAAGTTCAAGTAGAGATTGAGAGACCACCTACTCCATCTCCACAACATTCGCTTCGAGGAACATTCACCAATTCAAGGTGATGATCATACTATACCTCGTGAAGGTTTAACTATGGATAATTATGCTTTAACAATGGAGTTAGCTCGGTTGAACAAAACTGCTGAGCGTCAAGCTAAAACAATTAGGAAGTTAAAGCGTAACTATTTACGGTTAAGGAATTTTATTAAACCTTATATTCAAGGTTTCAACTTATGGGTTAAGGAGGAGAACAAGCGTCGAAAAGCACTTCGTAAGGAATTACAAAGAAAGAAGGTTCCTAAATCATCTTACATCAACTTGGGAGGAAATTAAGAAAAGGATAATTTGAAAGAAGATGATAAGGAGAAAGAACATGAAAAGAAGAAAGATATTACAAAGAAGAAAGATCTCAAAGTTCAAGAGATTGGTTCATATTGAAACAAGAAAAGAATACAACCTCGATGATCAATCTTGAAGAACTAATTATTGAAGATCAAGGTACCGAACATGAAAGTCTTGCTTTTCATGATACATCTAGGACAAGTTATAACACCAATAACTCCAAGGGTTTTGAATTTTGAAGAAGAAGTCGGTCCTTCTACAAGCTTGTTATAGAGGAAGAGGAGGAACCTAGATTCAAACCTATTCATTCACCAAGTGATGATGAATTAGTTGCTACAATTCTTGATTTGTCACAACCAAGAGGAGGAGTTACTATTAGAGATGCACAAGAAGAAGAACAACCAAGAACCGATCAACTGCAATTGATCCAAAAGACAAAGGAAAAGGTATTCTGGTTGAAACTAAGAAAAGAAACTCACTTTGGCGTAACTTAGAGCATTTGAAGTTGCAAGGAATGAAGTCGCAGCTAGAAAAGTTCAAGAAGAAATAAATGCTAAAGATAGAGAAGAACAAGAAGCTCAAGAAGCTCTAAATAGAGAAGCAGCTCAAAAGGTGCAAGATGAATTGGATGCTGAAACTGCTGAACCTTTACAGTCTCCAACACCTGTTAGATTTATGTCAAGAAGACCTAATTTAGCTAAAGAAAGGAATGCAATGATGGCATATTTAAAAGGCAGAGGATTTAAAGGATTGCAAAAGCTAAATTATGTGGATATGAAAAGATTATATGATCTTGAGAGAGAAGCTTATAAGAAAGATGTTGCAGGCATTAAATACTTTAGAGAAGAAGCTTATTGACCAAGTCGAAAGGAAGAAAAGCTTAAAGAGAAAAAGAAAAAGCGATGCTACGGATGTTCGGTTTTCAAAGAAAGAGAAGGTTGAATTAAGATCCGAGACTAGTGATGAATTGAAGAATTATCTCGAGTGGTAGATTTTGATTATACCAAGGAAGATAATGACATGAAGATGAACATATCAAAGATTAGTGTTTTCAAAGTTGAGAAATCTAAGAATGGAGATTACATGGTTTTTCACAAAGAAGATGAAAGTTTCAAAGTATTCAAAAGACTATGGGATTTTGCATATTATAGACAGAGTAGATCTATTCTACTTATATCATGTTGTGAAGACTTATTTTGAAGATAATCCATTAGAAGGAATTGGATTGGTTTTACATGGTGATCTCATAACCATGTGGAAAGCGATGAAGAAAGTCGATGATATCTGGAAGGATCAAGAAAAGCGGGAAATAGTTTCTTGGAGATTCTTTGAAGAACTGGAGTTCATGTTTTAGAGCTAGAAAATGGAACAATGATTCACATGTTTGCGTAAAGAAGATATCCTCTTACAGTTAAGCTCATGAGAAGAATGCTAGAGCATGGATTGGAAGTAGAAGAGAGGATGAAACCGCTTGCATGGTGATCAATTTGTTTATAGACCGGACTACCATTCTTGAGAATGATCCTTAAGCGGTATGAATTTTATTTGAATAAATACTTTTTGATATATCGTTATTTTCATTCAAAGTATCGTTATTCGACAAGACTTTCATCAAAGTCTTGTTCTTTGAATTAAATCGATTAAATGACTTTTAGAAGAAACCTTTTGCTAAGTAATAAATATTTTTGAAATAAAGGTTGAATAAATGGTTTTGTGATGATAACATCAATAGGTTATCAATCCACCATGGTTACAAAAGGATTGACTAATCCATGAGCAAACGGCTCGTAAAGATATATCAAATCCGTTTTAGTTGACAACTTGCTAATAAGTTGGATGGTCATCAACTCACCATATCGGTAAATGTGAAGAGTTGGCTAGCCCACAAGAAATGGCTTGTGGTAAAGGCGGTGGAAAAACCATTATTGGTAATTAGTTCACCATTAGATAAAAGAACTAACTAGTCCGGAAGGGTACGACTTTTGGTAAAGACAAAACAAATCTGTTGATAGGCGGTGATTTGCTAAAAATCATATGGTTATCAATGTACCATGGTCTTACACACCAAAACATTTGGCTACTCCAAAGATAATGGCTTTGGTAAAGAGTTCTAAATCCATTGAATTTTCAATGATTCACTTAAATGTGATGAGAATAGTATGCAACTTAAAACCGAATTAATGTACAAATTGTCATATGTTCTTTGTGTTCTTTGAAAAGATGGAGATTCTTTGGATCTGATGTGAAGAGAACAATTCTAAGAGATACTTTGACAAAGCACATATATTACGGAGATATAATCTAAAGACTAAAGAACAATCCATTTTAAAGATGAAGTTGTTAAAGATATATTCACAAAGGAACTTGAAGTCAAGCAAGTAGAATTCAAGTTAGGGAGGATTGTTGGGATATGAAAGTCTGTCAAGATATCAAAGTCTTCAAGATATGAAAGTACTTGTAGTCGCAGCATCTTGGAAGATGTCAAAGAGTCAAAAAATCTTGCTAAAGACAAAGTCAAAGCATGCAAGATAAAGTCAAAATCTTGCTAGAACAAATAAACTGTTATATTCGTTTATGGAAAGTATTGTATTCCATGTTTAGATTACTTGTCGTACAAGGTTATCAATTGTAAACCGACTAGGATATCCTTGAGCCTATAAAAGGACTCCTAGATTGGCATTAGAGATACGATTTCGTAAAAGAGTTTTAGAGTTTACGAATTAGAGTTTAGAGAAAAGTTCGATTATCTTAGAGTTGTATTAGAGTATCCGCATAATAAGCGATTTAGAGTTTGTTAATAAAGTTTTTTCTTAGCTTTGTTAAGTAAATTCGCGTACTTGATAAAGATTGCTCGGTGTTTCTTTGATTTATCCGAGGTTATTAATAACAAGCTAGTTTAGGATTATATCGATCCAACACCTACCTCCTCATCTCGAGGTTATTAAACCTCATAATTGCTAAGCTAGTTAAGTTAGTTTGATTAAAGTATATCGATCCAACATTATCAAACAAGAGGTTATGCTCAAACTTCTTGATGTCGGTTTGATTTACCCGATCTCGATAGTCCTTGGGTTAGCCCAATTCATTGCGTTCCAAAAAGGGTGGCATTCTTGTTGTCACGAATGAAGAAAACGAGTTAATTCCAACTCGATTGGTTACGGATGGCGTGTGTATTGACTATCGTAAGTTAAACGAAGCCACCGTAAAGACCATTTTCCTCTACCCTTCATGGACCGGATGCTTGAGAGATTAGCGAGGAACGAGTACTATTGTTTCCTTGATGGTTTCTCGGGTTACTTTCAGATCCCCATTGATCCGTTGGATCAAGAAAACTACATTCACCGCCCATACGGGACATTTGCCTCTGACGTATGCCTTTTGGCTTATGTAATGCTCCCGGCACGCTCCAACGATGTATGATGGCAATTTTCCACGACATGATCGGGAAACTATGGAGGTGTTTATGGATGACTTCTCGGTCATTGGGGACTCATTTCATACATGTCTCTCCCATTTAGACAAAATGTTAAAACGGTGTGAAGACACCAATCTATGTCTAAATTGGGAGAAGAGCCACTTTATGGTCAAAGAAGGCATAGTCCTTGGCCATAAGATTTCCAAGAACGGGATTGAGGTAGATAGAGCAAAAGTTGATGTTATTGCTAAACTACCTCATCCTACTACCGTCAAAGGTATTAGGAGTTTTCTAGGTCATGCCGGGTTTTATCGTAGATTCATTCAAGATTTTTCTAAAATCGCTCGGCCTATGACCCATCTTCTCGAAAAAGATGCTCCTTTTATCTTTTCTCCTGAGTGCATCAAGCTTTTGAAACATTAAAGAAAAGCTTACGGAAGCACCCATTCTAGTTGCCCCGATGGGATTTACCCTTTGAGCTCATGTGCGATGCAAGTGACTTTGCTATCGATGCGGTCTTGGGGCAACGCAAAACTAAGCATTTTCACCTATCCACTCACGCAAGCAAAACTATGATCAAGCTCAAACCCATTACACCACTACGAAAAATAATTATTAGTTGTGGTGTATGCGTTTGAAAAGTTTCGCCATACCTTATCTTGACCAAATGCGTGGTGTATACGGATCACTCGGCTCTCAAATATCTCTTTGCTAAACAAGATGCAAAGCCGAGATTGCTCCGTTGGGTTCTCCTCCTACAAGAATTTGATATCATTATTCGTGATAAAAAGGAGCTAAGAACCCGTCACGATCATCTGTCGATTAGAAAACCTCACCAAGATGTGTTCGAGAAAAGGAAATAAGCGAAACATTTCCTCTCGAAACACTCAATATGGTTTCTTTTCGTGGAGACTCTTCTACCCCATGGTTTCTCGACTTTGCAAATTACCATGCGGGTAACTTTGTGGTGAAAGGGATGTCGTCCCAACAGAAAAATAAATTCTTTAAAGATGTGAAACATTATTTCGGGACGACCCTACTTGTTTAAAATTTGTGCGGATCAAGTCATCCAGCGATGTGTGTATGGTCGAAGCCATTGATATTCTCAAGGCTTGCCATTACGGACCTCTTGGGGACATCATAGCCCCAACTACACCGCCAAGAAGGTGTTTGATTCGAGATTCTATTGGCCCACAATCTACAAAGATGCCCATGAATTTGTCAAAACCGTGACGCTTGTCAACGTCACGGGAATATCTCACAAAGAAATGAAATGCCGCAAAACGCCATTCAAGTGTGTGAGATTTTTGACATGTGGGGCATTGACTTTATGGGGCCATTTCCTTCTTCCGTGGTAACAAGTACATACTCGTGGTCGTTGACTACTTGTCAAAATGGGTTGAAGCTAAGGCTTTACCCACCAACGATGCCCGAGTTGTTGTGAAATTCTTGAAATCTCTATTTGCTAGGTTTGGAACCCACGAGCCATAATCGGTGATCGTGGTACGCATTTACGCAATGACCAATTTGAAAGAGTCATGCAAAAGTATGGTGTAACTCACCGCCTCTATCTGCGTACCACCCACAAACAAGTGGGCAAGTGGAAGTTTCTAACCGGGGATAAAAGAATTCTTGAGAGGACGGTTGGTGAAAACCGTGCCTCTTGGTCGGATAAGTTAGATGACGACTCTGGGCCTTCCGTGACGACTTACAAAAAACCCATCGGTGCACTCCATACAAGCTTGTATACGGAAGGCATGTCATCTACCGGTTGAGCTCGAGCACAAGGCATCTTGGGCCTTGAAGCATGCTAATTTCGATATTCAGACGGTGGTGATCATCGGAAAGTTCAAATGAATGAATTAAATGAACTCCGTGATCAAGCTTACGAGAACTCTTTGATCTATAAACAAAAGACAAAGAAGATTCATGACTCAAAATCATAAACCGCGTTTTCAACGTCGGTGATCGAGTCCTTCTTTTCAACTCAAGATTGAAGATTTTCTCGGAAAGCTCAAGTCCCATTGGTGCGGTCCATTTACTATCGCTAAGGTTTATCCTTATGGTACCATTGAGTTATCTCAACCCGATGGTCCTAATTTTAAAGTGAATGGTCATCGAGTGAAGCATTACTTTGGAGAGGACATTCCCCCGTGGTTGTCCCGGACTTACAAACTTTTCCCATGAACCAATGAATGCGGGATCGAGTCAAGCTAGCGACTCGGTAATCAAAAACAATAGCATGCCATATGGGTTTTCACCCATATTTCGACTTCTTTCTATCTTTCTACCACCCTAGTGTGGGGGTTGCCCACATGTTGTGTATATAAGTGTTTCAAAAAAAAAAAAAAAAAATCTTTCAAAATAATGGCCGTAGTATTTCCCTTTTACGTTCTTTGTTTCGCATAACTGCTGGTACTTTGAATATTGAGGGCAATATTCATTTCTAAGTGTGGGGAATTCTCACAAATTTTATCATGTAATTATACCACCTAATTCCCGTTTTTGGCCAAAATTTTTTTGGAGTAAGTGTTTTACACTTACTCAATTGGTTATCATCCGCCTTGTCTAATAAACTAAAGGATTGGCTAATTCCAGAGCAAACGGCTCTTGGTAAAGATATATACCGCTGACGGCTTGCAATTTTCCCAAAATTGTATGGTATTCACTCACCATATCCTAAAAAGTGAAGAGTTGGCTAGCCCGCAAGTTTATGGCTTGTGGTAAAGGCGATGGAAAAACCATAATTGGTAATCACTCACCAAAGATAATATTGATAATTTATCTAAGAGTTGGCTAGTCCGAAGCAAACGGCTCTCGTAAAGACAAATCAAATCCGTTGAAAGTCGGTGGTTTGCTCAAAATCACAAGGTTATCGGTGTACCATGGTTCTTACTTGAACTGAAACATTTCGCTACTCCATAAGTAATGGCTTTTGGTAAAGAGATTCAAATCCATTAAGTTTTTCTCAAAAGATTGCTAGGACTAGCAATAGTTTAGTGTGGGGATTGATGAGTGTGTAAATACTCATCATTTTGGGTCAATCTAAACGCAAAACGCCTAAAATGCTCGAATGCATCAAAATACCGAAAATATTCCAAAATTGCATTTTATATGTTTCGGATGCAAAATGTTTAAAATCGATGAAAAATGAGCAAAGTTTGCATAATTGGCGCTTATACCCCCAAGTTTCTAAAATTGTCAAAATAGTCCCCGAGTCAAAATTTCAAAGAAAAATCACCAAAGGTCCTTTTAAATCATAACTTGTCAAAATTAGTCCTTTGGTGAAAAATGTCAAAAGTTTGAGAAAATTACAAAATTAGTCCTTTAAGTTTGAAATTTGGCAAAATGGCCCCTGAAATTGTAAAATGGCAAGTTTGATCCTTGTACTTTTTAGATTGTCACTTTTAGTCCTTGGAGCAACTTTTCGAATTGGCGAATAGGTCCTTGTATTTCAAAATGGCAATACTAGTCCTTGTCATTCAAACCTTTGGCTTTTTGTCATTTAACCAATCATGACCTTGCATTTGGCCTGTCATTATGAATTTTGGACCCCTTTATTATTAACCTTGGTCAAATCTTGGTCAAAACAACCCAACCCGCCAAAGTCTTCCTTCTCCAACTGCTTTCTGCTGCAACAATCCAACTCCCATTCCCTCCTCTCATCCACTCAAACATGTTCCCCACCTTAGCTACCATCCAATATGCATTAAATGATCCTCCCTCCCTCACTCAACCTATCTGTTAAAATCTAAAATTGGCGCCAAAATCTCATTTGATGGCGGGATCATTTAAGCCATCCAATGGTCGAGGATTGATGGGAACTATTCGAGAGATGAGAGAAAGAGTTTTGGATATAAAAGAAGCTAAAGAAGGAAGCAAGAAGGAGTCTACTAGTTTTAAATTTTCCTTAATGTCGCTTTTATATTAAAAGTTTTAGTTAAGTTAAGAAAACCTGTAATCTTTTGTTGTAATGTATCTTTATAAGTTATTGGATCAATATAACTCATTTTCAAGTGATTAATTCAAGGTTTATCTCAAATTCATATTTTGTGTCCATTGTTGAAAATTTTCATCTCAAAATCTTGTATACAAGCTCTCATTAGCTTATTTTTAAGCTTAATAAGGTTCATATTAGCTTATTGTACCTTGTTATAAGCTTGAGCTCAAGTATTAAGCTACATTGGATATTGGTCAACAAAAGTCAAAATGGGGCAAAATGGCAATGAATGGAAATGGGTGATGCAGTGATAGCATTGGGTTGATTTTGAGTACTAGGGTTGGTTTTGGATAGGTTAGTGGTACTTTGGTTCATTGTTTCAAGCCATAGTGGCTAGGACCCTTTGTAAGTAAATTTCAAGTTTCTTTGCATTATCTTAATTTGTAGTTATAAGCGGTTCTATTTTGTTTAATAAGCTATATTTAGGATATATAGATTTAGCTTGATCATTGATACAAGTTTGGTCGTTGTTTGTCTCATTTAAATTTGCAAAACAAGTTGAATTAAGGAGTGTTTGGTTTTTAAGTAATAAACGTGTTCGAGGTTGGTTCAATGTTCAACTCTTGTTGTTTTAAGTTTACTTAGCTCTAAATAACTCATATTGGTCATAGTTTGTGGCTGTAACACTCAAATAAGTCAACATTACATCAAATGTGTCTAACTGTTTCTTTGTTGAGTATTTGGAAATTCAATCACTTGTTTTATGTTCAAAATCCATAGACCAAGATTTTAACTTCATTTCATCAATATAAACCAAGATCGGTCCTTAAATTTGAATCAAAGTTCATAAAAGTCGAGTTTCATTTTCACTTCAAAAGTCAAAACACGAAAATCATGTTTTGAGCCAACCGAGAGTGATTTTCTTGGATTCATTTCGAACCTAATAAAGTGAAACTTGTTGATTTGAAAACTTCCTTGGTCTACTTTCTTGTCATCATTTTTATAAAATTTTGTGAATTTTTAGAGGCTTCAAAATGCTCGTCAAGATGGTTTGAATCGCTCGCATACACTCAAGATTAAGCGAGTGTGCACAGTAGTTTGTGCGATCTTGCAACAAGCTCAAAGCGGTTGTCTAAGTCTCATCTTTGGATTACAAATAGCCAACCTGGTCTAGATTAAGCCCCAACTTTTGTCTTTCATTCTTAGCTTATTTTGAAGCTTGTGATCAAGTCGCAAAATGCACTCCAAACTGCTGTTTTAGCTTATTAACTCAAAAACATCAAATCATGTAATCACTATTCAAGAGTTAAAACAGTTAGGATTTGTTGCATTTTAGTTATTTTAGCAGTTTAAAACTTGTGTATGGTTTGGTGGCTTGTTTTGTTCATTTGGCTTATTCAAGTGCTTATTTATAAGGCCTTGGCTTAGCGATTGCTTAATCTTACACACATCCATCTGTTTTTCCATTTTCCTAGCTTCCTAATATTATTTTAGAGTTTTCCTGAAATTTTCAGATTTTTCCAAGTTGGTTTGCTATTTTTCGCATTTAAATTGGTTTTAGGCATTTTAATTAGCATTTAATACAAAAAATTAAGAAAAGGTTCAAAAAATAATTTTTCATTTTCTTAAGTAAAGATAAATATAAAAAGACAAAAAATATTTTTCTAGATTTTCTTAGTTAAATTTGTATTTTAAGCCATTTAAGTAGTTTTAAATAGTTTTAATTCCTAGAAAATAGAAAAATAATCGAAAAATATAAAATAGTTTTGAAAATTCTATTTTGTTGTTTTAGATTTTTCTAAGTCAAAATTTTATTTTCTAGCTTTGTTTCATATTTTCTTGTATTTTAGGTTAATATTTATTAGTTAAAATAGTTTTAATTAATAATAATTAGATAAATAGTTATAAAAATACTTTTCTTTTCTAAATATTTTATTTTATCATTAGGTTTGTAAAATATCATTTTCATATTTTTAGGGTTTATATAGTGTAAGTTTCACTTTTTTATTTGACGTCACGTAGTTTTTAATTCGCTTTTATAAAACTTAAAACAAAAACATCATTTTAAATATAGTGATAGCGTTTATTTAATAGTTTTATCTTTTCAATTTTCTTTAATTTGCATTTAAGCCGTTGTAATTTGTTGGCTTTTTCGTAGTTATAATCATATTCAAATCCCTTTTCGCTCAAATTTTTCGATCACTTTCCATCGTTTGATAATCCAGTTCATAGCTCATTTTAAGTTTCTTTTGGCCATTCACAAGTGGACATAATGACCGGAAACACTAAACTCTCTTATTTCGAATTATGTATAATTCAAGATCTTCATTGCATTCGTGCTTGAGCCTAATTTTTTTAATCGTTTCCCTTTTACGATCGAACAATTAAACCCAAAACAAATCACACAAGCTTGAATTCATGAACATGTATTTTATTCAGGTCGAAGGGTTTTAATTCAAAATAATTCCATACGACTTGTTAAATATGCATGACTAATTTTACAGGTTCTATATGATTTTTAGGACTGAGAATAATATTGGAAACATACCCTTGATGAGATTCGAATGCTAGATCAAAAGAACACACAAATTCCAATCGGTAAACCCTAATCGACCAAGAAACTAACCACGATCAAACCAGTACTTTAAAACCTCGAACCAGATTTTTAACACCTTCTTTACCTTCAAACTCGTTCAAGAAAAATAGCTCCAAGCCTTGGAAACCGGATGTCGAATTATTTAGGGTTTTTGAGTCGGTTTGAGTATAATCGGTTATTAGGAATTTGATTAAACCGTATGTGTATATATATATGGTTTACTAATTTTCTTATGGGCTTAATATTATATTGGACTTATAATAAATGGGATCTTAATTTTATAAATTTGTATTGGGCTTTTATAAATTTTATTCTTTTATAAAACTTAATAAATATATTCTATATATATAAAATACAAAACGATTTTATAAAATTATAAACTATAAGAATTAACGTTACAAAGTCTTTAAAATTTATTTGGATCATATTTGATATTTCTTAATAATTTTCTGAATTTACATAGCTTATTTGGTATTCTTTAAAATAATTATTCTTACTTTTTGATCATAAGGGTATTTTGGTCTTTTGTGAATTTTAGAAATTCGGGTTTTACAATTTCTTCCCTCTAAAATAAAATTTCGTCCTCGAAATTGAACAAGACGAACAAGATGGCAACAAATGTGGATTTGAAACTTCAAGAAATATATGACTTAACGCTAATCATATACTTATTTAAGCATTAGCAAGAAAAGATGAGATGCGAAAAATCAAAACACACTCTAACTTATTCGGTATCTAATGATGAAACTATCATATGCATAGACGTAATCTAATCCTAATGGTCTTACTAATCGTAGAAGCACGTGAGACGACAAATCTAAAGCGAACATAACAACAGAGGTTTACACGGATCATAACGATTTCGGATCCCAATGGTACAAAACTTATACGTATCAATTATCGATGAAAATCTCACAATTAAATACGTAGTTTCAACCAAGCATGAAGAGTGCCAAATAATGTGTACAAGTCAAAATTCCATTCACATATCAACCACGGCATTTCCCGGATGTCGATACCTTCAATAAGTTGATTATATGATCTCAGATATTACGTTGATCAGCGCCATAATACTTGCATCACATAACAAGTCCTTATTGTCACTATATTCGGTCTCGGGTCATGACAAGAATACATACTAATATCATAGCAAAACACACCATATGGAGATAACATACAGATAGCAAGTAACCTATTATAATAAACCAGATCCACATGAGTATGCCATCATGATGGTCATACTTATTCAAGCGGTAATAAAACAACATCATTAAGAAGATAAATAGCAGACGAAACTTAAGAGGACTAATGGAAACTCAACGAATTTATCGGAAAGAAAACAACAAACAGGAACTATACTTTCAAAATTGGTTTTATTCCCATTAATCAAACAAAATTTTTGCAAAATCGCCAAAAGATGAACTCCCAAAATAAAACTTAATAATCCAAGATTCAATCATCTAATGAAACAAAAGGACCTAACTCAAAATTCAATGTCAGAAATTTCTCATAACGAGGGAAATTAATCAGGAGCGCCAATTCCTATCCTTGTGTCAGATTAAACCTACTAGAAGCCGTAGATTCCAAATCCGAGTCCACCTCGTATTCTTCCTCGGGTTCCTCTTCTTCCTCTTCTTCCTCACTTATCCATCCATTCTTGTTTCCTTCGCGCTGCGGTAGTAAGCGACTAACAAAGTCACTTTTCCGATTCCTATCTTCTTCCCCCGGCACACGATCCACAAAAGCATATAAATCGCGACTCTCAGCCCAACCTACTCCTCCACTTTCAACGAACTTTGGACATCTATCATGATACTTAGTGGTGAAACCTTGGTTGTCAACAACTTTAGTTTCGTACTCCTCTACTACTTTTCCGCTCACGCCCTTCAAGGTCGGCCTCGATTGTGCATGGCCACATATAGGCCGGAACTCGATCCTCCTATTAGTCCGCTTTACTCTACCAAACCTCTTGCAATTCTTAGCAATGACAACGCCCACCTCATCCTATCCTTAGGTTGACTAGTCGGTCCTTGTTTACCCTATCGATGAACTAGAGCGACGAGGATAACCATCTAAAAGAATAACCAACTATTAACAACGTCAAGTACAATAGTGTACTCAATGAAGTACGCAGTAAGGAAAATCCTAAATCTACCCACTTCTCACAGTCATAGCCTAAGCTCTAGGGTCCTAAACCTAGAGCTCGATACCATAAATTGAAACACCCCAACCCGACAAGGGTAAAGATATCACAATACGGTTTCATATCAGAACTTTAAATACTATACAAAAGCGGAAGCCTTTACAAAAACTTACAAAAGATAATATAAATAACTTAATATTAAAATAAATCTAAGATCTCTATGGTCAAATCTTGCTCTTGTCTCTACTCTCAACCCAGATCAGCTATCCCATAAGCTCATCTTGAAATGCTTAATACCTGCCGCAGGAAAAGAAAGTGCGGCTGAGCTTACAAAGCCCAGTGAACAGATATATCGAAATAAAAGTTAACAAAACATAAATACAAATAACGAAATCAAAATGAAATGATGACGAAGGATCTTTTAGGATTCTACGGAAGCACAAATATACAGAAATCCAAACAACCACATAACAGTTTAAACATCTCAAGCACATTAATGACACAAACACAACCACATCAGAACAGTCAAACACTTCACATATCAAGAATAACAGATTACTTATAAACCAAACGAAAAGTCCAATAACTAACAAAAACAGTTACCAACAAATAAACATGGCATTCATATAAATCAATTAATCTGCACTTAACACACTCCAACAATAACGCAACAACATAAATAACATTCAAATCATGGCAGTCTCACGAGCAAATAGAAAACATATTAAACAAACTATAATTAAATAAACCAGACAAAACGTAGCATAACAATTATCAAAACAGCTATCATAAACTAAACCATTTCTCAAATCAAACCTTAACATCAGCAGAGTCAAAACATGGCAGGTCACATAGGCAGATAAAACACTAACGTATAAGCAAAGTTCACAAAATTAACTGAACAAATTATACCTACTAAACTTATAGAATACTCACTTTCACACTAGCACATTCATCTCAAGATCAACGAATTCACATGACGATAAACTAATATGACATCGATGACGGTGCAATAATCATATATAAACATATTAATCATAACCTAGCATTATAAATGGTAATCACATAAACATACAAAAGCATACATATAATATATAATAAGCCGAGCACATAGTTATAAACACTTGAACATACCAAATCATAATCAGAATACTTAACATATAAGAACAGATAAAGATCTAGTTAACTACCACGAGCCCAAAAACATATCATATCAAAACATCATAACTATATAGAAACAATCTCGGATAATCCCGGAGTAGCTAGCTCCCAGAGTTTTATGAAGACGCGCATTGCACACGACATCATTCACTAGACAAATCATATCGGACAACTGATCAGATCTAGGATGCATCCATACGCCCCACAAACATATATTGATAATATAATATAACTTGAGCTCATAACAAATAATAGATAAGGGACGTGTGAACTTCACTCATCGCCTAGAGTCATGTCAATAGTGCATCACCGACACGGACATGGAACCCCATGACTAGTTAATAATTGGCTCGGGTGTTAAACTAACTTAGGTCAAACAAAATTCCAATTATAACACAAGTCTTAATCAAACATAAAGTTCAACAAATAACATATCAGACAGTTCATATCATAAGGTTCATATTCAACTATACATAGGTCAAAAGTTCATATCACTGTCACAAATCATACCTTCATAATAGAAGTTCATAATTAAACATAGTAGAGTTCAACAAACGTGCATATCAAAGTCTTCCTAACATAAAGTTCCAATCAGACATTACATGGTTTAATAAATCATAAGTTTAGATAAGCAACAGGTCAAACCATCAGAAAAGGGTTCATAGCAATGGCATCGGAAACCCTAATAAGTAAAATAGAAAAGCTAACGAAAAGAACATCATAAGGAACCTTTACTGAAAAGGTCAGAATATCTGTACCTTAAATCAAATGAGAGGAAAACAACAAATGTAGGAATACGAAGATGTAACGTCGCGTCTCCTTCAACGAATCTACACGGATTATGATTTATTTAATACTTATTAGCATCATTAATGTTATAACGGATTAATCTCATTAATATTCTTAGAGTTGTCTTAATATTCTCATTTTTAGTAATGCATTTGAATTCCAACATTTTAGAGTATAATTCATTAATTAGCCAAACTTAGGATTTGAAATGACAATTAACAACTTAAGGGCTTAATATAATAATTATCTTATTTGAGGACTTATATGATCATTTTCAAAGTATAGTGTTTACAAATGTCAAGAACGGATTTTAGGACTCTCTTTCAAAACAGTTTACCCAAACCTTTATACCCTACGTGATTGACCCAAAACTCACACTTGTCGAACCTATAATTACTCGTAATTACATATTACACTTTGACATTTTTAATTTCACGATCTAACCATATACTATCGATTTTACCTTTTAGCCCAAAGGTTTTAGAATTTACAAAACATACCTTTTTAATTTAATAATTATTGAATGGCCCTTTAAATATCCAAAATTACACGCTTAACCCCATACTTATTTTATACGTTTAGTACCTTATTTTCACTGTTTTACATAAATAACCTTTAAGTTTCATAATTTACAAAACCAACCCAAAACTCTTATTTAAAACCGAATTATGTATAATTCAAATACAAACCCTAAACCTAGGTTTAACCCATCATTAATTCATCATTACTACTGCATTAATTACCCTTAGTTATCACAAGCAAACCCTAATTTTTATAAACCCTAATCGTCCCTTTTATTTTCTTTCCCTTTTATATGCGATCGAACAATTAAACCCAAAACAAATCACACAAGCTTCGAATTCATGAACATGTATTTTATTCAGGTCGTATAACATATAAGAGTCTCCATAAAATTCATCCATACGACTTGTTAAATTTGCATGACTAATTTTTACAGGTTCTATATGATTTTTAGGACTAAGAATAATATTGGAAACATACCCCTTGATGAGATTCGAATGCTAGATCAAAAGAACACACAAATTCCAATCGGTAAACCCTAATCTACCAAGAAACTAACCACGATCAAACCAGCACTTTAAAACCTCGAACCAGATTTTTAACACCTTCTTTACCTTCAAACTCGTCCAATAAAAATAGCTCCAAGCCTTGGAAACCGGATGTCGAATTATTCAGGGTTTTTGAGTCGGTTTGAGTATAATCGGTTATTAGGGATTTGATTAAACCGTGTATGTGTATATATATATATGGTTTACTAATTTTCTTGTGGGCTTAATATTATATTGGACTTATAATAAATGGGATATTAATTTTATAAATTTGTATTGGTCTTTTATAAATTTTATTCTTTTATAAAACTTAATAAATATATTCGGCTATATATATAAAATACAAAACTGATTTTATAAAATTATAGACTATAAGAATTAACGTTACAAAGTCTTTAAAATTTATTTGGATCATATTTGATATTTCTTAATAATTTTCTGAATTTACATAGATTATTTGGTATTCTTTAAAATAATTATTCTTACTTTTTGATCATAAGGGTATTTTGGTCTTTTTGTGAATTTTAGAAATTCAGGTTTTACAGAATGTATCACGAAGAAGTATCAAGTCTAAATGAACAAGTAGCTAACCACACAACTCGCTTAATTATCAACTCGCTTAAGCAATCAACTCGCTAAATAGCCAAGTCGCATTAGCATCAACACGCAACACAATCAACTCGCTTAATGAATCAAGTCGCTAAATAGCCAACTCGCTTTAGTATCAACTCGCTTGAACACCAAGTCTAAATTAACTCGCCAGCTTTACAACTCGCTTAATAGCTAAGTCGCTTTAGATCTCAAGTCGCTTAGAGAAACAACTCGCTTAGAACCCAAGTCGCATAAAAATCAACTCGCTAAACAGCTAAGTCGCATGTACCAACTCGCATCCAATAACAAAGCAACTCGCTTTGAAGAGCAATCCGAGACTCAACTCGCTTCGTACAAACTTCTAAACTAACCACTTTATCAATCAAAAACAACCAAACCACAATGATTTAAGCCTTCCAATTCAAAACATAAACACATATGATGATCCTAAACACAAAAGTACAAGCAAAATTCAAACTTTAACACTAGAATTTTTTCAAATGAATCAAACTCTCCTAAACCCTTAATACCCTAAAAACCTTATGAAATCCACCAAAACGAAGAGCATGTAAGATGAATGATCAAACCATGGCTCTTGATACCAATTGTTAGATATAGGATTTCACAAACACACTAAACCATAATCCAAGTAGGCGTATACAAATGTTTAGAGAGAGAAAGTTCTAGTGAGAGAAAGGAAGAGAGTTGGGAACTATGTGAAATAAAGAAAAATGGTATTGAGCTCCAACCTCTACCTTGGGAGGTAGAGGGTATTTATAGTTTCTTACAAACCAACGCCACCTACGGGCATGGATCGTGCATACTGAGTGGTAAAGACCCGTCCGTCCTCCACGGTATTACATAACAAACTACATATTAATATAACTTGACTACGACCACGAGCTTTCTAATGAATATATATACATGAGGTGACCGACTCTTTAATGACTGAATTTTCTAATTCCTAACATAAGCACTAAAAATTGGGCTTATTAGCTTTTCTAAAGTTCAAAAAGCTGAGAAATCAAACTAATAAGCTTTAACAAACACCCCCTTAGAAAACATAAATCAGGTCTGAGATAAGATGGTGCATTTGGCAAATTCTGAATATAAGTATTATATACGTATATGGTAAGATTAGGGTAAATTAGTAAGTCTGCTTCGTATATCGCTATACGTTTGTTGCAGTTGACTTGATATGGAATTAATGAGTTGACCTACCACCAAAGCAGGTTACCTGAAACTTATTATAGTAATTTCTTTCGAATGAACGTTTAAATACTCCCTATATATTTCATGAGTATGTGAATTTTGTATAAGATGTTGACACCTTATATATTTGATGATTTAATGTAGTTTAGGATGTTTGTTGTTGATGGATATGACATCTACATGGCTCTACTGATTGAGTGTAATTTTATAAAGAGTGTATTTTTTTTCGCGAATTAACGAGAGCTAATTGCATGATTGTGACTTATAGTTATATAAGAAGTTAGGCTTTTAAATCTATGAATGACATTTCGTTTATTAGATACTAGTTGGTTGCCCGCGCATAGCGGCGGCGACAGGTAGTGTTATTATAAATGTTAAAGTAACGAATAACGTTTTATAGTAAAATAGAGGGGAATTGACTTCATTATCTAGAAACAATTATAGTAAAAGTTAGAGTATGTTTTTGAGAGTTTGTGTGTGCTCGTTTGTCTATCAATCAGCTCCTTGCATCATCACATGAGTTATGACTATTTAACCTACAAGGCTCTATCTTGCGAGTATTATGTGTATTATCTTTTATTTTTTGGACATTTTGTTTGTTTAAGAGTACCTAGAGGCATAATGTCTGCTATTTTTCATAAGACAGTTGGTAAGAGTGCCCTTCGTTGTCATGTAAATTTAACGCCACACTAGTTTTGTTCTCCTTAAACAACATTACCACAAACATAGTATGATAACATAACAAAAATCACCACCTAAATATACCCCACTTATATACAAATATATCTCACAAACCACCACACACAAATACAATGCGCACTACTCAGTAGTCTGACTAATCAAGTCTTCACAAAACCAAGAGACAACACATTGATGTATGCTTGGTGTACTAAGAACAACGCTTCTCAGTGGGTGACAATGCATGTTACCCACCCTTATTACCATCGGTCCAAAAATGGTTGCATGTTAAATTAGTATAGTAGTATACTACATTGACCTTTTTTTGAACATCTTCAAGCTTTTTTTATGTTACTAACTTTACTCAGTATTTTTCATGTTAAATTTGTTACAACCCAAATGCAATTGCTGTTAGTCCCCAACCCAAATGCAACTAAAAAGTTCCCTATAAAGACAGACGTGACTATTATCTCTATTACATTCACTTTTCCTATCATACTCCACCTCTTTATTTTTCATCTTCCTTGTAACTTTTTGATCTCAAATCCTCTAAACTAAAAACTTACAAATTGTTTTTTGATCTCAAGTTACTGGCCTACCTACGACCATATATATAATAAAAATGGATAGATCTACAAATTATAGCAACGAATCTTATAAAAATTGTAGATCTAATAAATCCAAGATGATGGTGCATCTATCTAAATATCTAATTGATAGTATGGAATAGAAACCGTGTTGTGGTGATGTAGAAAACCGGTGAGATAAATATTACAAGATGTTTTCGGTTATGTTCATGATTCCTTTGTGTATGTGGTAGTGAAAGGCAACGGTGGTAATGGTGGTGTCGTGGTGATGGTGATGGTGGTGTTGGTGATAGCTATGGTGATGACGGCGGATTAAACGGTTGTTATCTTCTTAGCCTGTTCCGGTGATGCAAGGAGGGGATGAAGAGAGATTGATAGGATTTCTTTATGTTTTATTACATATGAAGTGCAGGGAGAATATTAATTGGTGTGAATAGTGTTGGAATTATATAACATGACTAATCATAAATATAAACAATAAACATCAAGTACACATGCAGAAGCGTAAAGAACATATAATGAATAATTAATTAACTAAAACATAAATAGTATGCGTACCTTTATGATTTTAGCTAAACAAGAATCAATCCAAGCAACTCTCCAATTAAAATGAGCCTTAATTAGGTTTGTAAGGATTATTGGAATTAGCCCTTACCATTTTGTAATTCAATCCAAGATACAATCAATAGTGTGATTATATCACGTTCTTGCACACACGTACTATAACAAATTAAAGTTATGCTAGTAAATGAATCACAAAACCAAACCAAACGATTTTTTAAAACTAAAACAAACCGATCAAACCCTTAAGGGTTGTTTGATTGAGCGGCCACAAGAACAAAGAAGAAGGAAAAACACATTAGGGTTATGTGTGTGTGCACAAAAGGTACCAACCAATGACCCTAAGGTTTGTATATATAGCATGAATAACTTGGAAGACAAGTTTGAGTGGGTTAGGGTTTCCCCTTATCCCAACCGATCGGCCAAACACACCCATAAGGGTTCCCGGAACATTCTTTCCTCTATTTTCATCTATAGTCATTCCTTTTATTATTTAACGGTCGTTAGTTATTTTTCGTTAAATACTAACAATCGTTATACTTTTTTTGATATTTAATAATTCAATATAATGTTTTATATTAAATTATTAATCTTTAATTCTCATACGTAAAGTGTGCAATCCTGTGATCTCGAGTTCGATCCTAACACACATCTATTAATTTATGTCAATTAAACCAACAGCTCCCTCTTGGACATATCTTAATGTGTGATCACATCGGTTAGCATCTAGCAACACTTCAGTGCCTCTAGCACAACTCGAGTAAGGTCTCCTGGAAAAACCATTTAATGATTTATCATTATTATTATCCTTTTGTTTCTAATACCATGTTAAATAAAGATATTGATCTAAGTCATTATTATTCAACTATTCTGTTTCTCGTTATTAGTGATTAAGCAAGATTACCAAATCTTCTGAACATATTCAGGGGAGATCTTGGGCTTGGCCACGCAAACATCTTGTCAACCCTACGAGGGGCCCATCAGTATTAAACTCCAAAATAAATTTGAAGGAACAAATTCTATCTTGACTACAAGAATAACTCACAACCTTTCTAACTCTTCCGAAACAACCCTTATGACTACCGATTCGATAGCGTTAAATTGTTCCACGTATGCACTACATTCATGACACTTATCTGGTATCTCAAGTCTGAGGATAACGATTCATAATTTACTTAATAAGAATATCCATAAAGTAAAATCATGTAGTTAGGATAAGTCCTATATTCAATTCATTGAATATCATCTGAAATTGGTATGCTTTCTCATCAATATACTTTTAAGTATCTTCTACCAAATCACTCATATTTGTCTTAATTTAACGATACTCCCATATCATTAATTGACAACGTACGATTTAGAATAAATAAATTATTCACGGATTAAACATGCAAATATAGGATACAATATATTATAAAATCAAACATACCAAGTATTTGATTTATTATAACAATTGTTTAACATCCATTTATCCAAATACTAAATAGATCAATGCATGAAAATTCTAGTTGATGAATTTTGCCTCATCTAATGACAATCATACTCTTTGATAAGGCATAAATCAACCAATTTGATCTATCATAATTTTGAGAATACTTATTTCAAGAATTCAATTAGTAAAGTTCTTGTATGTGTGCATTCACAAATCTACATAATAATTCATAAAGTGTGTGACATCCTCTATCATCAATTTATGACAATTTAAACTTCCAAACATTTTTAAAGTTTTTTAAAGTATTTTTATTCTTTAATGTATAATGCAGCTGTGCTCTTTGTAGCACAACTAGTTCACATGGCCATTAACAAGGATGTAATCCTACCATGACTAGTATTGAGTGTCATCTCAATTAAACCAACATAATTGTATACAAACTACAATATGCTCATTAAAACTCCATAAACTTTAATATCTTATTGTGTAATGTTTGATGTCTTCCAAACTTTCAAGTTTGTAGCCGATGACAATTTGCACAACAATTGACATATTGTTCATCCATAGAATCTAGGAGCAATTCCAGGCTGAGGATGTATTTCAATTAGAATCTTCATTACACAAGTTATCTAATAACTTTTAGTTAGATATCAATGTTGTCAAATCATCTATCATTCAAGAATGATACAACAATTTGAATACACTACATGATGTACATGATGAATCTACAGGTCAAACTTAGATTTCATTTATGTTCTATCTTGTCAAAAGATATGTATCCATTTTCCAAATGATATATCATGTTTTATTAGAATCATTTATTTTTACCGCACATGTTTATTAACAATAAACATATATTCCAAGGTTGTATGTTTTAATTCTTAAATCTTACAAGTGAAGTTTTATTCTAAACTAAGACTTAAAATTTAACTTACATGTAATGTTACTTCTCATATGCTATATATAACATATAAGATTTAAGAAACTTAACATAATACTCCCACTAGCTTTCAGGAATATTAGGAGTTATCTTATTTTAATTGTAAATCACAATATGGATTTAATAATTAAAAACAAGTTTTATCTCTTAGATGCATGCATTAATCCATTCATGAATTGTTGCACTTTGTACACTTCCAAAGATTATTTGAATTCAAAAAACCTTTCAATTACTTACCGCCCTTGCTTAAGTAATCTTTCAAGAAAGAGTTTTGATATTCCATTATCATTTTTCATATTAATGAAAATAGGTATGACAATAATCATCTTTATATGTTTAATGGGCCTAGGAAAGAATATTCAATAATAATTAATTGCTTAAGTATGATTAATAATCTTGTCATAAGACATGCATTAAATATGTGTACAATTTTGTCCATATGATTTCTACACAGAGATTTAAACCACTAGGGTTTTCCATCTCTTCAAATAAACTCATTTTCATTCTCCAGTCTAACTATTAAGATAAACCAAATTTCCAAAAACTGATTATCTTTATGGACAACATCTTTAACATTCATAGTATGAGTAATTTACCCAATACAATATTTGGTATACATCATAATGATTATCAGTTTTACCATAATCTTGTAACTTATATTTCTCAGCATACTGAGATATCTGTGAATGAGAATTCAATCATCTTGGGGTCTATCATTTACATGTCTAACCTCATCATGATATTCACTAGTGTGTTTTAGAAGATTATGCATTTTGTAATTTTATCTTTCAAGATAAAAACTCCCACTTGCCTTTTGTAATATATAGACTGTCTATATATACTTAGCAAGTAGAACAACAACACAATGTTCTCTTTTTGGGACATTACAAATACATTTTGACAATTCCTGACTTTAGTTTGTTAATAATCACTCTTTATAAGAAGTTTAACATTCAGAACTTCAATTCTAAGACTTAACGTGATTCATTAAATACCATAAAATAGTGTCCTATTAATATTCTAGGTTGGAGTCTTATTTTAAGTATATCCAATCCATACTTAATTTTTTTTAACCTTGATTATTTTTAAGAAAGATGTTATGGTTATCTTGAATCCAACAAATTAAATATGGTTTTGTGGAAAAACTAGAAGGGGTTTAATAGTTTTACCAATTAAAACTTTGTTTTAAACTATTTAGATAGACTTATGTCAATCTATTAAGTGTGTGTGTTGAATGTTGATAGATAAGCATATAAATAAACAATACAAAGATAAAGAGTAAGAAGCACAAAACCACGACGCGAGTATTTATAGTGGTTCGGCTACAAGGACACCTTCTTTGCCCTTCTCTACTCCCCGAGTCACCTACTCGAGACTTCTTTATCACTACACAACACAAGCTCCTTGTGGCGGAGAAGCCTTCACAACGTCGCCTACTCTTTATCCGGTACAAGGCTAGACACCGGGTTCTTCCACGAGGTTGAACCAAACCTATCACAACGTCACCTACACTTTATCCGGTACAAGGCTACATACCGAGTTCCATTCCAAAGGAGGAACTACTACCCAACACTACACAACACCTATCCCAAAAGAGACACAATCCTTATTACAACATCATCAAGGATATCAATATCCTTTACCCAGACTAATCTATCTTGTACATCGATGCACCATATCGAATCTACAACCTAGGCACCTTTCACTAATTCCTTTGATAGAATCTTTTGGCACCTTTCACTAATGCCTTCAACAAGGACCTTCGGCACCTTTCACTAATGCCTTTGACACAGACTTTCGGCACCTTTCACTAATGCCTTCTACTTGACCTTTTAGACATCTTTCACCTATCTCTTCAACACAACACTTTTAATGAGAGAGGAAAGAACTATCAACAAGATAACATCAGTAGTCTTGATGATGACGAAGCTTGGCAACCCATGGACTTGAGCTTGCGCGACCTCAAGAGATGTTAATCTCACCTTTAAGAGGAACCTAGAGAATTACACAAACACAAAACTGCATTGAAAGATCCTTTGGATCTGAGGTTAGAGAGTTTACAACACTAAGAGAGAATGTGTGTGAAAGGGGTGAGTTACAATGAAGAAATGACTCACTATTTATAGGCAAAAATCCTCTACTATTTCCCGAATCTCACGGATCCCTTACATGAGGGATCTGTCCAGTGTAAACTGGGGGATCCGCCAGAAACTCCTCCTATTTGGGTTATGGGTCATGTATCATGGGTCATGGGTTATGGACTTTGGGTCATGGGTACCCAAATAGATAAGATGTATCTAGACATTGGATCATGGGTATGGGTCATGGACCATGGATAATACCCAACATGACTTCATGCATGATGTCATGCAATGGGTCATGGGTTATGGATCATGCCCCATAGGTATGGGTCATGGAGTTTGGGTTTTACCCAACTACATTCAATGTATCTAGTTAATGGGTCGTACTTAAATTTTCACCCATTACAATATATTTTGGGTAAAGGTCAAATGACCTACAATATATATATATATATATATATATATATATATATATATATATATATATATATATATATATATATATATATATATATAGTGTATCTTTATTATGAGAACCCTGTTAAGAACGAAGCTGAGAACCCCTTTGAGCCGTTAGATTGTTTGATCAATGGCTATAATTGATTGTGCCATTAATGTAATTAACTAAAAGATTAGGACAACTCTTGAAAAGCTGAAAGGGTAATTATGGGATTTCAATCAAAAATTAAATTACACAAAAATAGGGGTAGTTAAATACAATTAAATCATATATTTTTTCCAAATCAGTTAAACGAAAATCACAGTTGATCTTCTTTCTCCCTCCCAACCCTAGCCGCCCCTCCTCTCTCAATCACTAATTCAAAGCCTTCACTCAAGGATCGTGATTTACTGCCACAACAACCATGATCGCGTCTCCTGGATCGATATCATCATCATTATTAGTTTTTTTGTTAAAACTGCTCCTCTTTTGTGATGGCCCTTATTTTGTTTCGATCTAAAACTAGGTGTTGATGGAAGGTTTTTTTTTGTTACTACAGATCTTGGGTTTTTCATCTTTGTGATTTTGGTGATTTCACTGGTGTTGCAAGGCAAGAGGATCTGATCTCAGGTGTTATTTCAAGGTATCTTGGCTATTTTTAATCTTTTTTCTCTATGCGTTAGTCGTTATTGTTTGTTTATGCAAATATAAATGTGAAGCATTCATTGTTGAAAATGAATTGTGTTTCCTGTAGCGTTCGTGGATCTTAACGAGGTGGCAAATGTTTATTCAGATGTTATGGTATTTGTTTGTCATTGTGTCACAGTTAATAAATGTATAACATATGAAGACTTAGTATAGTGTTTTATATTATTTAACTGGATGAATGTAGTAATAATTTAGGGTGAAGCAATTAATGTATAATGTTTTGACATGATTTGTTACACACATGTTCTGCTGTTAAACACAAATCTTTCGAGACACGTCAAAGTTACTTGTTCATTTTGTAGTTGATGCGGTTTTAAGTGTCACTTAGGTTGTGTATATGTGTAACATGTATATAATGCGGTAAAAAAATGATGTTCTATGTGTGTTTAGGATATGTATTTAAGATGATAGGTACTGCAAACTTGTTTAATTGTGTGCTGATATATTAAGTACTTTACACATATTTTTATTGTATTTGAGACACCTAAAAAGTGACTTGTTTAGGTGGAAGATGTTTTGGCTCACAAACAAGCCATTCTATTCACCCGTTTCTGTCGTGGAGTTGGACGTTGATGTTATAAAAATCCGATATCTTCAAACTGGGTAAGTTATTTTTAGGTGTTATTTGTTTGATTTATTATCAGTGAGTAAATTGCTTTTATGTGCTATTTTCCAGATTTGAGAGCCGCCATTTTTTTCTTCGTCATCCACGACCGTAGATCAGATGGATCTTCCATCTCAGATCCATCTCCTTGGCTTATAAAAAGCAACAGGTAATGATAGTTTTTAATCTTTTCATAAATTTTTAGTTTGTTTTTTTAATCCAAGAGGTAAAATAAATAATTTATAAAAGGCAACAGGTAATGATCATATGGATTTCATAACAATGTGTCGGCAACACCAGATTATTAGACTTAATTTCACTGTAAGATAATTTTGGATCTGTGTTGAAGCCCATATGTAACGATGTAGACTTAGAAAAATCAACATGCATTGTCAATGTCAATGAGAATTATACATATATGTTTACGTATATAACATATATGTTTATGTATAAAACATGTATGCTTAAGTATAAAACATGTCTATGTTTTGTGTATGAATTATAAAACATATATGTTTTGTAATTGGATTATATATGTTTTGCATACATAAAAAAAATTCTCCTGTTTATTTGTGTTTGTTAATTTAAGCTTGTCCATGTGTGTTATGTTATTTTGAGTTTTATTTTAAAAGTATTTAATCTTGGCTATTATTTTTTCTAGGCGTGACGTTTTTTGAAGGCGTGCACACACACACCGGAAGGACATATATGTTCTTGAAAGGCCTGCATGTATGTTTTTGGAAGACATGCACACATGTTCAAAAATAATCTGATGAGAAACTTCAGACGCATATGTCCGTTTACGTAAATTATTGTTAGTGCACAAGTGTAAAGATAGATTATATTCATGTATTTCTTCTTATTTTAAATTTGTATTTTAATTGTATTTCAATCTATATCGAATTTTGTGTTTAACATTATTTTTTTGGTTGTTATAAATTTACATGATCTAAAAACACATATGCACCTTTTCATTTGAAAAACTAAATTATTCCAAAAACCAAAATAATAAAATTAATTCATGAAAACACATATGCACAAAATTAGTTTTAAAACATGCGTGTTCAGAAAAAAGCAAAAACAAAAAACACATAAAAAAAACCTGCAAAATAAAAAAAAACAAAAATTGATTTATTTTAAAAAATCAAAAATTATATAAAATTAACTTTTACTATTATACCCTTTTGGATTAAATAAAAAAGTTTAATAATTCAAAAATGCTATGTTGCATTGATATGTTGCACAATATGCATTACTAGGAGTACACAAGGGGTTCTCGCAGTTCTCGCACTTAACAGGGTTCTCAAAATAAAAGTCCCCTATATATATATAATATATATACTAAGTATATATAAGTATATGTAAACACTAGTTGTTATACATATGCATTTCTATAACATGTAAACACTATTACTTGTGTTAATACAAATATCGTCATTAAACGTTATTTATATTTTTGATCTTTGCCTAAGTTTTGTTAACGACAAAAGTAAATTTAATTTATAAAAGCTTAAAGCTTGTCAAGTTTATTAGATATTAAAACAAGCTTTCTCAAACAATATATTCATCATTCAAGCATTTACATTTATGATTAGTAACATCTTGATATGACTCTAATCATTATGTATGATAGTAGTTTGTAGAATGTGTTAGGTTCTTAAAACCAAACACTACTTAAGCATTTGCATATTTCCATAAAAGTAATACAACATTTGACATCATGTATTACATCATGGAAATCATTGGAAGATTCCATTAGATATTTTGTGAAGATTTGTACTCTTCATATCTTGCACAATCTCACTTAGATAGAGTTGACTTTAGGCAAGATTTGATATCTTGATTGTCGATCGGGCGGTACCAAATTGGTACAGGCGTAACCCTTTTAAGGGGTCCGCCGTCCGTGGACGCTCTCCCCGTCAATTTGGCTATAAATAGCAATGCCAAGCCAAGTAGTTTCTCATCCCTTTCTAACATACTTTCATACATATCTTCTCTAACCTTTCTAACTCGGTTTCATATCATACTAGTGATCTCTTTGTAGCAAAGAAGATCAAGTCATATTCAAGCTTCAACGAGAAGTTGGAAGTCTTGTTTGTTTAAGTGTTGTATGATCTAGTGTTGATCCATACTTCATTGTTGTACCAAACCATCATAATCTTGTGAGTGTGAGTGATTAGTATTTTAGTCCTCAAAATACATTGTGTGGGAGTAGTTGTACCTTGGAAAGAACTCGACATCTAGCTTAGTGTTAGAAATAGTGTGTTAAGTGTAAAGGTTTTCTCCGCGGTGAAAGGAGCTTGTTGACTAGTGAAGTTAAACTCTCGAGTGTGAGACTCGGGAGTGGAGTAGGGCAAGGAAAAAGAGTCCTTGTAGGTCGAACCACTATAAACAACTTGTTGTGGTTTGATCATTTCTTTCCTTATTTACTTATTACATATTGCTTGCATATTTCATTAATATACTTAAGATCAATATCAATTGATCTTTCAATAAGTTTCAAAACAAAGTTTTAATCAGTAAACTATTCAACCCCCTTCTAGTTTTCTACAATTGGTACCAGAGCCTCGTTGCTCAAGAATTTCTAAAATAACTTGTATTTTATAAACTTGAAACGATCCATGGATTCGAAAACTTTAAAGAAGGGCAATCTATGCAAAGACCACCACTCTTTGAAACCAATGGATTTATCTATTGGAAAACCGTTTTGAAACATATGTAAAATCAAAAGATATAGATCTTTGGTTTATTATTGTTAAAGGAGATTTTAGTTCTACAACAAAGGATATTTCCGTTGATGAACAAAAGAAATTAGTTGCTAAAAATAATGAAGCTAAAATGATGCTTTATAATGCTTTACCTAGAAAAGAATATGAAAGAATTTTTATGTGAAACCGCCAAAGATATTTGGGAATCTTTAATTGTTACACATCAAGGTAATTCACAAGTCAAGGATAACAAAATTGATCTTCTTGTTCAACAATATGAACAATTTGTTATCCCTGAAGATGAAACCATTGATCGTGGCTTTGCTCGTTTTAACACTATCATTACATCACTTAAAGCACTTGATGAATCGTTTCGTAGTAAGAACTTTGAAAGGAAATTTCTTAGAGCACTCCATCTTAAATGGAGAGCTAAAGTGACGGCTATTGAAGAATCAAAAGATCTCTCAATAATGTCACTAGACGAGCTAATTGGCAACCTCAAAGTTCACGAAATGGTAATGGAGAAAGATTCGGAGATCATCAAAGGAAGAAAGGAGAAGATCAAACCGTTGCTCTTAAAGCAAAGGCGGAATCAGCGATGATGGTGAATCTTGTTCCGATAGTGAAGATGAGGAGTATGCCATGGCCGTTAGAGATTTCAAGAAGTTCTTTAGAAGAAGAGAAAGTTTGTAAGACAACCTCGAGAAGAAAAGAAGCCATTCCGAAAAGATCGGGATGATAAGAAGATTAAAGGTGAAAGAAAGTGTTTTAGATGTGGTGATGCAAGTCATCTCATAGGAGAATGTCCCAAGCCACCTAAAAGCAAAACTCAACGAGCTTTTGTAAGTGGTGCTTGGAGTGATAGTGAAGACGGTGAAGAATCAAGCAAGGAAGAGATCGCCTAATGGCACATGAGTCAAATGAGGTACTTTCCACTCTTCTTATTCTTCTATAGATGATGACACCTTGCAAAAACAATATAATCAATTGTGTGAGCTAAGTCTAAAAATCATAACTAAAATAAATTTCTAAAACCAAAAAGAAGTTTTTGGAAAATGAGGTATATGAGTTAAAAGAAAAGCAAAACGTCTTGAAAAGGAAAAGCAAATGACGATGATTGTAAATCATGTCAAGAGCTTAATCTTGAAATAGAAAACTAAAGCTCATGTAAGAAGTTTTAATAGAAAATAATTCTAAGTTTAAAAGGTTTAACAAAACATCGCTCTTGCCGATGAAATAGTTAAAACCATAAAACACCGGGAGACGTGAATGGGCTAGGTTTTAATGAAGTATTAATTTCAAAGAGTCAAAACAAACGGCGAAAAGGACGAACATTTCATCAAAATTGTTTGCAGATAAAGACGGACGAGACGGAACCAAAATAAGGGTTCCGTCCACAGCAAAATGGTACGCTGGTACTTGACGATACAGAATGTTCGCAATACGGATCGCATGAATTTGTTAAAATAACAGAAAACCAATGATAATGTTAAACTAAAACCAGCCATTATATCGAGTAGGACTTGTTAAAATGAATTTAGATAAAAACTACTCAACAACGATATAAAACTTCTTTTGCCAAACGCCTTTCCTAAGAGTAACCACAACGTTCAACCTAACTACCAACACAACGGTTGGAATCAAAACTTTCCTAGACCATATCAAACTCCAGATTACATGCCATGGAACCCTTACTTATCATTTCCATACATGAATCAAATAAATGGTATGTTTAACCCAAACGGACCCATGAGATATTGGGGACCAAATGTTTGAGTTATTTGCTTCTAAGGTATGCTTGAAAGTTGGATTGGAACCTGATGAATGGATAAAAGATAGTGGATGCTCACGACACATGACGGGCAACAAAAGTCTCTTCTCATCATACCAAGAGTATGACGGAGGTAATGTCACTTTCGGTAGCAATCTCAAAAGGAAAATCATTGGCAAAGGTACGATTGCTCATAACTCTCTAACTATTGAAAATGTTGCTCATGTGGATAGGTTAGGATTTAATCTACTTAGTATTAGCCAACTATGTGATAAAAAGTATAAAGTACTATTCGATGAAAATGGTAGTAAAATACTAAAAGATGGTATCACCATAGCTAAAGGAGTTAGGAAAAATAACATATACGTCATGAAAATAGATAAAACATATAATGACAAACTTTGCCTAACAACATTAGATGATAGCTCATCTCTTTGGCATAGACGCCTAGGTCACGCTAATATGAGACTTATACAAAACCTATCTTCAAAAGAGTTGGTTAAGAATTTACCAAAACTAAAATATGACCAACACTTTTGCGACGCTTGCAAAATTGTTAAACAAACACATAGTAGTCACAAATCTAAAAATATGGTGTCCACATCTAAGTGTCTAGAATTATTACATATGGACTTGTTTGGACCATCCGCTATAAGAAGCTATGGAGGCAACTTATACACTTTGGTCATAGTAGATGATTACTCAAGGTTTACTTGGACGTTATTTTGAAAACCAAAATGAAGCTTTTGATAAATTTGAAATACTTAGCAAGAAAATTAAAATCTTCTAGGTGTCAAATTATGTCGATCCGAACGGATCATGGTCGTGAATTTGACAACGAAACTCAATTTGGAAACTTTGTGATACAAATGGTATAACACATAACTTTTCCGCCCACGAACACCTCAATCAAATGGAGTAGTAGAACGTAAAAATAGAACAATTCAAGAAATGAGTAGAACAATGCTTAATGAACAAAACATTCCTCAAAAGTTTTGGTGTAACGCCGTTGACACTTCTACATATATTTTAAATAGAGTCCTAATCGTCCTTTCCTAAACAAAAGACCATATGAACTTTATAAAGGTAAAAGCCAACATTAGGATATTTTAAGGTCTTTGGTTGTAAATGTTTTATTCTTAATACTAAGGATTATCTCACCAAGTTTGACCCAAAGTCTTATGAAGGTGTATTTCTTGGTTACTCTCAAACTAGTAAAGCTTACATTGTCCTAAATAAAGAAACAATGATAGTCGAGGAATCGTTGAACATAACATTTGACGAAAGTCCACCTCCCTCTAAGACATCACCTTTGGTAGATGATGACTTAGTTGAAAGTCAAATAATTGAAAGTCAAATTAATAATAACAAGGAAGATGAACCATTAAATAAGGAAATTGTCAACATAAAAGAATCTAAAAGTCATCCATTAGAAAAGGTCATAGGAAAACTTAATCAAAGAACCTTAAGATCACAAGCTCAAAATCAAAGTAATCATTTTTGTTTTGTATCCACCATTGAACCAAAACCATAAATGAAGCAATAAAAGATGAATCATGGGTAATTGCCATGCAAGAAGAATTAAACCAATTCGTTAGAAATGATGTTTGAAACTAGTTCCAAAACCCAACGATCAAACTATAATTGGAACAAAATGGGTCTTTCGAAACAAAATGGACGAAAATGGTGTAGTATCTAGAAACAAAGCTAGGCTTGGGCACAAGGTTATAATCAACAAGAAGGAATTGACTATGATGAAACTTATGCACCGGTAGCTAGACTTGAATCTATTAGAATATTACTTGCTTATGCATGTGCTTATGATTTTAAATTATTTCAAATGGATATTAAAAGTGCTTTCCTTAATGGGTTTATTAACGAAGAAGTGTATGTTGCTCAACCTCCCGGTTTTACCGACTTTGAGAAACCACATCATGTCTTCAAACTCAAGAAAGCATTATACGGCCTTAAACAAGCACCTAAAGCTTGGTACGACCGTCTTAAGACTTTTCTTATTGATAACAAATATACTATGGGATTAGTAGATAATACTCTTTTACTAAGAAAAAGGAATCACAAATTATTATTGTTCAAATATACGTTGATGACATTATATTCGGATCAACTTGTCAAGAGCTATGTGATGATTTCTCTAAAATCATGCATGATGAGTTTGAAATGAGTATGATGGGTGAGTTAAACTTCTTTCTAGGACTTCAAATCAAACAACTAGATGATGGTATTTTCTTTAACCAATCTAAATATATAAAAGACATGCTTAAGAAATTTGGTCTTGAAGATTCCAAACCAACTAAAACACCCATGTCCTCGGACACTAAACTCACCAAGGACGAAGAAGGTGAATCCGTAGATAACACTAAATATAGAGGAATGATTGGTAGCCTACTCTATCTTACGGCTAGTAGACCCGGCATTATGTTTAGTGTTTGTCTATCGCCGCTTTCAAGAAAACCCAAAGGCATCACACTTAGAAGCATTAAAAGGATTTTAGATATATTAAGGAACAATGTGTTTAGGATTATGGTATCCCAAAGGAACGGTATAGAAACCATAGTGTATGTCGATTCGGATCATGCGGTGATTATGTCGATAGAAAAGTACAAGTGGTATTTGCACTTTTGTTGGACATTGTCTCACCTCATGGTTTGTAAAGAAGCAAACGGCTTTAGCCATCTCTACCATCAAGCCGAATACATCTCACGGAAAAGCATGTCAACAAGCTCTTTGGATGAAGCAAGCTCTCGAGACTACGGAATTCATCTCAACGACATTGTGATACTTTATGACAACAAAGGAGCCATCGATCTCAGAAGAATCCTGCTCAACATGCTCGCATAAAGCACATTGAAATCCGTCATCACTTTCTTCGCGACAATGTTCAAAAGGAAACATTTCAATCGAGAAAGTATCCTCCAAGACAACATTGCCGACATCTTTACTAAACCTCTTAAACGAGAACCTTTAATCTTCTTAGACTTGGTTTAGGGTTAATGGAACCAAACATGTAGGATAAACATAGCCTAAAACATTAGAATAGTCAAACCAAAAAATTTTGCCTTGTATCTCACATCTTGAGCCACGGCACCAAACGACAACACGGACGGAACCAAAATTTGGTGCCATCTCGTCCGTGGTGTCTCTGTACAAAACCGCTATATACATAACATCCTCTTCCTCACAACCCACTTTAACAAAACGTAAGACTTAAACCAAGCTCATTATTGTCATCTTCCCACTCACTAATCATCAAGATAACATCATTGTAAGTATCCTAACTACATTTCATCTCTTAATTTCGAGTCTAGGATTCTTATTTATGCACAAAACTATCACAAATCATTACATGGGGTTTTATGTATGCTTTTATACCAAATATGAATTCAATTGGCAAATTGCATAACTAGTCATTCAAATTAGGTACTACATTATCATATTGCATAAACAAATCATGTTTCCCACTAATTGATAGATAATAAATATAAGGCCTTATTCAAACAACCAAACACCCCATGTCAAAAGTTTTGAAAAGCTTCTCACTTGTAGGAAAACATTTTTCATTGCTAATACAAATAGAAACGTTAGAATTTTCATCACTTGCATGCTCTTGAATACTAAAGGTATTGCATAACTAATATGCACTCCCGGTATATTCAAATGTAGCCACATTGAATTAGGAGCATTTGGGTTATCTCATGGTATTTGCCAAACACTCCACTAAAACCATTTTGTGCATAAAATGAGTCGAGATAACCGCAACTCCAAATTGTTTTCATATAGGCACACACTAGAATCAAAAACGTTAAAATTTATTTTAATTTTTTAACATGTTAATTCTTGTCCTTAGGAATAACCATGGTAGCCGCAAGATTCTATGATCACAAAGACACTCTTAACTACATTCCCAAACACCACAAAACCAAAGGACTCACCAAGGAACAAGTAGAAATATTTAGGGGTCTAGAATCAAGGTATTTCCACGAGGTAGAACCATTCACCCATCCTTCCTTGAGCACACTAATCTTCGTGAAGAACTAGCCGCCATTCAATTCGATTGTCTTCTTGACATTGATGAACCAATTTGTCCTAGGTTCGTGTTAGAATTCTATGCTAGTGTGACCGGTTTTAGTGATGAAGATGATGATGAATTTTGTCTTAGCTTTAGAATCAACCAAAATGACTACACCATCACCTTAAGTGAATTTGCTAGAGTACTAGGAATTCCCAACCGAGGAACTTGTGTCTACACGGATAAGTGGTCACTCACCGCCTTGATGCAATCAACGACCGCACTTCTCCCTATCTAACCCGTTTGGCCGATAAGGATGTCATCCGTGAACACCTTTTAACCCAAAACCGATACAACCCGAGTAACCCGAAGGGAAAGGAGGTAGACCGAGATCCATATGGAATGGAGCTCAATGAACTTAAGCACGAATTTAAGAAATGGGAGGAGTTACTTAGAGCAAACGTCATTAACACCATAGGGAATAGGGATCACATAAACGCTTGTCTTTGCCACATGCTTTACAACTTGTCCACCCGGCAACCATTCAACTTAGCCTACTACATAGCTAGGAGAATGATTGATATTCCAACTCAAGAATCCGTTGCTCTTCCATACGGGATGCTTCTCACCCGTCTCTATAGAAACTTCGCTCCAATTCCACCAACCCCAAAAGGGATGCATCTTCACTATGAACTCATCCCTCACATCTTTGTACCTTTGAGTGATGCTCGAGTTGCTAAGAATAAAGGCAAGAGAGCTAAACCTCCAACTCCTTCATCATCATCATCAAATAGCTCCGAGGATGGTCTTCCAAGCTCTCATCTTCCACCTCAAGAGTATTACGCATCTCTTCCCGAGATTAAGAATGAATTAGCAGAATTCAAGCAAACTAAGGGAATGTTCAAGTGCCTTGGTAGGATGATGAACAAGATTTACAAGAAATTGGACAAATAAGGGTACTTTAAGGAGTGTTTGGAACAATGCATTATCGTTAATATTTGATACTATTTAGTTGTTTTTATTATGTAGGATGATAATATAACTTGAAACAATGGTGTATGCTAACAATCTCATGCAGGGGGATAGCACAAGTATGCTATCAAATTTTACCCATTTTCACTATATTGTGGAAATCAATAAGCCTTGCTCAAAATCTATGCTCCACTATGTTTACATATGTGTTATTTACTTTTCCTAACTAGAAATGTTTAGTATAACAGCTTTTGAGAAAAATTTCGTGTTTGAAATTTCCCGACACCCAAAACGTACTCTGTCCATATTTTAGCACTCCACGGATCGACGGCACCATAATTTTGGTACCGTCCTTTATGTAGTTTGGTACCGCCATACCAGAGCAGCGGACCAGACGGCACCCTTTTTGGTACCGTCAGTGTATGATTTTGGTGCCGTGGATCTTCCGGTAATTTTCTCGAATTTCGACTCTTTCGTGATTCCAAATTATCTTCCATCACTTAGAAATCAATCTTAACTAGTTTATCTTGTTATTAGAACTCATATTATTCACTAAGGTATATAAGAAATCCATTTCCACCAAAATTCAAAATTTGAAAAATCCACCCAAGGAGCCCTTTGGCATAAAGGAAGGAACCAAATTTTTGGTACCTTCAAATCCGTGGGTAATCTGAATATTAGGAAATTCCACTCACTAGAACACATTTATTGCATATCTTTTCTTCTTCACTCCATCTTCTTTGTATGGATTGACTTGGGTGATATGACTAGCATTCAACCCACTTCCAAATCATTAGGAACCTCATCTCTTCAATGGTTCAACATCAAATCAAACCTTTTCTCAACAATTTCTTACCTCTATAAATTGAAAGGCTTTACCATGATCATCCTCACACCTTCTTCATTCTCACTACTATCTAGCAAATCAAAACCCAAGTTAAAATGACTAAATTATCACCAAAACCTTGCAAGAAAACCGCTAGAATGAGCGTAAGGCCTTGTTGTTTTGTTCATCTTAGCTCATCATCCGAATCTTCACCACTCACCATCTCATCTCCCATTAGAGATGATACACATCTTACCTTAGCTACACCCACTTTATCACACATTGTGATCACCACTCCACCACCAATAAAAACACCTACTTCACCTCCACCGCACCCATCCAAACATCCAAAACACCTCACCACCTTCACCAAGGTCTCCCACTCACTCCCATGGAGTTATTTTCAACTCCACCAACATCACCAAATCCTTTCCTAGAGGACTTGGAAGACTTGCCTCTAGGCCAAGTCATCCACCACCATTGCCATCCTTTGGCACCATTGAGCGAATCGCTCATGAGTCACCTCGGTCATCCATTGACCCAAACGCCCATTAGGGCCAAGACCTCTCCTTTTCCACCCCATTCACAAGGACATTCATGGTCCTTTATACGGGATCATCCACTTCCATCATCAATGTCCCTCATATTGAGGATATTCCGAGTGCATGTGGGATGACAATCCCACTAGAGAGGAGATTCGCGAACTCCACAACCTCCACAAATTCAAAGGAATGGTGGATTCTCACTTAAGTGAGACAATGCAAATGCAAAGTGCTTTGCTTGCATCCATCATGACCACTCCAAACATCCCCAACACCACCAACACATCCACCATTCCACCACCACAACCTCCCCAAACTTTCTACCCTCCAAGGCATGGTTGCTCAACTTGTGAGCAAACGGGTGAAACCGTGGAACGGACCCGGATTTTGGTCCATGACTTCCACGAAGAAATGAGGTTCATCCTCAACCACATTCTTGAGCGTCTAAACGCTCTTTCCCATCCACCATCACTTTAGGATGGTTTTAGAATAGTCTTTCTTTTATTTTCTTTCTTAGGATAATTTTTATTTTTTTTCTTTTTCTTGTACTAGAAACACATCATTGTGTTCTCTTTTCATGATCCTTATTCATGAAAAATTTTAACTAATGAATGTTGTTTATTACATTGTTGGTGTCATTACATAGTGTTTGGAAATGCTTGTGAATGATCATTATTAGTAACAATTTTTTTGTAGCATTATTTTCACAATCCATGTATCTTCCCATTAAAGCACCCAATTTAGGGGAGCTTTGAACAAGGGAGATAATAGCTCGCTCATTACATTCAAGATAGCCTCTTCTTTTGTTGAGACAAAGGGGAGAAAATATAGAACTTTGAAATTATTTATATTTGACTTTTCCGAAAAGTCAAGCGCATACATTTGACTTTCTAAAAGTCAAACAAGAACTGTCATTGATAATACTTGACTTTTCTTAAAAGTCAAGCGCATACTTTGACTTTTCGAAAAAGTCAACATCATGCATCAACTAGTGAACTCTTTGACTTTCATAAAAGTCAAATTTCATACACTTGCATTATCATTTTCTTTTCAAGTTCTAAAACTAATATTTTATAACTCTTGTACAAACTTTGTTTCTTTTATAAAAATAAAATTTATATTTTGTCCTCAACAAAAGGGAGATTGTTAATACAAATATCGTCATTAAACGTTATTTATATTTTTGATCTTTGCCTAAGTTTTGTTAACGACAAAAGTAAATTTAATTTATAAAAGCTTAAAGCTTGTCAAGTTTATTAGATATTAAAACAAGCTTTCTCAAACAATATATTCATCATTCAAGCATTTACATTTATGATTAGTAACATCTTGATATGACTCTAATCATTATGTATGATAGTAGTTTGTAAAATGTGTTAGGTTCTTAAAACCAAACACTACTTAAGCATTTGCATATTTCCATAAAAAGTAATACAACATTTGACATCATGTATTACATCATGGAAATCATTGGAAGATTTCATTAGATATTTTGTGAAGATTTGTCATATCTTGCACAATCTCACTTAGATAGAGTTGACTTTAGGCAAGATTTGATATCTTGACTGTCAGACTGGCGGTACCAAATTGGTACAGGCGGAACCTTTTAAGGGTCCGTCCGTCCGTGGACGCCTCTGTCCAATTTGGCTATAAATAGCAATGCAAGCCAAGTAGTTTCTCATCCCTTTCTAACATACTTTCATACATATCTTCTCTAACCTTTCTAACTCAGTTTCATATCATACTAGTGATCTCTTTTGTAGCAAAGAAGATCAAGTCATATTCAAGCTTCAACGAGAAGTTGGAAGTCTTGTTTGTTTAAGTGTTGTATGATCTAGTGTTGATCCATACTTCATTGTTGTATCAAACCATCATAATCTTGTGAGTGTGAGTGGTTAGTATTTTAGTCCTCAAAATACATTGTGTGTGGGAGTAGTTGTACCCTTGGAAAGAACTCGACATCTAGCTTAGTGTCGGAAATAGTGTAGTTTAAGTGTAAAGGTTTTCTCCACGGTGAAAGGAGCTTGTTGACTAGTGAAGTTAAACTCTCGAGTGTGAGACTCGGGAGTGGAGTAGGGCAAGGAAAAAGAGTCCTTGTAGGCCGAACCACTATAAACAACTTGTTGTGGTTTGATCATTTCTTTCCTTATTTACTTATTACATATTGCTTGCATATTTCATTAACATACTTAAGATCAATATCAATTGATCTTTCAATAAGTTTCAAAACAAAGTTTTTAATCGGTAAACTATTCAACCCCCCTTCTAGTTTTCTACAACTTGTTTAGTGTTTTGTATGAAAGTGTGTTAGTAAACTATTGGCTCAAACTATTTACGTATTTTATTTGTATAGTTAAAATGATTTTACGTTTGTTATCGACAAAACATTAGATGATCGTAAGATATAAATAAACGTACGAGGAAGCTAAAAATGGGAAAAAAAAATGCTTATTTGATAGGAATCAAGCAAGGAAACCTAAACGAGGTGGACTCCTAACTAGCTATTCTATTCCCAGCAACGGCGCCAAAAACTTGATACGCTTACGCAGCGCGTTCGGGGTCAAAGGAACTTCCTTCTCGTCGAGCAAGTTTTTCAACACCCTAGGTAGTGAACCTAATCGTTGTAGTGTAGTATTAGGGTAAGCCACGGGAATTGATAACGTTCTCTAGTGGAATAGGAATGCTAGTGAGAAGTTACTACACTAAGGTTAGGGTTGAGGAAGATTATTTTTTTATCTTTTTATGTTTTTTCTAGGAAATGGAAAGGTACGAATCTCGGGGTTTGGATTTGGGGGTTTTGGTATTTTTACCGATTACTCTACTTATCTAATTATCTAATCTAGTGGTGAGGGTAGTCTATGTCTAATTATTGTGTGCTCGTATGATGGTTTAAAGATGTGTTTACTTAGGTTTTATTACTCCTTAATTATCTCCTATTGATAGTTGAATTGTCACGTCCTTATTCTTAATCGCGTTGTGTGTCTAAGGTCATATGGTATGTGTTTATTCCTAACTCTTTGAAACTACCAAAGGTTATCGCCTACAAAGTCTCTAGGATTTATAAACTTTAACTTTAAGGTACTCTTCGGATGGTTTATCCTACAACAACTCTAGGTATTATAAACTAAGGATCACAAAGATTAATCAAGCATTAACTACACAACGGATGACCTATCGCATTACTAGATCATTAACAATTAAGATAAGAGACAACCAATCAATATTCAATAATTAAGTTTCATATTCCTAAGCAAACACACAAGTAAATTATCCGAACATGGGAACATGCAAGCATACACACAAGTAATTGAAGACATAATTAAATTAATGAAGTAAAACACTTATCTTGATGTAAGATAGGGTTTGGAACCCTAAAATCTTGTACAAGACAGACCTTGGTTCGGTTTAGGTTTTTACCCAAAAGACTACACTCTCAAAACTAAAAATTCGGATTCTATATATAAGATTACATATGCGATGGCGTCACACCTTTGATTTGTGACGCCGGTCGCCGTCATTAGGGTTTCGTCTTGGTCACGTTAGTCTTGCGACGGCGTCTCCTTATGCTTGTGACGCCGTCCCTTCGGTGTCGGCGTCGTTTAGATAAAATCTAGGCCGCCCGAGTTGCGACGACCTACTCTTTTAAAAACGACATCGCCACTTGTAAATAAACAATTTAGCTGAGTAGTCACAAAAGTGTTGTGACGGCATCGCAGATAACACCGACGCCGTCCCTCGGGCCCAAAGCACTGAGTGTCTCGATTCTTGACTTTGGCCATTTTCTTCGTATATTCTTGCCTTTTCGTCCGAATAAGTGTCATTCCAACATTTTGCCTTCAGGATACCTCAAAAATGAAAAGGAACGATATTAAGTAATAACGGACACAAAAGTGATCAAATAAGGGCTTAAACGACCCCTCAAAAAGGTACATTTTAAAACCTTATCAGTAACATTAAAGGACTAAAGATGGAAATAGTGGACAAGAAGGATCTAGATCCCTTTTGGGTTCTCTAGGCCGGTCATGGGTTCTAAAAGCCCAATGGATCCATTACTTGGTCATCAAGTTTAGATGTGTATAAATACAAACCCCTTGTATTCATTAAATCTAATCTTGGATCACCAAAGAACCCTAACTTCTTCTCCTCTCCTCTCCTTGTACCTTGGACGATCGACCAGATATCCCTAACACCTAGGGATCGATTTTCCATTGCTTAATACAAGTATTTGTTTTATTTGTGATTCAAGAACCTAGCTTTTCTCATTGATTCGCTTCTAATACGTGTGTACAAGAACGAAGAGCAAATACACTTGTGTTTGTATATCTTGTGTTGGGATATGAAAGTGTTGAAGAGTTAAAGTACTGAAGATTCTCAAAGTACTGCAGAATGACAAAGAACTGGAAAAAGTCAAAGAGTCAAAGTACTGCTAAATAGAAAGTCAAAGTACTGCACATGAAGGTCAAAGTACTGCAAGATCGAAAGAATTGTTTTATTCGTTTATGAAAGGTCTTGTAATTCTAGATTAGATTACTTGTCGTACAAGAATACAATTGTAAACCGACTAGGGTTATCCTTGAGCCTATAAAAGGACCCCTAGATTGGCATTACGAGTACGAGTCTTAGAGTTTACGATTACAAGTTTAGAGTTTTAGAGAGTTCGATATTCTTAGAGTTGTTGAAGTATCTGCATAATAAGCAGATTTAGAGTTATTAATAAAGTTGTTCTTAGATTTGTTAAGTAAATTCCGCGTACTTAATAAAGATTACTCAGTGTTTCATTGTTAATAACTTAGGATTTATCTGAGGTTAATAAACCTTAAACAAGCTAGTTAAGTTAGTTTGGTTAGAGTACATCGATCCAACAAGTGGTATCAGAGCTTGTGTGAAAACTCTGACTAAGAAGAAACCCTAGAAAAACAAACCTAAAGATGTCGACTGAAGCTGTTCCACCACCATCAATCACCTCACTCAGAATTCCAATCATCAAAAAGGGAGAATATGACTTATGGTGCATGAAGATGAGGCAGTACATTGCCATTACAGACCATGCTTTATGGAATGTAATTGTCAATGGCAATGAAGTTGTTCAAGAACCTGTAGAGATTGCTGGACAACCTAAACCACCCAAACCTGTCCTACCAGCAGCTATTATAAAGAATCAAGAGAAAGCTCTTAACATTCTCTTGTCTGCTATACCTGATGGCCATCTATTGAAATTCCATGATGCTAAAGATGCAAAGCAACTCTGGGCTGCTCTCAAGACAAGATTTGGAGGGAATGAAGCCTCTAAGAAGATGCACAGAAATCTACTAAAGCCACAGTTTGAAACTTTCACAGTTGGTGAAAGAGAGAGTCTTGATGCTGCATATGATAGGTTTCAGAACCTCCTCAACATGTTGGAGTTATACAAGGCAGAAGTATCAGTTGAAGATGATAATCTGCAGTTTCTAAGGAGTTTGCCATCTACATGGCATGTTATTGGTACAATGATCAGAGGACAACCTGGTTTGGATGTCATGGACTTTGATGATCTCTACAACCATCTGAAGGTTTGTGAGCATGAGATGAATGGTCAAACAAGTTCTAAGTCTCACAGTATTGCTTTTCTATCATCTGAAAAGAGAGGCAGTACTTCAACCAAAAGTACTACTTCTCCTACTCAAAGTACTGTGACTCAAAGTACTATCTCGTATGCTGCTCCCACCCATTCTCAGCAAGTACCACCAACTGCTACTATGCACTCAGATGAGGTTGTGTGTTCCTTCTTTGCTCAACAGGCTTCTTTACCTGTCACCTATGAAGAAGATCTCTCACATATTGAAGAGGATGCTTTGGAAGAAATTGATATTAGGTGGCAAGTAGCAATGATTACTGCAAGAATCAAGAAGTACATGAAGAAAACAGGAAAGAACATTGATTTCAAGCCAAAACAGGGGATCACTTTTGACAAATCAAAAATTGAATGCTTCAATTGTCAAAAGACTAGAAACTTTGCAAGAGAGTGCAGATTCGCTAAGTATCAAGCAAATAGGATGACTGAAAAACCAAAGCTGGAGCTCAAAGAGATCCCTATAACTGAAACCAAAGCTTTGGTTGCTCAAGAAAGTTTATCAGAGGTTGACTGGAGTGCTGAGTTTGATGATGAACCAGTAACCTACTGTATGGTAGCAGTGGAAGAAGAAGTTAAAGAATCAGTGGAAGAACTGGACTGGAGCACTGCTTTTGATGAAGAACCTGAACATGCTACCTTGGAACCCAGAGATTGTCTAGGAGGATTTTATTGGAGCTTGGAGTGTGAAGATGATCCTGTTTTACTTGCTATGGTAGCTACATCACCAAGTTCACCCCTATCTCTGAGGTATGCTCAAATTGTCATTACTTTTATCAAAAACTGTTAAATAGTTATGTGATTGAAAGAGATAATTGTATTAGGGCTAGGTCTGAGGTAGCAGGATACCAAATCACTTTAGAGTCTATGGAAGCCAAAATCTTAACACATGAAAATAATGAAATGGCTTGGGCTGAAAAGTATGAACAACAGGATTACCAACTAAAACTAAGTGAATGGAAGCTAAACTATAAAATTGCTGAAATTGAGAAACTAACTAAGGAAAGAGATGAACTGTTAGCTAAGTTTGATGCCTGGAATAAATCTGGCCTGTCCCATGTTGCTTATGTTGAAAAACAGAGAAGAGCTTACATTAGAACTGGCTTAGGTTTTGGTATGGACTTTACTAACATGGAAGAAAACATAACTAGTGATCAGGATGACTTAGAAGATATAACCACTAGTGATGATGAACTCATTAATTATGTAGACACATCTAGCAATGAGGGTTCAATTAGTGATTCACCTCCTGAGTTTAAGAGAGACACTGGTTATCATGCAGTTCCTCATCTCACTGGAATTCATCAACCCCCTAGGCCTGATGTTTCTCGATTTGGTGTAGACAACCTTGAGTTTAGGAAGAAGCTTATTGGTCAATCTAGGTCTGAAACCCCCAAAAGCTGTTAACACCAATGTTCAAAGTCAAGCAGTACCTTCAACTCAAAGTACTGCTCCACAAGCAGTACCTTCAGGAAAACCTTTTCAAAACAATCTTGCTAAACCTTTTTGGGATAACTTTGGTCAAAACAAATTTAATCATTCACCTAGAAGGCAATATAGTTTTGGTCATATACATAGGAGTAGACACTTTGGAAGTATGGGTGAAAAGCGTGCTTTGTGTGTTATAGTCCTAATCACTTAATCAAAGATTGTGACCGACACTACGAATATCTTAGTAAGTTTCAAAGAATAGGTCTACCAACCGAAACCTAGAGAGCAAAACCACGGAATAATTCAAATAGGGTAAATCATAGTAATTTCTCACGGACCATAGGTACCCTCACCGAGAAGACCTTTTCTAGACAACCGGTGCCTTCACAAGCGGTACCTTCTCAAAGTCTTGCTCAATCAACACAAGGTACTTCTCACACTACTTGGAATAGGAACCTAGGAGATCTCACTATTATCAACCTAGAAGGTATTACAATTCACATGGGGATCTAGATCACAGAACCAAGTGTTAAAACCGAATGGGTTAAGAGGAAAGTACTACCGAGGGACAAACAGTATTTTCAACAAAAAGTGAATCGAGATGTTTTGTGATACAAGATAATGTGAATGAATCTACAAAAGAGAGTTTTGTTAAAAATCTAGAAAGTTTTGAAAATCCACATGTGAAGAACCAAAAGATAATTACGGATCATGTTTTAAAAGATAGTGGAAATTACATACTCAAAGAATTTGAGTTTGTAACTCCACAAGGGAACACAAGTCGATAATGGCTTGGGTTCCTAAAAGAAACTAACTCTATATTTTTGTGCGGGCAACCCGGAAGAGGAGCTTAAAGATCATCGATTGTAGATAGTGGTTGCTCGGAAGCATGACAGAGACAAGGAGATTCAGCCGATTTTAGATCTATTAGTGGAGGAAGAGTTGCATTTGGGAATGATCCCAATGGAGGAAGGATTACTGGGAAAGGAAAAATCAAAGTAGGGAGAATAGATTTTGAGAATGTTAGATATATGAAGGAGCTTAAGTTCAACTTATTGTCAGTATCTCAAATCTGTGATAAAAGCATCATGTGTTATTCACTGACACAGAATGTCTCATTCTTTCATCCAAATTCAAGCCTGTTGATGATGACTTGGTAGTACTCAGAGTACCAAGAACCAATGATGTGTGTAGTCTGGACATGAAGAGTCTTCACTCTTATGGAAGAGCCACTTGTTTAGTGGCAAAAGCAACAACTGAAGAAGCACGTCAGTGGCATAGAAGATTGGGCCATGTTAATTTCACGAATATCAACAAACTGGTCAAAGGCAATTTAGTTAGAGGTTTACCTTCAAAGACTTACAAGAATGATCACTCATGTTTGGCATGCAAGAAGGGTAAACAACATAAAGCTTCATGCAAGAAGCTTGAGGAGAGAACTATTAGAGAATCATTGGAGCTGTTACATATGGATCTTTTTGGACCTGTCTCTGTGGCAAGTCTAAACAAGAAGAAGTACTGCTTGGTTATTACGAGATGATTGCGATAGATTCGGTTGGGTATTTTCTTGGGCTTTAAAGATGATACTTTTGATGCTATTCGGACTCTAATCATAGCCTTGGAAAACCAATTGAGACTCAAGGTTAGAGGTATTAGATGTGACAATGGATGAATTCAAGAACAAGCTTATGGATGAATTTTGTGCTAACAAAGGAATCAATAGGGAGTTCGAGATTGCAAGAACACCACAACAAAATGGTGTTGCGAGAGAGGAAGAATAGGACTTTAATTGAAGCGGCCGAACTATGCTTGCAGATTCACAACTACCTATTCAATTCTTGGTCAAGTTGTAAATCTTGCTTGCTATGTACTTAACAGTATCATCACCAAACCACATATGAAGACACCTTATGAGTTGGCGATGGGCAACAAACCCAACATTCGATTTTTGAAGCCTTTTGGATGCCCTCTTACTATTTTAAACACAATTGACAATGGGAAAGTTTGATGGCAAGTCAGAAGAAGGATATTTATTGGGTTATTGTACCAACAGCAAGGGCTTTAGAGCTTACAACAGAGTCACTAAGAAGGTTCAAGATTTTCTTCTTGTTGAGTTTTTAGAAGATCAAGAGAATCAGAAGAGTAGAGGTCCTGATTGGATGTTTGATCTTTAAGTTTTGACTCCTTACATGAACTATGTACCTGTCAGAGAAGAGAACCAACCTGTGAATAATGGAGAAGATTCACAATATGTGGTTCATGGAGTTCATATTAGACCTGATGCTGTTCCTGATGAAGATCCAAAGAAAAGTATTCATGCTCCAAAGCAAAGTACTGGTGATGCACCAAAGCAAAGTACTGATGAACCAAAATCCACACTATCTTCTGAGGATCAAGCTATTCAAGAGACACTTAATCAAATGCTTTCTCAAGATGTTATGGCACATTCTTATACTGATGAACAAATAAGAGCTTATGAAGAAGCAAAGAAAAAGAACAAGAATGCAGAGTTCTCTCACGATGCTTTGGACGGTGATTTTGAACAAAGTCTTGATGCACTAGTTAATGATGCTTTAGATGATTTGGATGATCCTACCATGCACGGAATAAAAGATCCGATGATGAGTTGGATAATGAAGGTATTTTCTCAGATTCTAATGAAGATGCTGATTTCACTAACTTGAATGATACATATGAAGTTCCACAGTCTCCAATCTTAAGAATTCATAAGAATCATCTTTACTTAGCTTTGTATATAAGCAAAACAGGCTGAATCATCCAACTGATCAAATCATTGGTCCTTCTACTTCTGGAGTTATGACAAGACACAAAGCTAAGAGTTTCACTACACCTCACAATGCTTTACTTAGCTTTGTATATAAGCAAAACAGCTGAATCATAAGGACCATCAAACCTGCCTATTTACTTGTTTCATCTCTCAAGAGGAACCCAAGAATATTGCTCAAGCATTGACTAAAGAAAGCTGGGTTGAAGCTATGCAGGAAGAACTTCTTCAATTTAAACTTCAAGAAGTGTGGGTTTTATGTGATCTTCCAGATGGGAAGAGAGTTATTGGAACCAGATGGGTTTTTAGAGTTAAAAGAGATGAAAGAGGCAATGTTATCAAAAACAAGGCAAGGTTAGTAGCTCAAGGCTACAAACAGGAAGAAGGAGTAGATTATGATGAAGTGTTTACTCCTGTAGCAAGGATTGAGGCTATTAGAATATTTCTTGCTTTTGCTTCATATATGGGATTTCAGGTCTACCAGATGGATGTCAAGAGTACCTTTCTTTATGGAACTATTACAGAAGAGGTGTATGTTAAAAAACCTCCAGGTTTTGAAGATCCTACACATCCTAACAAAGTCTACAAGGTGGTTAAGGCTCTTTATGGCCTTCATCAGGCACCTAGAGCTTGGTATGAGAGGCTCTCCACATTCTTATTACAACATGGTTACAAAAGGGGGGATATTAATAAGACTTTGTTTATCAAAAGAGACAAAAAGGATATCATGTTAGTTCAAGTATATGTTGATGATATCATCTTTGGGGCTACCAAACAGTCCATGGTTAAGGAGTTTGAGCAGCTGATGCAGAAAGAATTTCAGATGAGTTCAATGGGTGAGTTAAATTTCTTTTTGGGACTTCAAGTTAAGCAATCAAAGGAAGGTATTTTTATAAGTCAAGACAAGTATGTATCTGACATACTTAAGAAGTTCAGTTTTGATACTATGAAGCCAGTAACTACACATATTAAATCAATCAACTCATTGGGCAAAGATGAAGATGGACAACTTGTTGAAGTTAAGTTATACAGATCAATGATTGGTTGTCTAATGTATCTCACTGCATCAAGGCCTGATATCATGTTTGCAGTATGTTTATGTGCAAGATATCAAGTCTCACCAAAGGTCTCTCATATGAATGCAGTAAAGAGGATTTTTAGTTATTTGAAACAACAACCTAAGTTGGGGTTGTGGTATCCTAAGTATTCACCTTTTAACTTGGAAGCTTTTTCAGATAGTGATTATGCAGGTGATAACTATGATAGAAGATCAAAAAGCTGGAGGATGCCAATATCTTGGAAGAAGATTAGTCTCACGGCAATGCAAGCGGACAATTGCAGCAACATCATCTCTGAGAAGGCGAATATGTGGCTGCTGCAAGTCTGCTGTGGACAAGTTTTGTGGATGCAGAATCAACTCTTAGACAATGGGTTCAATTTTAAGAATACTCCTATCAATATTGATAATGAGAGTACTATTTGTATTGTGAAGAATCCAGTTTATCATTCCATGACCAAGCACATTCGGATTAGGCATCACTTCATCAGAGATTGTTATGAGCTTAGATTCATTAATGTGGTCAAGGTTCACACATATGACAATGTAGCTGACTTCCTTACCAAAGGCTTTGATGTTTCAAGATTCAATCATTTGGTGGTGAGCATTGGCATGATTAACTATTGAGCTACATTTGAGGGGAGGACTATAAGGTGTTAGTATAGTCCTATGTATTGTTTGAGGGGAGGATATTTGTGTATACTTAGTTTGTACAGAGAAATTTGGGAAAGAGAAATTCATGAAAGTCTTGCTTGGAAAGTCTTGCTTGAAAATCTTGCTTATGTGGAAATCTTGCTTGTCGTATTAAAATCTTGTTCCAACGGTTATATTGAGGGTAATTACTAGTAACGGTAACTTTGTTATTATGGGTTGTGATTTTTCAAATCCACCTATAAATAACTACTCTCGATTTTCCTCTCATATTGATATTTTAGAATCTTTTCCATCTTTATCTCACTTTCATCCATTATATTCGATCATATCTTAATTGTGCTCACACATTCATCAATGGCGAATCGACCTACAGTTTCAAAGCACAACATGGTGGCAAATTTAGACAAGAATGAGGCGAATGTGGCTTTTAATGATATAATTGATTATCTTACTGGGTCGCCAATCAGTTATGCCCTTTTAGTAGAGCCGGATATTATTGCACCTTGGATTCAAGAATTTTGGGCTAATCCTAGGGATAATATGGAGGAGGATGAATACTATATTCGATCAACAGTTGCTGGAAGGACTGTGAAGATTACAGAGGCTTCTATTCGAGAAGATTTATTATTTGGTGATGAAGAAGGGGCTATTCATTTTGACAAGCAACTGATTTGGGATACATTTAGGGATCTTGGTTATGAAGGGTCCTTAACAGAACAAACGTTCAAGAAAGCCTTATTTTGTCCTCAATGGAAATTTTTGATTCATGTGTTGCTCCATTGCATAAGTGCTAAAAGTACCTCATGGGAGCAGTTTGGGTCAAATATTGCATCTGCTGTAGTTGGAATGGCTACTAATCGAGTTTTTAACTTCTCACGGCTAATTCTGGATGGAATGCTCTCCCACATCTCACATGGATCCAAATGGCTAATGTACCCAAGGTTTATACAGGTTTTCTTAAACAAGCAACTGGCTGATGTTCCAAAGCCTACAGACTTACTACCTGTCATTGTGCAACAAGCCAAGATTTTTACTTTTATGGCAAGAAGGAGTGATTTATTCAGAGGAGAAGATACTCCATTAACTGCTTCAATAATGGAGGTTGTTCAGGCTGTTCGTGATGCAGCTAGAGAGGATGAAGAGAGTGAAGGTACTCCTTCCAGCACAAGGTACTGCTTCACAAAGTGCTGCATCTCAAAGTGCTGCATCTCAGAGTTCTGCATCACAAAGTACTGGAACACAACATACTGCATCACAAGGTACTGCTTCTCAGAGTACTTAAGTTCACGAGCATATTGCAGTTACACCTCCACAATCTCCACAAGCATCTCAACAAGAAGCTCATTCACAATCTGAAGGAGATGCAGTCTCTATGGAGCCTGAGGGTCAAGTTATCACCAATTATGCTTTAACAAGAGAGTTGACTAGGTTGAAGAAATCTTTTGAAGATCAGGCTACAGAGATTCAAAAATTGAAGATTAAATTTAGAAGACTAAAAAACTTTGTCTGGCCATTGGTTAAACATCATCGTCTATGGGTCAAATCTCAAAGGAAACAAGGACGACCTGTTAGGGATTTTAAGAAGAAAACCAAAGGCAAAAAGGTTCCTAAACCATCTTCTGTCCATTTGGGGAAGAATTTAGAAGAAAAGAAATTGAAATAAGATGTTGTTAAAGAGAAAGAACCTCAAGGTACTGAAGAGCATGTTATAATTGAAAGTACTGAAGAAGAAGAAAGGACTAAAAATCAAGGTACTGAACAACAAAGTACTGCTTTTGATCAAGGTACTGTACAACAAAGTACTGCTCTTCATGGAACCTTCAGACAAGAGTTAATTACTCCAAGAATATTAGACTTTGAAGATGAAGCTGGTCCTTCAACTGTTACTCATGAAGAACAAGCTGGTGCTTCAACAACTGCCATACCAGAAGAACCTGAAAGAACTGCAAGTGATGATCAACTTGTTGCTGAAATATTGCATGATCTATCAAGGCCAAAAGGTGTTACTATTTTTGAAGTTGCAGAGGAACAAACAAGAACTTCTCAACCTGCAATAGATCCTAAAGACAAAGGAAAGGGCATTCTGGTAGAAACTTAGAAGAAAAAGCTAACTTTGGCAGATCTTAGAGCAATTGAAGTTGCTAGGAATGAAGAAGCTGCTAAAAAGGTCCAAGAAGAGCTTAATGCTGAAGTAGTAGCTGAAGTAACTCATGTAGAGGCAATGAATGAAGAGGTAGCTAGAAGAATTGAATGCTGAAGAAGCTGAACCTTTACAGTCACGAACTCCTGTTTCTTTTATACCTAGAAGACCAAATCTTGCTAAAGAAAGGAACACTATGATGGCTTATTTGAAAGGTAGAGGATATAAAGGGTTACAGAAGCTGAATTATGTTAATACGAAAAGATTATATGATGCTGAGATAGAGGCTTATAAGAAGGATGTTGCAAGCATCAAAGATTATAAAAATGAAGCTACTTGGACTGAAGCTGAAAGCAAGAAAAGTTTGAAAAGAAAAAGGAAAACTGATGTTGAAGATGTACAGTTTTCAAAGAAAGAGAAAGTTGAGCTAAGAACTGAGACTAGGGATTAACTAAAGAATTATCTCAGAGTAGTAGATTTTGATTATTCCAAAGAAGATGCTGATATGAAGAAGAACAAATCTCAGATTGCTACTTTTGAAGTTGTGGAATCTAAAGATGGAAGCTATATGATGTTTCATAGAGATGATGAAAGCTTCAAAGTGTTCAATAGACTATGGGATGTTCTGCATGCAATTGATAGAGTAGATTTATTTCATCTATATCATTTGGTGCGAGACTACTTTGAACATCATTCATTAGAAGGAATTGGTTTAGTATTGCTTGGAGATCTCACTACAGCATGGGAAACTGAAGAACAGAGCAATGATGATATTTGGAAGAATCAAGAACAATGGGAAATTGTCTGTTGGAGAGTCTTTGAAGAATCTGGTGTACATGTTCTAGAGCTGGAAAATGGAACAATGATTCACATGTTTGCAGATAGAAGATACCCTCTTACAGTTGAGCTTATGAGGAGGATGCTAGAGCATGGAATGGAAGTAGAAGAGGATAATGAAACTGCTTGTATGGTCATTAATTTGTTTATCAACTGGACTACTATAGCTAATGATGATGCATAACTGGTATGAGTTTTCATTGAATAAATTATTTTGATAAAACAATACTTTATTCAAAATCTGCTGATCAAACAAGACTTTAATCAAAGTATCGCTTGCGACTTTTAATCGATTAAATGATTTTAAGAAGAAACCTTTGCTAAGTAATAAATATTTTGAAACAAAGGTTGAATAAATGGTTTTGAGATGGTAACATCAATAGGTTATCAATCCACCATGGTTACAAAAGGATTGGCTAATCCATGAGCAAACGGCTCTGGTAAAGATATCTCAAATCCGTTTTTAGTTGACAACTTGCTAATAAGTTGTATGGTAATCAACTCACCGTATCAGTTAATGTGAAGATTTGGGTAGCCCACAAGAAAATGGCTTGTGGTAAAGGCTGTGGAAAAACCATTATTGGTAATTAGTTCACCATTAGATAAAAGAACTAACTAGTCCAGAAGGGTACAACTTTTGGTAAAGACAAATCAAATCTGTTGATAGCTGGTGATTTGCTAAAAATCATATGGTTATCAATGTACCATGGTCTTACACACCAAAACATTTGGCTACTCCAAAGTTAATGGCTTTTGTAAAGAGACTAAAATCCATTAATTTTCAATGATTCACCTCTCATAGGAGTTAACACACCTGGAAGTGATGAGAATAGTATGCAACTTAAACTGAATTAATGTTCAAATAGTCATATGTTGTTGTGTTGCTGAAAAGATGGAGCATGCTGGATGATGTTGTAAAAAGACGTAAGATACTTTGATAAAGTGCAGAAATTACAATCCAAAGACAAAGACAATCATTCCTTGAAGCTCAAAAAAATGAAAGATTAATCTACAAAGGAACTTGAAGTCAATCAAGTAGAATTCAAGTTAGGGGAGGATTGTTGGGATATGAAAGTGCTGAAGAGTTAAAGTACTGAAGATTCTCAAAGTACTGCAGAATGACAAAGAACTGGAAAAAGTCAAAGAGTCAAAGTACTGCTAAATAGAAAGTCAAAGTACTGCACATGAAGGTCAAAGTACTGCAAGATCGAAAGAATTGTTTTATTCGTTTATGGAAAGTCTTGTAATTCTAGATTAGATTACTTGTCGTACAAGAATACAATTGTAAACCGACTAGGGTTATCCTTGAGCCTATAAAAGGACCCCTAGATTGACATTACGAGTACGAGTCTTAGAGTTTACGATTACAAGTTTAGAGTTTTAGAGAGTTCGATATTCTTAGAGTTGTTGAAGTATCTGCATAATAAGCAGATTTAGAGTTATTAATAAAGTTGTTCTTCTTAGATTTGTTAAGTAAATTCCGCGTACTTAATAAAGATTACTCAGTGTTTCATTGTTAATAACTTAGGATTTATCCGAGGTTATTAAACCTTAAACAAGCTAGTTAAGTTAGTTTGGTTAGAGTACATCGATCCAACATCTTGGGTATTCGACTTTTGGTGTAGTCGAATTTGTTAAACCCTAATTTATTAGGGTTTAGGGTTTCTTGGTTCTTGATCTTAATTTGGGGCTTTCATAAACCCTAACTGCATTGATTGATAAAAGGTACACATATTCTTTTATTTCGGTTAATTAATTTACAAGTATTAATCCTATTACTTCCGCTGCATGCTTTGATGATGTTTACGTGTTTACTTTAATTGTTATGATTAGTAAAACCCAATAACAACGAGGTCACAAATTTAAACTTTGGATTTCTTTTATACTTTAGATAGTATAGATCGTTATTTTATATTATTAGGAAATCCCGTGAACTTTATATTTGATCCCGTACTATTTGATTCCCATATAACTATTTCTGTTCCCGTAGTATTAAGAATACCATACGGAGTTAGAATTCCCATACGAATTAGAAAGTGAAGATCATAAGCACTATCAAAATGCCCGGTGACGATGCAAATAACACTAACACTGCACCAAAACCAGTAACCCCAATGGCACAGTATCAATGCCCTAAACTCAAAACCACAAACTACACAGTTTGGACTATACAAATTAAGGTGATACTTTAAGCACGAGGTTTATGGGAAGCGATAGAACCTAAGGAAAACACGCAAGTAGATGTTAAGAAGGATAAGGCAACAACGGCCTTCCTATATCAAGCATTGACCGAAGATGTGATCTTACAAGTAGCAAGATGCAAACGGCAAAGGAATTATGGGATTCACTTAGAAAGAGACACGTTGGAGAAGAGAAATGTGCAACAAGCACGGTTACAATCACTGATGATTGGATTTCATGCCCTTCAGATAAAGGAAGATGAAACGGTGGATGCATATACGGCCAAACTAAACGTCTACGCTAGGAAGGCTAAAGAATTAGGAAAAGCGTTGGATGAATCACTTATAGTATGAAAACTATTAAATTCCATACCAGATAGGTTCATTCAAATAGTAGCATCCTTAGAACAGACGAATGATCTCGACGACATTACATTAGATGAGATCGCTGGAAGACTTAAGGCATTCGAGGAGAGAATAAAACTCTGAAAGGGAGGACAAGTAGAAAGCCAAGATAACCTACTATTCGCATAAGGTGAGCACCCTAGAAATAATAAGCGATTTACCAAATATAGAGGTAGATCAAACTATTCACGAGGAAATTAGCAAAATAAAAGAAATAGAGACAACTCGAATGGAGAAAATTCAACTCACAGTAAGAATAAAGGTGAGTGGGATAAAAAGAAGTTAAAATGTTTTAATTGCGGGAAACCTGGACATTTCAAGAGAAACTGTAGAAACCCACCAGCAACTCAGGAACAATCAAACCTTATCTTAGAAGACGATGAACCATCATTATTAATGGCTACACACGAAACTGAGGAAATCTTGTTAAATGAAGAACAAGTACAACCCCAAAAATATGCTACAACAGATGCTAGCATATGATATTTAGATAATGGTGCAAGTAACCATATGACGGGCACCAAAGGCCATTTTAAGGATATTGACGAAAACATCACTGGACGCGTTCGTTTTGGAGATGGATCGTATGTGGAGATAAAGGGTAGAGGTTCAATATTATTTGGATGTAGAAACCTACAACAGAAGATGATTTCGGACGTTTAATACATTCCAAACCTCAAAAGCAACATACTTAGTCTAGGACAACTCACTGAAATAGGTGGTAAGATCATCATGGATGGAAATATACTGACTTTGTATGATAAAAGCAAGAAGTTGTTGATGAAAGTAGAACGATCTAAGAATCGACTTTACAGTATTAGATTACATATAGAATCACCTATATGCCTCTTAGCAAACATAGATGACCAAGCATGGTTATGGCATGCTAGATTAGGTCACCTAAACTTTGACATTATCAACAAGATGACAAGAAAAGGTCTAGTGGATGGAATACCAAGAATAAATCATGCAGGACAAATCTGTGATGCATGTTTATTCGGAAACACATCAGAACACCATTTCCAAATCAAGCTAAATTCATATCAAAGAACCTGTTGGACTTAGTATATGGAGATCTTTGTGGTCCCATAAGTCCAGCAACACACTCTGGAAAGAAGCTCATCTTCTTATTAGTAGATGACTGCACATGTTTCATGTGGGCTTACTTTCTAACTTCGAAAGATCAAGCATTCAGCACATTCAAAGAATTTAGACATCAGATTGAATTGAAGTTGAAGTTGAAAATAAAGATGCTAAGAACTGATAGAAGAGGTGAATTTACGTAAAATGAATTCACCAAATACTGTAAGGAGAATGGAATAGAAAGACAATTGACAGCACGATACTCACCGCAACATTATGGTGTAGTAGAGAGGAGAAATAAGACAGTGTTATCAACTACTAGGAGTATGATGAAAGCGATGAAGTTACCCTTAACTTTTGGGCGGAAGCGGTCGGACACGCCATTTACCTACTTAACAGGTACCTCGAAAGCCACAGTAGATAAAACACCATATGAAGCCCTACTGTGAAAACCAAATCTGAATACCTAAGAATATTCGGATGCACAACTTATGCTAAGATAACAATACCTCACTTGAAGAAGGCGGATGATGTACATACCAATGATTTACTTAGGAGTTGAAGAAGGATCTAAAGCACGTAGGCTATATGATCCAATAGGAAAGAAGAAACATGTTAGTAGGGATGTAAAGTTTATGGAAACGAAACCGTGGGATTGGAATAGCAATGAAGAGGATACAAGTACACAAGATATGTTTTGGACTAGTTTCATAGTAGACGGAGTTGACAATGATAATCTTACACCATTCAACACAGAAAACAGTGATAACATGTATCATGAACAAGAACCTCTACCAGATCCACCATCACCAGTCACACCACCATCATACACTTACAACCCTAACTCAAAAGATGAAGAAGGAGCTACTATTAGCTCATTAGAAAGCTCATATCATAGATTTGATCATAGACCAATACAAGGTTTAAAGAATATTACGGAAAATATACGAAACAGCACGTGAAGTAGAAGCACCAAGCTTATTTTTCATAGAAGAAGAACCCCGTAATTACAAGGAAGAATTAAAAGATGAGAAGTGGATTGAGGGTTCATCAGACTTTTAATGGTTTATTTTGCAGCTGAGCTAATCACCTGCTTTGGTGTATTTAACAAGGTCATTTTTGTTTTGAATTTAAACAGTTATAACCACTAAGGAGATTTTATCATAAAGGACAAATATTCAAACACATCGTATTTAATTTGGTTTAGTCGTAAATATTCTGGAAACACATCAAAAATAAAACATGCAATGAATTGAAAGATAAAAATCCAAGCTTAAACCTTAAACTGACATATTGCTTGAATATACTTGACTTCTTGATAATCAGAGTTCCACTTCCTTGGTTTTCTTGAACTCTTTTTACCGAGGGTTCATCGGACTACCTTAATATGGGCCATTCTTTGAGTCCAACAACGTGCTCGAATTGGTCACGATACTCTATTCCGTATGACCACGCATAAAATCTTCCCGTTAGTATAATTACAAGCTTTCACTACAATCATCTTTGATACAAATAATCAAAAGTTGGCACCAAGTATTGAATGCATACACTTCAAGATTATATATCTTTATGCAGATTTCTTGTAATGCGATGTGACTCAAAATTATTGTAACATCAATTGATCTGATTTCGATTATAGTTCTAAAGAGAGTTATTTTTACATACCAAACTTTTATCACATACTAAGTGATTCATCCTTACACTTCATTTAAAAGAAATCAATAATTGAGATTGAAAACATTTTATTATTTAACTTATTTTTAATTTAAATATCTCTTAAATCATTAATCGTTAGCGAAAATAATTACACCATCGCGACGAGCACTTAATTATCTTTCTATGAGCGGACGTTATGATATATACTTTTGAAAAAAAAAAAAATCATTTTTCACTTTTTTTCGAATTTGAGATTTGCATGAAAAATTACATGTGATTAAGCAGTAATTTCAATATCACATGTGATATTAGTGTTAAATCACATATGAAACTTACATGTGATATGTAATATCATATGTGATTTAACACTAATATCACATGTGATATTCAAATTAGTGTTTAACCACATGTGATTTTTTTCATGCAAATTTCAGTAATGAAAAAATGTAAAAAAAAGTGAAAGACACGATTTTTTTTGTACCAAAAGTATATCAAAGTGCTTATCTATAGAAAAATAATTAAACGTTTGTCGTAATGGTATATTTTTTTCCGCTTAACGATTTGAAAGATATTAATTTTTGAAAAGAAATGATAAAAGTGAGTTTTTTTAATTATTGAGATTAATGTCTATGCATTAGATCAAATAAAGATGAAAGGTGAAGATTAATTCTTTTGTATGTAAAAAATGTTTTTGTCATATGATCTTAAATGGTAGTTGTAAGCATTGTGGGAATTTCATACCCAATTTCTTGTTACGGTACCCATGTTCCTGTGACAGTAATTACAAGGAAGCATCAAAAGATGATAAGTGGATTGAGGCCATGGAAATTGAATTAGATTCAATCAACAAAAACAACACATGGACTCTTACCACATTGCCTGCAAATCAGTAGGCAATAGGACTCAAATGGGTTTATAAAACCAGGAGAGATGCACAAGGAAAGATCATTAAATACAAAGAAAGATTAGTAGCAAAAGGTTATGTACAAGAACAAGGAATAGACTTCGATGAGGTGTTTGCACCAGTTCCTAGGATAAAGACAGTTCGATTGATATTAGCACTAGCAACATATCATGGATGGCAAGTACACCACTTAGATGTAAAATCAGCATTTTTACATGGAGAATTGAAGGAAGAAGTCTATGTTACACAACCTGAAGGTTTCATTCAACAAGAAAACCTAGGAAAAGTCTACAAGCTAACTAAAGCTTTGTATGGCTTAAGACAAGCACCGAGAGGTTAGAATGTGAAACTTGATCAAACCTTGAAGTCATTAGACTTTAAGAAATGTAATCTCGAACAAGAAGTTTATACAAAGAGAAGCAAGACTTCTACACTTATCGTTGGAGTATATGTAGATGATTTGATAATCACGGGCACTCCAAAGAAGGAAATAGACTTGTTTAAATCCTAGATGGAAGAAAAATTCGAAATGAGTGACTTAGGGTTGCTAGCATATTACCTTGGGATAGAAGTTAAACAGAAAGTAGGAGAGATTACAATCAAGGAAACAGGATACATTAACAAGATCTTAAAAGAAACAAGCATGACGGACAGTAATGACAAGAAGACACCAATGGATCCCGGCACTAAGTTGGTCAAGGCGTAAGATGGAAACCCAGTTGAAGCAACTTATTACGAAGCTTAATTGGAAGTCTCGGATACTTACTACATACAAGACCGGATCTTAGTTACTCGATCGGACTACTCGTGATTTATGCAAGACCAGAAGGATCATCACCGAAGGCGGTGAAACAAGTAATCCGATACATTAAAGGAACAAAGGAACATGGAATAATATACAATAAAGAAGGAGGTTGCAAGATTAGAGGATACAGTGACAGTAGTTATGGAATTAATACCAATCAAGGAAAAGGAACTACTAGAATAGTATTTTACTTTGGAGAGTCACCTATTACCTAGTGTACTCAGAAGCAACCGACAGTAGCACTCTCATCATGTGAATCAGAATTCATGACAACTACTACAGCAGCATGTTAAGCCTTATGGTTAAAACGTTTACTCAGTGAATTAACTAGACTAGAAGAAAAAAGGATAACGCTTAGAGTTTACAACATATCAGCAATAGCACTCGTAAAGAACCCAGTTTTTCATGGAAGGAGCAAGCACATAGACATTCGCTATCATTTCATTCGTGAATGCGTAGAGAATGGTCATATTAAAGTAGAACACGTTAGTGGAGAACTACAAAGAGCAGATATCTTAACAAAAGCTTTACCAAGACTCAAGTTCGTAACTATGCGAATCAAGACTTAGGTCGAAGCAACGATCAAGATTAAGGAGGAGAATGTAAATGCTAATCTCGACATTGCTTTAAACGACAAGGACAAAACTTGCTCGTTATATAGATTTCAACCGCCAAGCAGTTATAGTTAGTTAAATAACCATAAAACGGTTATGGACGGTGATAGTTAGCTAGAAAATGGTTACATATGTTAAACCGACACAACGGTTGGGTATGTCCCTTCGTTTAGTATAGATACTTGTAGAATGTAACGTTACAAAGTTATACGATTTTAGTTATTCAAGTTTATTTTTTTGCATTTCATATCGACTCACACAATTTGGGACCAACATTTAGGATGATTCTTGCAAGGGTAAGTAAACTAAAGGGACCTTGTATGTAACTTTATGTTACACAGTTGGTCCTTGAGGACTTGTTTTGCAGTTGCAAGTGAACCACAAGGTTATTTATGTAACTTTTAATTTTCACAAGAAGAAAGAAAACACAACTCTTCACTGAACAGTAATTCCCTCTGGAAATTGTTTACATTTAAAATATAGTAAGCAATTAAAAAATTTTGACAGATAATGGCGATTTTAATCAGTTTTCCAATAGTGGCTTCGAAGTTTTTGACATCTAAAACCGAAACCAATACTTTTCTTTGTTATAAATTCGGTTGAGACTATTTAACTTGAACAAAGTGTTTACAGTAAATACGAATGGCAGTATCTTGTAGGTTCAAATCGATGGTATCAATTGTTAGAAACTCGAAGGCCTTTTAGGCTTATATTTGATGAAGAGGTTGTAAGTGAAATTTAGAAAGAGAAGAATACTTATGAAAGGTTTGGAATATTATTGATTGCTTATGTTTTCCTTGATTTGCTTGATTACAAATGCATCACACCACCCTCTATTTATACTAGTCCATGGAAGAGTCTAGTACCAAGATACCTCCATGTAACTCTAGATATTTCCAACATTATACATATCTATACTCTAGATATTTATTAGCTACAATATTCTACACAATTCTATGGATATTTTAAGGATCATTCTACATATTTCTTATAGATAGAGCTCTAGATTTTTCTTCCTTATGGACTTGGGCCTTTGTGGATGTTCTATACTTGATTGGATCAAATCAAGTTTAATGATCAACACCCCTTTAAACTTGATTTCTGACTCCAAGCATCATTCGTTGTCTTGAAAATCTTTCTCATTGATCGGCTTGGTGAGGATATCGCAACTTGGTTTTCGGACCTCGTATGTATCACTTGGACATCTTTCCTTGCAATGCACTCGAATAAAGTGATAACGAGTGTTGATATGCTTACTTGATCATGTTATACTGGATTTTAGCTAAGTCAATGGCCGACTTGTTATCTACATAGATCTCGATCGCATCTTCTTGTTCCATGTGTAGCTCCTTTAGCATACTTCTAAGCCAAATTGCGTGACATACACATGATGTTGCGATTCGTACTCGCTTCACAACTAGACAAAGTAACAATAGGTTACTTCTTAGACCATGTAAAGCTTTGTTACCTAGGAAGAATATGAATCTGTTGTACTTCTTCCATCGTCTTTGTCTCGGCCAGTCGGTGTCGCTATATCCAACCGACTTGAAGTCTTCACTTGTTGAATAAAACATTCCGTAGTCTATGGTACCTTTGATATAACGGAGGATCCTCTTTGCAATCTCCAAATGCTTTGTCATGGGCTCTTCCATGAAACGACTAATTAAACCAACCGCAAAGAGTATGTCAGGTCTTGTACATGTCAAATAGCGCAAACTTCCAACGAGATTCTTGAATTGAGTTGAGTCTACCGCTTCTCCTCCGTCATGCTTAGAAGGCTTTGTCTTATGTTCTATGGGAGTGCCAACGGGATTGCATTTATCCATGCCAAACTTCTTTAATATCTCCTTAGCATATCCTTCTTGACTTATGAAAATTCCATCATCCGTCGCTTCACCTCAATGCCAAGATAATAAGACATAAGTCCTATGTACGTCATCTCGAACTCTTTCGTCATTGACTTCTTGAGCTCATCAATCATATTCGAGAGTTTCTGTAAAGATCAAATCATCCACGTACAAGCGAGACAAGCGGTATACTTCCATTTGCAAATTTCACGTAAAGTGCATATTCACTTAGGCATTTAGTAAAACCATGTTCTTGGAAATACTTGTCAATTATAGTATCCCAAGCACGTGGTGCCTGCTTTAGACCATATAAGGCCTTCTTCAACCTTAGCACTTTACCTTCTTGCCCTTTGGCAACATATCTTTCTGGTAGCTCCACATAAACTTCTTCTTCAAAGAGTCCATTTAGAAATGCAGACTTAACATCCATTTGGTAGATTTTCCACCTATATTGAGCAGCAATAGCAATAATCATTCTAATAGTTCCTAAGCGAGCAACAGGAGCAAATACCTCTTCGTAGTCGATACCATGCTTCTACTTGTAACCTTATGCCACAAGTCTTGCCTTGTACTTTTCCACCGCCTTTGGCGTTTTCTTGGTCTTGTATACCCACTGACTCAATAGCCTTTTGGCCTTTCGGAAGGTCGTCAACTCCTACGTATCATTCTTCACTATTGACTTTATCTCCTCGTCCATGGCTAGTCTCCATTTCTTGCTTTTCATAGCCTCCTCCAAAACTAAAGGTTCACAATCAATGTATAAACAAGTAAGGGTATTTCATCGGTTACCTCGTGAAATCTCCGCAAACTTCTTGTCTTGGTTCTCCTTCACTTGAACTTGAAGGTGATTCTTGGGTTAGAGTTGGACTTTAAGGTTGTTGGACTTCTTCACTTGATTCACCCGTCTCTTCTTCATCAGTCATAGGAAGAAAGTCATACCTTTCATTTTCCTTGATGCTCCAATCCCATGTCTCTTCTTCATCGAAATCCGCGTCTCTACTCACTACCACCTTCCTTGTGATTGGATTATAGAGCTTATAACCTTTCGACTGCTTGTCGTAGCCAACAAACACATGCTTCTCACTTCTATCATCAAGCTTTAATCGCCTTTGGATGGGAGCGTGGACATATGCTATGCTTCGAATACCCTTAGGTGAGAGGCGGTAGGCTTCATCCCATTCCATGCTTCTTGTGGAGTCTTGTTATCTAAACTCTTTGGCGGACACGGTTCAATAGATATCTTGCACAATCAACCGCCTCGCCCAAAACTCCTTTGGCATCTTCTTACTTTTCAACATGCTTCGGACCATATTGAGAATGGTTCTATTCTTTCTCTCAACCACTCCATTTTGTTGTCGGGAGTAAGGAGCCGTTAGAAATCTCCGGATCCCATTATCCTCACAAAATTTGTTAAATTCTTTTGATAAAAATTCTCCACCTCTATCGGATCTCATTGATTTAATTTTTAAGTTTTAAATGTTTTAAATGTTTTAAAAGTTTTAAATGTTTGAAAAGTTTTAAAAGCTTGGGATTTTTCTTTTAGAAAATATACCCAATTTTTTCTTGAAAAGTCATCAATAAAGAGCATAAAGTAAAGATTCTTATTATAAGAGGGTGGAGTAATGGGACCACACAAATCCGTGTGAATTAGATGTAAAGGCTCCTTAGCTCTTGATGTCGCTTCTTTCGGGAACGAACTCCTAGCATGCTTCCCAAGAAGGCATCCTTCACACAGTTGATTGGGATGATCAATTTGATGTAACCTTTTCACCATTCCTTTTGAGGATAATAACTTTAATTCACCAAAGTTTAAGTGCCCGTATCTCATGTGCCAAAGCCACGAATGATCCTTCAAACAACTCTTTAAGCACTTAGCTTCATCATGTTGAATGTTTAGAAGTAACATTCGGTTTTTGGTCATAGGCACTTTTGCTATGAGCTTTCCTTCGGGATTCCTTATTGTAGCACTACGATCCTTGAAATGTATATCGTAATTTTTCTCTAAAAGTTGTCCCACTCTTAAAATATTACTTTTAAGATTGGGCACATTATATCGTCCGAAATATATTGGTGACTTCCATCTTTAGCTCGGATAAGTATCTTACCTTTTCCTTTCACGGTGCCTTTGATTCGTGTCCAAAGGTGGCGTTACCTTCTTTTCTCCATCTCCACGAACAAGTCTTCTTCACCGTCATATGGTTACTTGTAGCGGAATCTATATGCCATGGCTCTATCCTCTCTTCTTGTTCGTCATGTCTTGCCATTAGCATGGTAAGCTCATCTCCGTCTTCTACCTCCACAAGATTAGCTTTTCTTCCACTTGTCTTGAGCTAGTACACTCGTTGGCATAATGACCATATTTACGACAGTTGTAACATTGTGTTTGGGGCTTACCTCCTCTTTGAGAATTAAAGCCTCTCCCGCGACCTCTTCGATATGAAGACCATTGGTTTTCATCTTCTTTGTTGACATCTTCTCTTCCTCTTCCTCGTCCTCGACCTTGGAAACCACCACGACCTCGAAAAATACCGCGTCCTCATCCTTGCTCCTTTCCATGTAGAAGGCTCTTTTCTCTTTCTTTGAAAGAGACCTTTGAGTATAAAGCTTGCTCCAAGGGTTCTTTCCCCCTTCTTTTCTTCAACTTCTCTTCACGGGCTTTCAAAGATCCCATGAGTTGATCAATGGTCATTGAGTCTATATCTTTTGACTCCTCTATGGCCACAACAATGTAATCAAAGCTTAGGGCAAAGAACGAAGAATCTTTTCTATCACCCTTGTGTCACTCAAGCATTCACCATTTCCCTTCATTTCATTTGAAATAGTCAAGACACGAGTGAAATAATCTGAAATGGTTTCGGATTCCTCCATTTGGAGTTTTTAGAACTCTCGTCTAAGAGTTTGAAGACGTACCTTTTTCACTTTGTCGATTCCTTTGAAAGAATTTTGAAGGATCTCCCACGGTTCCTTGGAAGTAGTTGCATATGAAACTTTTTCAAACATCGCATCATCAAGACATTGATAGATGAGTGTAAGAGCACTTTGATCCTTCTTTCTTGCCTTTTGCAACTCCACCCTTTCGGCGGCATTCATGGAACTTTCATCACCTACTTTCTCAACACCTTTCTCTACCATCTCCCATACATCATGTGAACCTAGTAGCGCCTTCATTCGAATGCACCAACTACAATAGTTGTCTTTGGTAAGAAGAGGAAATTGGAACAAGTTTATCATGCTTGACATCGTGATCTTCTAGCTCTTGATACCAATTTGTTAGAAACTCGAAGGCCTTTTAGGCTTATATTTGATGAAGAGGTTGTAAGTGAAATTTAGGAAGAGAGGAATACTTATGAAAGGTTTGGAATATTATTGATTGCTTATGTTTTCCTTGATTTGCTTGATTACAAATGCATCACACCACCCTCTATTTATACTAGTCCATGGAAGAGTCTAGTACCAAGATACTTCTATGGAACTCTAGATACTTCCAACATTATACATATCTATACTCTAGATATTTCTTAGCCACAATATTCTACACAATTATATGGATATTTTAAGGATCATTCTACATATTTCTTATAGATAGAGCTCTAGATTTTTCTTCCTTATGGACTTGGGCCTTTGTGGATGTTCTATCACTAGTACAAAAAATCTCATAGAAACCGGTCAAAATGACCCATGAAAAGTGGTTTTGGAACCACTCTCTGAAGGGGGGTATCTCCATGATCAAAACATATAGAAACCGGTTTGGCAACCTGTCTCTATTAGAATCATCGACACTGGTTTTCTCCTTAAAATCGATCTCCATTATAAAGTAAACAAACATATTTTTATTAGACATTGACACTGGTTTTCCTACAACCTATCTTTATAGAAGCATCCAACCTATCTTTATATAGAGTAAGAAGATATGTTTTTAACTCAAAACCTGTCTTTTGGTATATCTATTTTATAAAAAAAATCATTTCTAAAATTTTCCAATTGGAAAATTTTAAGAATGATTTATAAATAAATAATTAAATATATATATATATATATATATATATATATATATATATATATATATATATATATATATATATATATATATATGGATCATTTAAAAGTTGATCTCAAGAGAAAGTGAGAGAAGTGATCTCAACCGTTAGATCACCCCCTCCTTCCCCTCTCTTTTTTCACACCAGACTACAGGGACCTTATTGTATTTTCCTTCATCCTCTAAGGGAATGTTTTGTAAATTCGCACCTTTCATATATAATACCTAATTTTCTTCATTTTTCCTTTTTCTTCTTTCTCTAGATACAAGACCTGAAATTTTTTCTCTTAGTTTCAGATTCACGAAGTTCACGAAATCATCTCATCACGAAGTCATATCGTGGTATCAGATTCAATAATGTGTGTAACTGATTTCGTGTTATCAGATTCAATCGTGTTATCAAATTCAATATCATTTCATCATAATTTATCAAATCAAAAATCAAATTAAGGTATGTAACTGAACTTGATTATATATTTGTTATTTTTGCTAATTAAAATCAATTATAAAGCTTATATATTGATTGTTTGGGTTAGGTTTTGACTTTTATGTAATTTGATTTGTTAAACACTATCTTTGTTTATAGATGTAACGATTTTTAGAGTTTATTGACATCATTCATTGTATATAATAGCTATTTTGAAACGAATTTGAGAAACAAACACATGGAAAACATGTTTACATAAGACTGCACACCAAGTGTTTGATAAAATGTCTGAATGAAATTTTATAACTGCGATGCACTTATTTTACATTGTGATGCCCTAATTCTTGTGAATATATTCTAGTTACATTGGATGCCTTAATTAATTTAGGCAAGAGAATTTTAGATTTTGATGAACACACTCGCTAAGACAATTTTATGGACATCAAGTTTGTTGCTACTATATGTATCACCACGTCATCATACCATGTGCTACGACATTAGGTTACAGGTTTCAAGAGGAAAACTAAAAGTTGTTTGTCTGAGTAGCAGAAGTCAAATAAGGACACATGATATGAAATAGCGTTCTTTAACAAATTTGACCTTTTTTCAGCAACTTATTTTAATCAGATCTTGACTTAGTTGAAATAGGTTTCCAATTCACACTTGTTCCTGTGCAGGTGCTTGTTAATCAACTGAAAGGTGTTGCCCCGGCTATATGTAATTCAATATCAGATATGAGTGAGAAAGTGAATAGTATCTCTACCAATCTTCCTCAAGTGACAAATTACCATGGAGGATCTACCTCACTTGTACGACAAAGCACCAGAAGGACTATGGTAGTTGCGTTGTACCTTATTTGCTTTTTTTTATGATGATTAGAAAATATTTTAAATGCCCGTTCGAGTACTAAACTACATATTTGATGTCTGAGTATCAGAAGTCAAATCAAGACACATCCGGTAGAGCTTCGTTTGATTTATGTCTGAAATTCATTCACTTGACTAAACGGGTGCACTAAAATGATTTATGATATGGAGTAGCGTTCTTTGAAAAATTTGACCTTTTTTCAGTAACTTATTTTAATCAGATCTTGACTTAGTTGAAATAGGTTTCCAATTCACACTTGTTCCTATGCAGGTGCTTGTTAATCAACTGAAAGGTGTTTCCCAGCTATACGTAATTCAATATCTGATATGAGTGAGGAAATGAATAGTATCACCACCAATCTTCCTCAAGTGACAAATTACCATGGAGGATCTACCTCACTTGTACGACAAAGCACCATAAGGACTATGGTAGTTGCGTTGTATCTTATTTGCTTTTTTATTTTTTATGATGATTAGAAAATATTTTAAATTCCCGTTCGAGTACTAAACTACATATTTGATGTCTGAGTATCAGAAGTCAAATCAAGACACATTCGTTTGATTTATGTCTGAAATTCATTCACTTGACCAAACGGGTGCACTAAAATGACTCAAATAGATGCACTTAAGTTCATCAAACAGGTGCAGTAAGTTTGTTGGCTTTTTTGGAGATACTACTGCTCATATGATTACAACTGCTCAAGTGAATAAAAGAAAAAAATGCTCTAAGTATTTATCACAAATGCATATAGTTTATTTGTCTTCTACTTATATGTTTGACAGTGTCTGGAGTGGTTGCTAAAGTGCATATCCTACTACCGAACAACATGGAACATTCATACATAAAAGTTACACCAATTTTGAAACTAGCGCAAAGGCATTGGTTTTGAATAAGTGCACCAGGATAAGTAAATAGTACCATTTACATCTTGTGTTGTAAACTCCTTATAGTAAAGAAAATATAAAATATGTATAGATCTTGTATATACTAGTATCGTGTTCAGAAATATGAATTGACTTCAGATTCAAAGTTTCATTATTATAAAGTTCCATATTTTATATTTGTAATTTTAATATAAATATGTTTCTTTATCACATTCATTGCTTTGGAATGTTGTTATCAGTTGATGATGTAACAAGTGGTATCTCTGTAGAGTCTTTCTTTGAAGGCTCGTCAACTTGAATCTTTGCTTGGTCGTTAACCGTGTTTTTCTAATTATTGTTTGGAGCCGCCTTTTCGTCAATTTCATGAACCTAAAAGTATTGCACCTTTTCTTTTGCTTTTATGATTCAAACGGATCAACTAATTATATCAAACGGATGCACTAAAGTTACTCAAATAGATGCACTAAAGTGCCTCAAACAGATGCACTAAAGTAATATATGAGAATCAACACATCCATTAATGTAAATAATAAAAGAATGCACCGAGTATAATGGAGATGAAGGGATAAAGCTGTATATTAAAAATAATATATTTCTTGTGCGATTAGGAGTAAAAAATATCAACTGAAAAATATAGTTGAACAAAAAATATCAATAAACATACAAATAAATAAGTGGTCATGTTATTAACGAATTAATCTTATTATAAACTTAACTTGCCAATCAGAATACAAGAGATTCATTTTGCATTGATGAGTGATGCTACAATAAGAATACAACATCTCCTAAGATATACTAAGCTAAACAAAAACTATCAAATAATATTTTTACAAGCTAAGCAATGACTATCTTCAAATTCTTGCAAATTCTGAAACATCCAGAGAAGCCTCTCAAACCATTTACCTTTCGATGCCTATAAAGTCGTCACCTTGTAATAAATCATCATCATTCAACCAAGAAGAAATATCATATTCTCGTATGACCAAATCATCTTCGTCACTAAATTCATCCATTCCAGGAAGTTGCAGATGGGGGCATGTCAAATGTATATTTCTAAATAGAACCTGAATTGGTTGAAAAATCATTATGAGTTGAACAATTATTATGTAATATTTCATACATATGCCTTATTTTTTTAATACATATGCCCTAAAATGTACACAAATTAGTATATTGCCAAACACCGCTTAATAATCATCATGCAATATTTCATACAGATGCCTTATTTTTCTAATACAGATGCACTAAAATTGTATAGAAATTATTATATTACCAAACACCCCAATGTTTACTACATCGTTGAATAATCCTTATGCAATATTAAACAATTGTAACGTATAATGTTGATGCACTAATGTATAACACAGATGCAATAAGATATTACCCTTTGGCAGTCTTGATGTGAGTCCACCAATGCCCATTGTTAAAGACTATAATGTGAGCATTATAGTCTTAGTATATAACTCCCTTTTAATAACGTAATTAAAAAGAAAAGAGCTTGTCAAGATACCTCAAGAACAGTTGTAACTTGAAGTTGAGCATAAAGGAAGTCGATTGAAATCCCTTCAAATTTAAATCTCGTCAATGGAACATTTGTGTCCTTAACACAGTGTGTACTCGACACCTCTACACTATTTGCAAGCATGTTGTGTAGACCTATGAAAAAATTCCTCCTGCATAACGTAAAATAATAATTGTTATCAAAATGTTGTATTTCCATGTTTTCTTTCCTAAGTGTATGCCAATAAATGAATTAAACATATGAGATGACAAGTCACTGTCAAAATGGTGAACCACGGGTCAACACGAAGAGCATCAATGTCGTATTCTGCATTATATACCTACACAAGTTTTGAAGAAAAATTAGAGCCAAATAAAATCTTGCTACAACCAAAAATGAAAAAATAAGTAACATAAACAGAAAATCACGCCAATACCATAAGATCCATATGTCAATATAGTTGCTGAGGCAGTCTATTGAACCCACAACTTTTTATAACTCTTTAAAGATTTAAAACTATTGCAATACCTTTAACTCTCTATTGTTAAACTCTTTATTGGCGGCAATAGCAGCCAAATCTTGAAACATGAAGGTCACGAAAGCATAGCCTTTATTCTGAGTTAAATAACATTAAAATACATATATAGCAACATAATTTTCTATAAAATAAAGAGAGAGGGAGAGGGGGAGAGAGAGAAAGAGAAGGTTACCTCGATGACTTCTCCAATAGATTCACCAAACTCTTTCAGAACATATTCAAATGCATCAAGAGTAATTACACCAAGCATACAAACAAACGCCCAAGTATTTCCAATGACGCACTAAGCATACAAATGGATGCCATACTATGACAACCGATGCACTAAACATACAAACGAATACACTATAAAATACACATGATGCCTTAATATCTTTGACGATGCACTAATCATACTCATCGATGCCATAATATGTTTATAGGCACTAAAGATACAAGTATATCTTGAAGTATTTCAGTGATGTACTAAACATACAAATGGATGCCCTACTATGACCAACGGTGCACTAAACATACACACTAATACCTTAATATGTCTAATGATTCACTAATATTACTCACTAATGCAATCATACTCGCTGATGCTCTAAGATGTTCAATGATGCATTAATCATACTTATTGATACCCTAATATGTCCATCAATGTACTAAATATACAAATAGATGCCCAAGTATTTCCAAGAATGCACTAAACATACAATAGATGCTGAAGTATTTCCAGCAACCACAAACACAAATGCACTAATACAATCTGATGCCCTAACTTGTAATTTTGATTCTGAAAATATACACACAGATGCCCTCAGATGTCATATAATTCAATATTAAGCTCATATACTGAAATTAGTGCATCACAACTTTTAAGACTTATTCAGACATTTTATCAAACATCTGGTGTGCAACTTTAATAAACATATTCTATATGCATTTTTACATCAAATTTGTTCCAAATCTTGTATAAAACATGATGATATGATTATAAACTTTCAAAAAAACTTAAAAAATCATTACATCATAGTTAAAACTTACAGATTTTGTGCACTTAAAAGTTACCTAATTAAAAACTTATTCTAATTGCTGAAATTGATAATTATACACACTTATATTATATTTAAACCAATAATATGAACCAGAAACATTAAGTTAAACAAATGAATGGGAAGATCAATTCGTAAAGAAGACAAACATGATTGAGAGTTGATGGTATGATGTTGTGGTGGAGGAATGGTGTTGATACCGTTGTGGTGCGATGTTGATTGGTGGCGGTCCGGTGGCTGTGTGGTGGTGGCGATGGAGATGGTGATGAGAGGAATCAGGAATGTATGTGTTTAAAGTAATAACCGTGTGTTTGCATCTGATGGTTACAAGCTAATCCGTATATGATTGCCTTTTTTTAAAAATTTATCCCGAAGTTTGAGATGTTTGCAAAATCTACCATGTAATTTTTTTTCTCACTTTTCTATCTAATTACACTTTTCTCTAGAACCGGACTATATATATATATATATATATATATATCGACAAATATATATAAATTGATAAAAATATACCACCAATTTCGAAATCAACAAAGTAAATTAACAAATACGTTAATTCAACTAAACATAAATCCTAGATAAAATCCAAATTAAAAAACTAGAATTCAAAAAACTATAAAGAAAAATATTAGAATTCAAACATCATTATATTTTATTAATCGCGCCACAATGTAAACCATGCAAGTCTTGTTATCGTCACTACAAGTCTTGTTATCGTCACTGCCTTTGAATATCTTGACAAAAAAAGATGAGGTTTGATGAAGTTGATGTCGTCTCCAATACGCCTTTAGAATTGAGAATCAGGCCATATGACAAATACATAATATATCTTGACTTTACCCATCCAAGTGTAAGCTCCAAATAACAATAGTATATAGCAATGCACCACACTGACTACCTGCACAAACTAAAACAAACACACTTCACCATTCTTTGGAGCTTCAAACATATGAATGGTAGTAATTGTTAATGACTATCAAAGTAAGTTGCAATAAGCTTCAAACAAATGAATTATAGATGTGTATTGATTATGTAACCCACAAGCATTATGGATTTAGTGACGTATTGTTTTGCCTGCTTATCCAACTCACCAAACAGATTTAATTTTAACCAGAAAACTACAAACCAAACAAAATTCTAAAGTCTAAAATTAAAATGTCATATCACAGCTTCAATTCTAGTAAGAAATAGCTTCTAAGATATAGCGTTATGATAATCATTACCTTAACTCTCAACTTATCTTCAATATACTTGCATGATTCTCGCATTGCAACATGCCAACATAAAAGATAAATAAGCGAGAAAGAAAATGTTTGCAAGTACCTTTAAAGAGTATTTTTTGTCAAGTGGTAGCATTATCTAGTACTACTTTACTCCTAATCTTTTTATTTTTGTATGACCTTTATAACACTGTATGGGTGCTGGCTTGTTGCTACTCACAAATTCTTAGAATAGTCACTGTCAACATTTTATGCCTACTTAAGCTAACTAGCAAGCACCAATGTATAGCGAACCACTAAAGATGAAGGTGACTGCAACCGTGTTGGGTGTGTGAATTTGTAACACATGTTGGATAATTTAACTTCATAAACTGTGATACATTGTTTGGCATATGTTTAAAGGAATCCAATTAAATTCTAGTCATAATATAAATATAAACTGTCTGATCTTGTTCAAATAAATAATATGCATATTCAAGACTATGATCTTTTAGTTAGGATAACAATGGTGTAGTATTTCATTAAACAATGATATCTCAGATTAGTTAAACGAGGCATGGGACTTCATTTATATTATGTTACTCTTCTTAACTACTATGTATATGATTATATTCTTTTAATTTTGAATTAGCACAGTTAGCATGATCTCATAATTATTTGTCTAAACTGAAGTGGATTTTTCTATATAACTTAATGACCGTAACTACATGTTTTTATCTGCTAGCTGGGTAGATAAATCATATAGGTTGTTTGGCTTGAGGAAATTTTTTGTTTGTAGAAACTTTTAGTATTTTGGTGTCTCTTTTTGCCCGTTTAATCCTAGACTGTTTGGCCCGTAACCTTTTGGTCCGTGCCCGTTTGACCCGATTTAAAAAATTGCCCATTTGGCCCACGCCCATTGGACTTGAGCCCGTTTGACCCGTTGCCCGAACCCGCCCATTTTGGCACCTATACTTTCGAGCATCTAAGGCATGGTTATTGAACCATTTAGCTATTTGTGATATTCCTTTTTAAGATGTAGATGCCTCTCTTTTTTCTTTGATATTTCTGGTTGGGGTTCATGTTTTGTTAATCTCTTGCTTTAAACCTTTTGTGTTTCAAGAAATCCCAAACCAAGCTTATTAGCTTATTTCCTTCCCAAAAGAGATAACATCTTTTACCATAAGCTTAACCAACACACCTTAAAAGTTCTTAGTAGCTTTAAAAAGCTATTATATATGCACCTGAAACAAGCTTACTGATACAACTCCAAACGCAAATCAAGGACATATACAACAAGTGTCTCTTTGTTAATGAAACTAGTTTTGTGAAATTATTGAAATAACTAAATCTTGTACATACATAGTGATAATTTTGAACATAGTAATTCTAGTTACTTCACGTGACCATATTATGTTTCAATAATCAACCTCAATTTGTCTTAAAGCATAAACAAATAAAAAAAGTAAATTTTACAAGGAATCAAGTGCTACAGTAATTAAGACAAAACAATTAATTAAGTACTAAAGTTATAGTATATACAAATAAACATCAATTCCGTATCCATAGCATAAGCAGATTTCATGGAATAAGATTCAAGGTTGAAAATCCAAAATCAAACAATTTCAAAACATAAGTAAAGCGTATACCTGCTTTATGTGAAGTAGCAACCGATTGTGTGAAGTTGCATATCATAGTTGGGTAGCACCTCTGAAGGTTAGGGTTTGTGAATGGGAAAGAGGGAAAAGATAAGAATCTAAATAGAATAAACGAGGAAAATTTAAAATGAAAAAAGTTGAATTAATCTCATCTCAATTGAAAAGTCAATTAAACCGCCCTTCGTTCAAAAAACAAAAAAAAACCGCCTAAAGTAATAGAACCCGGTTATTTCTTCAAAAAAGATGTCTATAACATAAATATATAACATAGATATATAGAGACATGTTGTTACCTAAACAATAGTGTCTTCGATTTATATTATGAAAACTGGTTTTTTCAAGATAACCAATCTCAATTCTTTTCATTCTCGCTAGTTTTTTATCATAGAAATAGGGTTTTATATAACCAGTTTCTATTTGGGGTGTTTATAGCCTTTTGTGTAGTGATATGTGTCTAAATACACATATATTTTATATTATTTAAACCCACAAAAACTGCCAAAAACACTTTGAAAAGTCATAAAATACTATAAATATCATTGGAATGTGTTTTTATGTGATTCGGTACAAAAGATTGAAAACAAATAAAAAATGATCAAAGTTCACACAATTGTCATTTTCAGTCCCTGAAGTTTCACAAATTGGCAGAATTAGTCTCTGAAGGTTTAAAATGGAGGAAAAGTCAACTTTAGTCCTTGGATAATCAAACATGTTCAAAATAATCCCTGGATGAAAGTTTTTTACAATTGGCAACTTTTACCCCTCAAGTTTCAAAATTGCCAAAATTAGTCCCTGGGTATTTAAAAAGTATAATTTATCAAATAATACCCTTGTACTATTCATAACTTACAATTTGGAACCTTTTGATAACTTTTGGGAAAATTACAATTTCACCCACTCAACTTTGGAAAATGTCATAAAAGGTCCCCGGGTGTTTTAAATTGTAATAAATACAACAAAGGTCCTTTGGTTTATCTAACTTGGCAGGTATAGTCCCTTGAAGGAAATTTGGAAGCTTGTCACATCAGGTCCCTCAAGTTTCAGAAATTACAAATTTGGTCCTTGGGCTTTTACCACTTAAACCAAACGAATCCTTTTTATTAAACCCAAAACCAAGCCCACTACTCTACTTGAACCCCCTGCCAAATAAAACCCCGTGAACTCCCCTACTTGAACCCCCCATTATTAATATCTCCCAGTCAAACTCCCAGTTTGACTAAACCAAACCCGCCCAACGTGTCCCTCCATACCACCTCCTTCCTCCTCCACATCCCTGGTTTTGCCACCTCCACCCTTCCACCTCACTCACCTACTCTCCTACTTGTCTCCTCCACCAACACATCCCTCCAAAGTTCTTTAATTGCTCAAAAATAACTGCCTCACATTAACTTTAGGACTTTTGGCGCCAAATTTACAAGTGCACGATTGGGATTGATTCAAAGTTATTCAAGGGATGGGATTGAAGCAGAGGAGAGAGATGAAGCTATTGGGGTGATTATTTAAGAAGAAAGAAGACAAAGAGAACCGCTATCACAGTTTTAGACCATTCGTAGTGTAAAATTTATCTTGTGCTTTAAGTTTCATGTAAAAGTTAGCTGGGATTCATATTTTCTGTGTTGTACAAGTTAATTCAGTCATAATTCAAGTGTTCTTAGCAATCAATTTCATGTTTTCAGTCTTAACAAGATTTCCCGTCAAAATTGTTCTTGCTCGTTTTTCATGTTATAAGCTGTTTGAATGGTTCCAATAAGTTTGTTTAAGCTTATTTAAGTTTAATTAATTGAGTTTAAGAAGTTTTATGCTCTTAATGCAAAATAGTCACAATAGTCAACAAGAGTCAACATTTTCAGTCAAATAAGCTATTTGGTGGTGATAAGCTGAAGTGGATGAGTTGAGTGGTGTTTAAGCTTGGTATTGACACACCAAGTCATGTTACGATCGTTTCCTCGTTTCATTGCCCTCACGGTTGTAAGCCAAATTTTATAATTATGCATTATTTTCTAGCTTACTGTACTAGTGCTTATTTTTAGCTTATCATAGTAATTTTACGCTTATAAATAGTTTCTAATTATATTTTATCAGTTTTATCAGTTTTAAATAGCATTTTCTTTATCTTGCTTAAAAATCTCATAAAAGCCAAAAATAGCCTTTTATAAGTTAGCTTATTAGGCGCTTTATTTTTACTCAAAACTACTTTTTAGTGCTTATCTGATTAGTTGTTCATCTTTAATAAAAATCCTACCTTAATTTGATCTTCCGGTCTTAAAACTCAAACTTGACCTTTAATAGGGTGTTTGGATTAAGACAGCTTTATGTGTTCAAAGTCTTTGCAAGGTCTAAAAACAGTCATGGCAACTCTCTTTAGGTTTTATTAGAACATTTAGGTCATAAAATAGGTAGCTTATTTGTTAAAAGTCAAAGATTTGCTTTTTAATCCAAAACTGCATCACAGTGCAGTTTAGAAGCTCAGATTATGCATTTGGGTGCATTTGTAGTTAAACTAGCTTAATTAGTATTTAAAATAGCTTAATATATCATTTTAAGTCATTAGGAATTACTAGAAATCCATTTTAGTCAAACTTTGGTTAAAATATCAAAAAGTCAAAATTTCATAGAAACCCATTTTTGAATAAACTTGTGAATTTCGTGTAGGGTTTAATATTAGGAGATAGGAATTAAGCTTTTATATTTATAATATTTTGTTGCTCATCTTGATTAGGTTATTTTAGTTAATTTTTATTTGCTAGTTAAATTGCTTATTTACTTGATCCTTTTAAATTTGTTTATGCGAAACATGCTCGCACCTGATTTTGATCTACATTCACAAGCTTTTGTAGAGCTTCTCGGTGGGTCCCCGAGAGATTTTGGGTGTTTGGAAACCCCACCATTCCAACTTGTTGGATCAAGGCTTATTTTGGCTTTTCAAGCTTATTTGATAAGCTTGTTTGGGCTTCTGAAGCCTGCAGATCTGCTTGTCTTTAGATTAGGATTGGATTTGCTTATTTGCTTATCGCTCATTTTCATTCTTTTCTCTTTTCTTTGGCTTCTTTTAAGCCAATCTAAGTTGTTTGTAAGTTATTTTCCAGTTTGTGTCTAGTTTGTAGCTTTTTAGAATCTCATTTGAGCTTAAGATTCTCAAAAGAGCTTATAAGCTCATCTGTTGATCAACTAAGCTCTCACTGAGCTTATTTGGCTATTATAAAATAGTTGTCTTTTTAAAAGTTGTTTGTATTTAGTTGTTTAGTGAGTTTGTAAAAGAAAAACCAAAAAAAATAAACAGTTTGTGAAAAGTGACCAAAGTGGGATTCAAACACGAGACCTCTTGGTCAACTCGGTCAAAATCAAACCAAAGCCACGCACCATCCGGGCTATACTTATCTTAGTGTTATTTGTTTCTCTTTTATTTATATAGTATTCCTAGTCCGTTTTGCTTATTAAGCTTAGCGCTTATTTTCTTGCTTATTTATAAGCATTTTTCCACTTTATAATTTTCACGACTTTATAATAGTACTAAGTATTTATAGAAAAAGTTTTATAATTTTCTTTGTTCATTTGCTATTTATTATAATTTTAATTAGTTTTAATAGTTTTAATTAATAATAAATAATATAAAAGTAAAAATATATTTTCTTTTCAATAATTTTCTTTTATTATTAGGATTGTAAAAATATCATTTTCATATCCGTAGGTGTTTTATTCTTTTAAATTTACGTTTTAAATTTTATGTTTACGTAAAATTCAGTAAACGTACGCGTTTAGGGTTTTAATCGTTAAACGATTTTAAATATAGAATTAGAAGGACTTCAAAATCTTTATTAGATTTAATTTCCTTAGCATAATCAATCATAACCTTTTCATGTTCAATATTCACCCGATCACAGATTCGTTGTATTACAGTTTTCACACCTCGTTGGGACTTAACGACCCGGGAAAACACTAAACTCCTCTGGACTTTATTGCATTTTGTTCTGAGCTGTTTGACTTTTATGGTTGACCATTCACAAGTGCTTGACTAATAAAAGATAGACCGTTTGGAGTGAATCATGTAGTAGTGTATACTTGATTGCATCAAATCAAGTTTAATGATCCAACATCAATTTCTTTGAGTGCAAATACATTTAGGCATAATCCTTTAAATCATGGTAAGTATATCATACTGAATGAATAACTCATTCGTTAGCAGTTTTATTTGTCCTAAATAATTGCAGTGTCATTTGGTCGCCTAGGATGTTGAGTTGCAGAAACAGGTGAAAACAATGTGACTGTAGAATTAGGGGTGTAAATGAGTTGAGATTTTGTCTGTCGAGTAACATGAGCTGGAACTCAACTCGCGCTTGTTCAAGCCGAGTTTTTGAGCCTCTAGCTTGAGCCCAAAAAATAAGCTCGAAATGTTTAACAAGTCAAGCTCGAGCTTATATAGGCTCAACTCGAGGTTTTGTCGAGCTTTTTCATGATATACTCCGTATCGCTTTTCATATATATTATGTACAATTTTAGTTGGTTAGAAAAGCACATCATTATAAATAAATCTAGCTCTTGACCGAGCTTGAGTCGAATTTAACGAGTGAGTTCAAGCTTCCCTCATTAAGGCTTGCCGAGATCGAGCCGAACATTATATTGTCGAGTCGAACTGGCCAAAATTCAAATGGATTCGATTCGTTTACCGCCCTAAGAAGTCGATTGTTCGTTTCTCTATAAATTGTACAATGTAGCTATAACATGTAAATATGTAATAGAACACTTTATAGTGACTAGTTCTAGATAACTTTTAATGGTTATTTTGCAGCTGAGCTAATCACCTGCTTTGGTGTATTTAACAAGGTCATTTTTGTTTTGAATTTAAACAGTTATAACAACTAAGGAGATTTTATCATAAAAGACAAATATTCGAACACATCTTATTTAATTTGGTTTAGTCGTAAATATTCTTGAAACACATCAAAAATAAAACATGCAATGAATTGAAAGATGAAAATCCAAGCTCAAACCTTAAACTGACATATTGCTTGAATATACTTGACTTCTTGATAATCAGAGTTCCACTTCCTTCGGTTTTCTTCAACTCTTTTGTACTGAGGGTTCATCAGACTACCTTAATATGGGTCATTCTTTGAGTCCAACAACATGCTCGAATTGGTCACGATACTCTATTCCTGTATGACCACGCATAAAATCTTCGCGTTAGTATAATTACAAGTTTTTAGCTACAATCATCTTTGATACAAATAATCAAAAAGTAGGCACCAAGTATTGAATGCATACACTTCAAGATTATATATCTTTATGCGATTTCTTGTGATGCGGTAAACAACACAAAAATTATTGTAACATCAATTGATCTGTAATTGGTTATAGTTCTAAAAAGAGTTATTTTTTACATACCAAACTTTTATCACATACTAAGTGATTCATCCTTACACTTCATTTAAAATGAAATCAATAATTGAGATTGAAAACATTTTATTATTTAACTTATTTTTATAATTTAAATATCTCTTAAATCATTAATCGTTAGTTAAAATAATTACACCATCGCGACGAAGACTTAATTATCTTTCTATAGGCGGACACTTTGATATATACTTTTGAAAAAGAAAAAAATCATTTTGTTCACTTTTTTTTTTTTTTTTTTTTTTAGAATTTGAGATTTGCATGAAAAATTACATGTGATTAAACACTAATTTGAATATCACATGTGATATTAGTGTTAAATCACATATGAAACTTATATGTGATATGTAATATCATATGTGATTTAACACTAATATCACATGTGATATTCAAATTAGTGTTTAATCACATGTGATTTTTTCATGCAAATTCGATAACGAAAAAATTTTAAAAAGTGAAAACACGATTTTTTGTATCGAAAGTATATCAAAGTGTTTATCTATAGAAAATAATTAAATGTTTGTCGAAATGGTATATTTTTTCCGCTTAACGATTGAAAAATATTACGTTTTGAAAGAAATGATAAAAGTGAGTTTTTTAATTATTGAGATTAATGTCTATCCATTAGATCAAATAAAGATGAAAGGTGAAGATTAATTCTTTTGTATGTAAAAAATGTTTTTGTCATATGATCTTAAATTGTAGTTGTAAGCATTGTGGGAATTTCATAATGAAATACATAAATCTGTAAAATAAATACATACCCAATTTCTTGTTACGGTACCCATGTTCCTGTGACAGTAACATAAAGAGGTTAGCAGGGGAGCAATTGTCTCAACCTATTAGATAAAATAATTTTCATCATGGCAATATCCATACCTGATTCACGCGCTTGAGCTTCGGTGTAACATAGGTTCCATTATGACCCCATTTGTACATTCTGTTACACCCATAAATCTCCACAAACTCCAAGGAAGGAAATTTGATGATTACCTTTCCAGCATAGAAGCTCTTGACATTTTCTAAGAAACGTAATTCAATCTTGACAAGGCGAAGAAACACAACCATGTCGATATCATTACATCCATCCCCGTCCCAGATCACTTCCTTTAAACTCTTACATTTCTTTATTGTTAAAGTTTTCAAATTGACAAGCCCGCGTGCTGCATTAACAGAGAATAGTCTCTCTAACTCATCACACTTATAAATCTCCACCATCTCCAAGGAAGGAAATTTGATGTTTACCTTTCCAGCATAGAAGCTCTTGAGTTCTTTTAACTTACACAATTCAATCTTTGCAAGGCGACGAAACACAATGTCGATATCATCTCTTTCATCCCCGTCCCAGATCACCTCCTTTAAACTGCTACATTCCCCTATTGTTAAAGTTTTCAAACTGACAAGCCCTCGTGCTACATTAACAGAAAATAGTCTCACTAGCGTATGACAGCCAGAAATATGAAGTGTCACTATATTCTTAAGGCTTATATATTGATCTGGACAGTTCCATAGATCATGCAACTTATTGAGACCCGCCAGAGAAAGGTGTTCCAGCTTCGAAAAGAATTGCTTCTTTGTATTTTCTCCACCAAGTTCTTCATCTACATCCCAATCATTTGAGTCCACCAGCCTCAAAAGATTGTCCCAGTCAGATAACATGATTGCAGTCAAGTCATCCAAACTTTCACAACCCATTGTAGGCACGATATTTGTTAGATTCTCTACAGAATCAAAAATTATACCATCACTTAACTTGATCAATTCCTTAACTTGCAACATGGATGAGGTATCAAGATCTTTCATTGTCAGAAGCAGAGTCTTTTTATGTACAACCTCCACATCATCATACATTTGTCTCCATCCTCCGATTTGTATGACAAATCCTTTCAGTTTTGTAAAACACACACCTTTAGTAGGAATAAGATGCACATGTGGCACAAATAAATCTAGAAATGTTAGCATCAACAGTTCGCCTATCTCCATAAAACCCTCGTTATTCCCGTCTTCGACCGGATAGTATCCAATATGCAATTCTTCCAACCAACGGAGCTTTGACATCACACCTGGTTCTATATGAGATAGATTGTGACAGCCTTTAACTTCTAGGCGCCTTAAATTGACCAAATCTCCGATCTCTAAAGGAATTTTGCTAATCCCAGTGCCACTGAGATTTAAGATTTCAAGTGATTTGAGGTGCCCAAGTATAGAAATATTACAGAGACGGTAGTTTCCACTAAGATTGAGCATAAACAATTTTGTAAGTTGGTTCAGTGATGGTGGGAGGGACACAATTCTATTCCACCCAAAATCTAAAACTCTAGCTTCTTTCACACCTAGAATAAATTCGTCAGGAATTGTTGACAGATAATTTTCTTGTATAAGGAAAATATCAAGGAGTGGAATTTCAAGCTCATAATCAGGAAGCTCACTAATATGATTATGCATGAGTGAGATGCCTGTGCAACTTTTCACCCTATTAGTTCTTGGCTGCCATTCTCTCAAACGTATCCCAGCCTTTACCAAAAAATTATCGCTACCTTTAGAAGCGATTAACAACGCTACTTCACGAACCACGTCATGCATTTTTACTGTTGATTCATTCTTCCCGTCCAATAACAAGCAAGTGGATTTGAGGATCTTCACTGCATGTCGAACTCGATTTCTTGCATCCTCCATGCTATCAAGGTTCTTAAAAATTTCTAGACCAACCCCATAATGTGCCAAACGTTCTAATGGAATGTTGAAATCTTCAGGGAACATACTGCACAGCAGGAAGCATATTTTCGCCTCTTCGCTTTCAAGGATATCATAGCTTAGCTGCAAATGAGTGTATGCTAATCTTATCTTTGGATCTATATATGACGTTGTACGTTTCTGTAGTTGTGTGAGAGCTCTTTTCCATGACTCGATGCTTTCATTTTTCAAAGCTGCACCTACAGCTTGTATGATGAGTGGCAACCCACCACATCCATCAACAATCTTCTCTGCAATTTTTTTCAAATTTTCATCGGTCTCGACATTATTCCCAACCACACGTTTGAAAAGAATCCATGCTTCTTCTTTTTTCAATGAGCCTACATTAATTAAACCGGTAGCCTTCATTGTTTCACAGACATCTTTGCTTCTAGACGTCAACAAAATCTTGCAATTCTTGTACTTATCCCCACAGGGAATACCCACTTCATCCAGCTTCAGTTCCCCCCACAAGTCATCTAAGATGACTAGAATCTTCTTGCCATTATTCTTAATTCGTTTTGCTGCCGTTTCAACCTTCTTTTTTATCCTTTCAGCATCTACGGGGTGTGAGACCGTTATAAATTCAACAGCAGCAAATGAATTTAAACTTTTGACCTTGACAGCAACTTCCATGGCTAGTGTGGTCTTTCCTACACCTCCTATACCATAGATTCCTATGATTTGTATGTTGTCATCTTCAATATATTTCATAATCTTTTCGATACACAACTTATGCGTATCAAGACCATCAATGTTCTTACTTACATAGGAACCTAGGACTCCAGGTATAGGAGTAGAAACAGAAACCCAGCTTTCAAAAGTCTTACCCTCGTTTTTCTCTTTTAAAAGTGAAGAAGCCTCGTTTGCCGCCTTCTTACCGTAACGATAACGGGTGCCCAGATCGATACACATTCCCAAGTTGAAGCATGTCTTGCTGGCATTAGCTTCGAACCCATCAGTAACTTTTTTTGCTTCAGTTATGTGAGATTCAGCGTTGACCACCCACTGTTGCACACCATCTAAGAGCTCATCGCCTTTAACTTCTGCTGCTGTCATCTGTTGTATAACCCTCTCCCTCATCTGCGTTAGTTTCTCATTTTCTTCCTTAAGCTCTATAACGGTTTTAGAGCAGTTCGACATGTAACTAATCTCCTCTTTAGCTTTCCTAAACAATGAGTTGACTACCTTCCCAACCAAGGAAGTAACAGCCTGTTCTGCCATTACAAATTTCTTTAACTTTCTATTGGGTTGTTGATGCGTTTAAAGTGATAGGTTAAAAGAGAAATTGATTTTTGTGATAGATCTGGTTTTCTTTCATTTGCTACAATGTAAACGTTAGGTTCTGGTGGAAGTAAAAGATGAAGAAAGATTGATAAGGAAAATAATTAAAATTATTTATAAAAAGAGCCACTCTTTTAATGCGGATAGCCAAGAAAAAAAGTGATGCACGTGAACTGTCGAGGAACGCGCCTTGGTGGCCAAAACAGTGTAGGTGTTGTTTTTTTTTTTTTTTTTTTTTTTTTTAAAGGTCGATGGCCGGTAAATATATTCTTTCAAAAAACGTTTAAATCTGAAGGATATGGGTGAATCTCATATCTCAAATTAGATATGCGAAAATTAGATTATAACAACAACAACAACAACAACAAAACCAAATCCCTGGCGGGGTATGGGAGAGGTAAAATGTAGACAGACCTACCCTACAGGGGTAAACCCATGTGTGTAGAGGACCGCCCAGCGAGACCTCCCGGCAGTGCATATGTGCTTTATTCGAAAGGATGGAAAAGCTTACATAATAAGAAACTTCCTATTCTCTATACAAGAAAATAAACTACTACTCAAAAGATAACATTAGACTCCTATGAAGAAAACATTTACTTCCTACCAAAGCCTTGGAGCTTGATACCATATGTGTCGTAATAGGCATCCAAATTACCTGGAAGATCGTAAACCTGATCTGCATAGTTATCATAACCATAGTAATCAAAGTCATCTTCTCGATCATGACCACCACCAAATAAGTTACTCGACTAATCAAATGTGTTTACAACCTCCTCATCATCACTGTCGGAGACAACAATCTATCCCACTTTAGAGAATGGGTTAACCCTTTTAATAGATGAAGTAGACGTAAGATCCTTTTTACCTGGATAATCAACCTTTTTAATAGGATTGCCAGCATCATCAACAAGAGTAGCTTTCCCATCCATAAGAAGCCTTTCAAGCTCCCCAATTTTCGCAACAATAGGGGTATGGCCAACCTCGTTAGCTTCCATTGAATCACTCACAAGCGGTTCTTGTGATACATTCCCGGTCTTAACACACTCAACCTCCTTAGCATCCATTGAACAACCAAAATCCACTATATCAGTAGGAGTACCACATTCATCAGTATCGATCACATTAAGTGCATCAAACGGGTTAGATGTAGCAATCGTCGTCCCACTCATACTTGCCACTTCAGTGGCTTTCTTCTTAGAATTATCCACCTGCTTGGGATTAGGGTATAATGACTATGAATATGAAAAAGTGTACCATTATGATTGTTTATGTTTGGTGGATGAAATATGGAATGAAAAAATGTATAGATATTTGAATTTTATAGTGAAAAAGAGAGGGCCCCGCAAGAATGGATTTCATAGACACCAAATTGGTGTGTAATGAATCTATGACTATGATATACTCATTTCATTACAAGGCTCACAAAACAAACAACTTTAATCACTTTTATAGTCATATTCTCATTGCCATAGTAGGATACCAAACGGACCCTAAGAAAAAAATTTCGCTTGGCATAGCCTTTGTTGGTTTTATGGATATAAAATAGTAGTCGTGAGTTAGGATCAAACACGAGATTACGGGATTGCACACTTTACGTATGAGAATTAAAGTTAAAGTAATTAAATATTAAATGTTATATTTATTTATTATTTACACGAAATGCATAAAAAAAAAGTTAAGTAATTAAAAGTAATAGACTAACAGTCGTTAAATGTTAAAGGAATGACTAAATATGAAATTAGATGTCAAATAGGTTCTAGAATCCCTTGGGGATTCATAACCGATCGAGCTAAGGGGTTTTCAAACCAAATTCAACCCTAACTTGGACACTAAGTTTCTTTGAGTATATTGACAAGGTCTAGGGTTTGTAAATTAACTCTTATACACCTAAACCTAAAACCTAAAATTGTTTGTGTGTTTTTTAGTCCCAAACGTTCGGTCACAAACCCTAAGGGGTCGATCACTTTGATTTTCTTTAAGCAAACATTTTGTGTTCTTAAAACTAGCATTACTTTAATTTGTTATAGTACCTGTGTACAAGAACGTGGTACTTACACACTATTGTAATATTTTGGATTGAATTGCAAAATCGGTAAGGGGCAATTCTTATAATCCTATAAACCCTAATTAGGGTTCATCCTAATTTCTAGTTTGGGAATTGATTCTTGTTAGGCTAGAATCCAAAAATACGCATGCTTTATTTTATGTTAATTAATTATTCATTATATGTTTCTATATGCTTCTACATGTATCGTTGATATTTAATGTGTTTTTTATATGATTGTCATGTTATTAAATTCCAACAGTGACATCACGAGCTTTGTTTAATGAGTAAATAATTACTAAACACGTAAAAAACGGATATTGTATTGTGTTTGATATGATTAATTCTAGGTTTTGGTTATTGTATGTAAATCCTAATTTTTTAGGTTTAGGGCTTTTGCCCTAATTGGTTTTAGAAAAAATTATGTCAACCTAAAATTATTTTTTAGTCGATTAGTACAAAAAAAATTAGGGTTTAATAAAAAAATTTTCGTTAATTGATATCTAAACCTAGAATTGTAAATATGTTACGTGAATTAATTCGTGAATAATTGTTATGTGACATGGAATTGTATGTGATCTTGTGACTAATTGAAAAAGTGTTTTGTTATATCCATGATGAGACATGCATGTTCGTCATAGATTATTGCATGAATTTTTTATTTTTTATTTTTTTTATTATTATTTTTTTTTGTGGTAAAAGGTCAAAATGACCCGGTAAATATTATTACTCCAAAAAACAGTTAAGTACAAAGGATATGAGTGACATCTCATATCTCAGCCCATTACATGGGTGAACTTACATAATGCACTTCTAATTTTCAAAATAAAACAATAAACCACAACTCAAAGGGGATACTACCGATATACGAAGACCAAGACTACTTTTTTCCACGCCCTTTAAGCTTAAAGTCATTTAATTCATGTGGGAGATCGTATACGTGGCTCGTATAATCATCATAATCCTCTTCATCTTTATGTTCATATCCACCACCTCCAGAGGCAAGATAATTCGTCATTGGGTTATCCTCTGGGAGAACTTGGTCATCATCACTGTCTGAAACAAAAATTTCTCCCACTTTAGAGAACGGATTAGTCCTTTTAGTGGGAGAAGCAGAGATGAAAGAAGAAGGCTTACCCACTTCCTGTTGCACGCTAGAAACCCCCGGTGGCTCCTTCTTTTTATCACCCACCACAATCGGAACTTGTGGTATACTACCAATATGTTGAGACTCCTCCTTGTCACTAGGCTCAGGCGGAGTCCCTTCATTAGTATTCACCTTAGAAGGCACAATATTATCAGTATCAACCGTATTAAGTACTGCAAATGCATTAGTGGTAGTAATTCCACTAGTGTTCGCAACATCGACCACCTTTTTACGTGTACCATCCACCTTCTTAGTCACTGTAGGAGCCTTTGGTTGATACCGAACCTTAGGCCCAACATTTGGCTTAGTAAAACCACCTTTTCATGGAGCATTTTAGCTACCATTCTTACCCGTCTGCTTACCTTTGACAGCCTGAAATCCATCATCAGTCCTATGAGAAGGCTGTACAATATGAGGGACATATTTAGGACAAGTGCCCCCAGTATGCCCAAAAATCTTGCAAGTATCACATCGAGGTGGTTTCCACTCATATTCAACCCGAATCGTTTCAATAGAAAACCCCTGATTATCAAGAAAGGGAATGGCCATAGTAAGACTCTCTTTGAGAGCCTCATCCGCCTTAAGTTCAATTAGACAGCGAGCAAAGCTACTACGACCCCAAGATTCCAAGCACATTTTGCTAGTATAGGAGTCTAACATCTTAGGCATACTAATCAATGTGGCTAGGAGACTAAGACCATCATCGGAAAACATAGCAATCGGAACCTTATGGAATTTAACCCACACCGGAATGTTGGTCAAATCCTCTTTAATTAAATTGGTGTTGACAGTCAAATTTTTAAGAATAATAGGAACATTACGGATCATCCATGAGACCATTTTCAAGAACATCATCAACACCTTTCCTAGTAGCAAACTTAAAGAAAAGAACCCTTAGCATTCATCATGACCTTTTGAAGACCATACTTACCCCAAGCGTTACGTACATAATAGTCCACCACCGGGAAGGCAACCCGTTTACCTAGAAAGTAACCATGCAAGGTATTATCAAAATGAGAATTTACCTGTTCAATCACTTTCATAGGAACAGTAAGATCCACGACATCCGTCTTATTACTACATTTCAACCGACGAAAATAAGCTTTTGTCTTGATAGAATCATTAGCCATAGCATTGACATAAGACATTGTACCACTTTAGGATATATAAGTATCATCCCTAGACACACTCAGATTCCCGTTATCCACCTGATCAGATTCTAGAGATTGACCCACATCACAAGTAGACAGTTTAGTAGAACAAGTAGCATTCATACCAGACTTAATATGACCACCCGGTTGTTGATGCTGATAACCAATATTCCTAAGCATATCTTCCAAGTCCTTCTGAGACTACGGCACCATTGGATAACCAAGTGGAGTAGCCCCAATGGAAGTTTTCGAATCCACTAACCCAGTTGGTTTTAATGGTATCCCGTCCTCACCCACTAAGACAAGCTTCCCCTCTAAAATTTTTTGTTCAATGGCACGAATCTTCGATAAAGTATCATGACCCTCCGGTGTGTCATGACAATGGCTAGAAACAAGTGGAATTGGCTCCCCTTGTGCCTTGTTAACTCCGGAATTTCCCAAGTCAGCTTCCATCAACCGATTCATACCAGCATCAATTGAAGATAATGACTCCCAAGCAGCAGTAACACTCGACATTGGGGGTTAGCATCTTTTGTCACATCACTTGGATTAAGTTCACTCATATTAAACGTATCCTCCAGAACAATAACCTTCTCTCCCGAATTAAACATCCACCAATAATCTGATCACTCCAAAAGAACAAGTAAATAACCTTTAACGCCAAAGTATATGTAAAACCCTACTTGGTAAAACTAGGGTTTGATAATCTTGAAAGCACGATAACCTAACCCAGAGTAATGTCAGATCAATACTTATGAATTAATAATAGTTGATAGTAGATTGAACTGACTCGAAGAAACCTAAACCTTGCGATTAAATTGAACCCTAAGAAGAACATAAATTGATCACATGTAAAAACCAAACAAACAAAGAATCAGGGATGATCATATACAGGAAATAAACCAAACAAAATTCATGAGTGTAGGGGGATTAGTTGTGAATCGATTTGTTGAAAAAAATGATTAAGGTTTTTTTTTTGAGTCGCAAAAAATGGCCAGAGGATTTAGGGGGAGAGTTTTTGAACCTTTAATTGTGTTTTCTTTTACAAAGTAAAAGCAAACCACATGAGCCGAAACTTAATTATAGCCAACATGCATGCCAACACAAACTATTTATTTGTTAAGTTATTGATACGTTACACGCGCGTTCGAGGTCAAAGGAACTTCCTTTTCGTCGAGCAAGTTTCTCAACACCCTAGGCAGTGAACCTAATCGTTGTAGTGTAGTATTAGGGTAAGCCTCGGGAATTGATATCGTTCTCTAGGGGAATAAGAATGCTAGTGAGAAGTTACTATGCTAAGGTTGAGGTTGATGAAGATTATTTTTTTATCTTTTTATATTTTTTAGAAAATTGAAATTACGAATCTCGGGGTTTGGATTTGAGGGTTGGTACTGCTACCGATTACTCTACTATTATCTATTCTAATTAACTAAGCTAAGGGTAGTCTATGTCTATTGTTGTGTGCTCGTATGATGATTAAGAATGTGTTTACTTAGGTGTTATTACTCCCTAGTTATCTCCTATTGATGGTTGAATTGTCACATCCTTATTTTTAACGCGTTGTGTCTCTAAGGTCGTAGGGTATGCGTTTATCCTTAACTATTTGAAACTACCAAACGTTAATGACTACAAAATCTGTAGGATTCATAAACTTAACACTAAGGTATTCTTTGGATATTTAGCCTACAATTACTCTAGGTGATCATAAACTAAGGTTCAACAAAGATTAATCAAGCATTAACAACACAACGAATGACCTATCGTAATACTAGGCCAATCACAATTAAGATAAGAGACAACCAATCAATATTCAATAACTAAGTTTCATATTACCTAAGAAAACACACAAGTAAATTAGCCGGACATGGAGAACATGCAAGCATACACACAATCAATTGAAGACATAATTGAATTAATGAAGTAAAACACTTATCTTGATGTAAAATAGGGTATGAAACCCTAAAATCTGTACAAGATGCCTTGGTTGGTTTAGGTTTTACTCCACAAAACTACCTCCTCTAAAGCGAAAAATTCGGATTCTATATATTATGTTATAAGCTGAAGCGTCACTCTTTAATTGTGACGTCGGTCGCTACCATTAGATTTTGTCTTAGCCACGTTATCATTGTGGCGTCACCTTATGCCCGTGACACCGCCGCTGAGTCACTAGCGCCGTCCGGATCAAATCTAGGTTGTATGCATTGCGCCTACTCTTTAAAACCCGATGCCGTCATTTGTAAATAAGCAATTTGGTACATTGAGTCGTAACAAAATTGGTGTGACGGCGTCACAAGTAGAACTCGCGCCGTCTCCTTGGTTTCAACGACTGAGTGTCTCGATTCTTGACTTTGGCCATTTTCTTCGATATCCGCGCCTTTTCGTCCGAATAAGTGTCATTCCAACAATTTGCCTTCAAGAGACCTAAAACGTGAAAATAACTGAAATTAAGTAATAACGGATACAAAAGTGATCAATTAAGGGCTTCAATGACCCCTCGAAAGGTACCTTTTAAATCCTTATCAAATATCCCTACAGTTGGTATTTGCTTGTCCTCAAGCAAATGTGCTTTCAGCCAATTTATTTATAAGTTAGGGGTCATGAAGCATTGGTTTAGAACGATTCACAACACATATATGCCCCGCAGAAGTCATAACAAGCACATAAATTACATACTAGCACCTCACATGGGGTGTTTGGATACTCACATCTCTCGGGTGTATATGAAATATAACAAATTGGAAATGGAAGATAAACACTCATTAACCGGTCCTAGTACATAGATTACCATAGGCTTGAGACTAGATCAAACCTCCATTGCTTTGGCGTAAGAACCTAGGAAAAACTATCCAAGAGGTCTTTTAAAGGGTTGTAATGTTAGGCTTAGGGTAGGGAAACAAAGGGTTTGGTGGGATAGGCGATTTAGTGGTAGCAAGTCAAAAATCTTTATGTTACAAGCATATGAAGAATGGCGTTGCTATGCCAAGAATCGACACTCTAAACTCTAGATAACTGAAATAAACAAACATAAATTCAAAGATAGATGTAGGATGGTAGCCCGTATGTTTTTTTTCCCATACACTTTTACTCAACCATCCTCTACGATAACATCAAAATGATAGGGATTTATAGGCACATCCCTACACTTGAGTTTTTATTACTCTAACATTAATTTGACCCGAATTGAAAAGATCAAAAAACTTGGAGTACATTATTACGCAAATAAATGGAATTTGAATTTAATGTTCCTTCCCGTCATTTCATGAAATTTAACCTTTCCCATGAGTCCCAATCGTCCCAAAACTGTGTACAAAGGATATGACTCGACTTAGCAACTTATGCAAGCAACAAGATAATTGAACTAAGGGTTTAGTGTGATAACAATAATGCACTAAAAGTGAGTGCATACAAGGTAGGCTAAGGCGATTTGGGTGTACATTTGGAGGTTGATTGTAAACAATGCTCTTCACAGATATTCCGAAAAACCGAAACATCACGAGAACCGCGAAAACGATAGGCTCTGAGGGGTTAACTAGGGGTATCGTGTACTAAAGATGAGTACAACGCAAAGGTGTGGGTGATGTGGAAGAAGTAATTATATTACGGGTATCAAACAAGGGTTATCCTAATGCCTCTTATCATTTAGTTATTCCTAACTACACAAGTGTAGTCTTTCTAGCGATCTCGGAATGCATCACAAAACAAGTTCTAGAATCTATTATACTACCGTTTCATACTCTAAGCATTAAAGATGAATTCTTTAATTCCTACTAATCTAAGGGTGATCCTCACATTTTGGGTGGAATTTAAGTGGTAAAGGGTTTTTGTGCTAGTCATGTAACTCCCTATCCATGAGCCGCTTTTTTAAGACTAATGGCCCACTCCTATATGTCATGAAAAATTTTAAATTTGGTGCCAAAATTACCCTAACCGACATTTCTCCTGGTTTATTACACAAATGAAATTGGACAAAGCAAATAGTCAAGGATAAGCATAGTTTCAAAATTCCCATTTTATTTTCCCTCCCTGCATTTAAACTGAACATTGTCCCCAATGTTCCCCGAAAGTATCAAAGATAATGGAAGGTAATTAAAAACGAAAGAAACTAGTACTCCCCTAATTAGCTTGGTAGGATCCGTGCGAAGTGGTGGTTACATCTTTCTTCTAGAAGAATGTTTGTGTAAAAATCTCCTTCTCATCTTATGTATCTTCCTCTTGGTAAATTAAACCTGCACACTCTACTAAACTAGGATCTAATGCTTTTGGAATGGATGTTTACAGATTTTCTGGAAAATTCCAAAAATTTATAAGCAGCTCAGAAAACGAGAAAAAGTGATAAGTTGTTTCTGCTCCTCCTGACGCCGTCGGGTTGCGATCCTGACACCGTTAGGTTATCCCGATAAACCGGTGCGATTTTCGGAAAAAATTCGAAATTGTTATCTTTAAAACTGGAAAATTTCCGCAAAACATCCATTATGACTCGATACAAGCATTTGACTCGAACAAACACACATGAATATCTTTTAAATAATTGTAATTCTGTGTTCACGTTTCTTTTGAGAACGTGTGTAATCCTCCCTACACTTATCCCTTATGTAAAATACCTTTATATGTATTTAAGACAAGGTTAAAGACAAAATAAGGCATTTTTACAAATTTGAACATGAGAATAAACAATCAATAAAAGATACACGACACACAAACAAGCAAACAAATAAGCATGGGTTACCTCTCAGGAAGCGCTTTTCTTTATTTATGAGTCTTGTAGCTAGACTCGAAGTCGTGCCCCTACGTACCGATATAAGTAAGCCTATCCTCTAGAATGTCATAAGGATCAAACTTATCTTTGAAGTTCCTAGTAGTACGTTTGGTTCGATATGCCTTTTCAAGTTTCTCTCCATCGGGGTCACTGATAACATCAAATAGTACTGAATATTAAGTGTCAATTTCCCCCGATATTGCTCATTATTTATATCATTTATATGGATTTACGCTTGTTTTCCATTGCTTTCCACTTTCAGGTTAATTATGAGCATTGGAGCTAAAGAGACGTGGAACTGGAAACATATCTAAAGATTTATCACAGTATGCCTATTTTTAAGAAATTACGGCGTAACTCATCTCTCACATTACGCCGTAACTATTGCGTGACTCAGAAAGCCAACTTATCAGAAGGTTATGGCGTAACTCTTCCCAAAGGTTACGACCTAGCTACATTAGGTCAAATGAGGTTCCACGCTGCTGATATTTACGCCGTAACTACTGCATCAATTACGACATAACCGAGTTTATTGAAGACTACGGTGTAACCACTCATTAGGTTACGCCGTAACCAGCAAATCTAGTGCATTTTACGAAGAAATAGAAGGTTACGGCGTAACTCCAATATTGGTTACGCCGTAACCCAGATCTGGCCTATAAATACCCTATGAATTCCAGCCTTTCTAAGCATCCCATTCCACACACAATACTCTGATAATGTGGAAAAAAGCTCAAGGCGGTCTAGAGGACATACAAAGTCGTTTCCAAGGAGGCGTCACTCCACTACCATAAGCATTAGCGTTTATATTTCTTTACTTTCAATTCATGTATTCATACCTTTGAATATTGAATTGATTTGCATGATTAATATGAGTGGCTAAGCACCTTTTGGTGCTAGCCTAGTTATGATTCCTTAATTATTTTGTTTGCGTTTACTTTTACTTCCGTACAATTATTTCTAAGTGTATGCATGCATAGTTCATTGGTAGCCGCCTTGGTTGAGAGTTTTGAATGGCGGTAGAGGCCAATTGCCTAGGAGATATGACCAACCGACCCTAGGTGAGTGGACTGAGACGGGAAGGGTAAGATATGACCAACTGACCACCATTTCTACTTGTGCGATTTGACCAACTGATCACCTATCATTTGGATGAACTTAAGAATTAGGGGGTGTAGTGTCTAAGTTCCTAATGGCCGGGCACTCACTATTATGAATCTAGCATGTAGCGGTACTTAATGACTTGGCTTAGAGGACCAAGAACAACAGGAATTATGACGGTGCGCCTTATTTCTCCTGTGGTGGCATCTTTGCTGATAGGTTAAGGCGAATCAACCAAATGCTGTCCTCTCGACTTTGACCCAACCTGAAGTAATTAGAAGTAAGTAGATGTAGACACAACTAGATAGGAGGATGGACTAGGTTAGCACCACTACTCTCTATTGATTTCCCTTTATCCATTTATTTGCTTTTATTTTATTCTGCATTAGTAGTTTAATATATTAAATCCCTATCGAAACTATTATTATTCTGTGACAATTAGACTTAGTAATAATCCAACACACATAGCTCTTGGGACGACCTCGGCTTTACCATTTACTACACTACATACGACCGGGTACACTGCCCGTTGGTGCACTAGGGTAGACCATAGGTATTGCGAGACACTATAAATTTAAGACACGGTCAGTAAAACCTGCATCAAGTTTTTGGCACCGTTGCCGGGGAGCTATTCTAGGATTTTATATTAAGTCTGTTTTAATTTTCTTTCTTATAATGTCGGGATACAAGACTCGTAGCTCGAGGCCTTTTCAGCCACCCCATTCGACGACCGGAGAAGCAATTTCGAAGAAGGAAAGTTTACTCTCCGGTTCCTATTCACAACATCTTCTCATTTTATGAATCAGACCAGTCTGATGCAGAACCGGAGGTCATCAATGAAAATAATATAGATGACCTAACTATGGAGCAGTATTTGGAGCGAACAAATGAGAACTGCCAACGAAGATTCACACAGGATTCTCACGCAGAAAAATACTCTATTCCAGATCATATTATTTGAGAGTTGCATGAACTTGAGTTTTCTGGAACGAAGATGAGGACGCTCAGGATCATGTAGAAGAAGTTCTCCACTTATCCTCTCTTTTCAACGTCAGAGGTACTCCGAGCTATTCAGTAACTGCAAGGATTTTTCCTATGACTCTTTCTGGGATGGCGAAAAGATGGTATAACAAACTCCCTAACGATTGTAAAGGAGCATGGGATAAACTTAGAAAAGAATTCGTCCTGCAGTTTTGTCCTCCTTAAAAAATGGCCAAACTTCTTGTGAAAATTTATCAATTCATTCAGGTTGGAGAAGAAACGTTTTACCAAGCATAGGAAAGATTTAATGAGCTACTATATCGATGCCCTACCCATGATTTAAACAAACATCAGATTGTCTACGTCTTCTATCGTTGGATTAATGCACGAACACGAGAACTTCTCGATTCGCCAAGACCTATTCCTAGCATGACTTCTGACCAGGCCTTGGATTGTATTCAGCGGATTTTTGAACATTGCTACAAGTGCTACATGGATACAAGATACGGAACTAGAGATAATTTCGATCATAAGGTAATGAAGACGATAACAAAGCAAGAATATAATTATGGGGAAATTTTCGAAAAATGAAGGTTAGAAAGAGAAGTTGAAGCATGCAGGGTTGAGGAGGTTAAGAGCGTGTTTGGGACCAAAACCGGGAGCGATCTTGAGAGAAAAAATTCTTGACCACATCAGGGAATCAAGAGAACGAGATGATAGGATTGAAAAATTAATGAGGACATTCGTGGATAATACAGTCTCTTCTCTCAAAATGCATGATGAAAGGATTAAGAGATTGGAGAAGAATGTTAGTTCATGTTCAGAAGCTATCTCTGAGTATTTAGCAGTTTGGGAGGAGGAAGTTGTCCACACTATAGAAACTATCCTCGAAGAACCTTTGAACTTTTTGGAAAAAGTTAAGCGACGAATCAACATGGAGAGACAGTCACTTTTGGACCAAGCTTCTCCGGTAAAACCTTCTACCAATAATTCTGTTAAGACTAATCATAATGATATTGCGCAGGAATTAAGTATTGATGAGACAATTCACCTCAACGAAAGATGTTCATCGATTTTGAGGAACGAGCTACCGCAAAAGGAAAAAGATCAAGGATGTTTCACTCTCCCTAGCTATATCGGGAGTCTAAACATGTGTAATGCCCTAGCTGATCTGGGAGCAAGTATTAGCATAATTCCTCGTTCGATGTTTTTGTGTATCGGGATTGGTAACTTAAAACTGGCCAAGATGAAAATTGAAATGGCTGATCGATCTATGCAATCGCCGTTGGGCATCGTTGAAAATGTGTTGGTGAAGATTAGGAAATTCCTTTTCCCAGTAGATTTTGCTATTCTTGACATTCCTGAAGACAATAGAATACTAGTCATTTTAGGAAGACCTATGCTTGCCACTGCCCATACTAAGGTGTATGTCTTTGCTGGAAAGTTGACTCTTGAAGCTAATGGAGAAATTGCTACTTTCAGACCTAATGAACATTTGTCTACCCCGGATAAGGTATGTGCAATTGTCCCTGTGGGAAATTTTGGTGAAGCTTTAGAAAAATTTCTTAGCGACCCCCCGGATCCTGGAGAGGTTGACTAGGGGGAGAGATTTTGATGTTTTCGTCAATTTTGAGGAAGAGGATAACTTAGGATTAAGTACTGAAAACCTCTCAAGTGACGTCGAGATGGCCTATTGGCAAGATAACTTTGGTAAGACTTTGTCGCAACCCGATCAACCTAAATTTCATGAGGTAGGAACCCGCATACATCATAGAAACCCCTACTATCTTAAGATCTCATGAAAAATCGGGTTCATCGACTTCCACCCATTTATTGACACTACTTCCCCAGTCAACATCATGTCAAAAGAATGCTACAACCAAGTTATGAAGAATGAGTTAGAATATAAGGGGAATAATTTTCTTGGGTTTGCAACTAACATCCATGTCTTCATTGGAACTCATTCATTTTTTGTGGACTTTATGGTTCTAGACGACGTAAGTGAATTTGTGGAGGATGGACTTACGGGAGTAATTTTTGGGAGGCCTTTTCAAGAAATGTCGGGTCTAGATAAAAATGAAAAAGAAGGGTTAGTATGGTTAAAGATTAACGATGATAAGACTATTTTAAAAATGCCGAGAAAGATAAAGAACTTTAAAAATTGGACCAAGAGACAGTTAAGCCAAGCTCAACCGTTGCTCGATATCAGTGAAGAGGACAAAGAAAAAGGCCTTGAACACCCTTACCAGAAAATCAAGAGTTTCTACTCGGGCAGCTTAGAACTGGGAAATGACTACAAGCAGGATGAGAATTTGATGGGTTGGATCCAACGTGGACATTGCCATATCCACGAAATGACTAACAAGCACTGGTAGCCCCGCGGCTCTGAGTCTAACTTAAAGACTCGTTAATAAAGAAAATTGCTCTTTCGGGAGATAACTCGAATTATCCCTTTTATTTTATTTCCTTTTTCGTTGGGTTTTATTTTTCTAACTATTTTTGCAAGAAACGAGGAACTAATTGTCTGCGATTCTTGATCAAGATCTGAGTTACTGGCAGTAACTCATCTTGGTGATTACACCATAACCAACCTTTAGCGACATAACTCTTGACGCATTACCGATTCTGCGTAATACCATATGAGTGGTTACACGTAACTACTCGCTTCTGACTCATTCGTGTTTTGCGAGTTACGGCGTAACTCCCTTAAAAGAGTTACGACGTAAGTTTCATCTGCTTTAATTCTTTCATTTTAAAACACAGTAACCTTGTATTAGTTTTTAAATGAAGTTTGTGGGTATGTTCCCTGTAAACCCTCACGAGACTTCACTCGTCCACTTGGGACACTAAGTGGTTTAAAAGGTTTGTTGCATTCGCTAAATGCAACCGTGATTCCTACGAAAGTGAGTTAGGTTTGTTTTTCATTTTTCATTTTTTATTTTTACAATCATTCTTGTCGGTATTGTGATTTCAGAGATTGAAGTTTGTTCATGACGCTTATACGAAGGCACATCTCTTGTTCGTGGGCCTTCCCTCTTTATGGAGAAAATTTCAGGAAAGTTCTCACTCTGATTCTACCTTTCTCTTCACCTTTATTTAATGCCTTGTACAAAAGGGACTTTGTACAATTCAAGTGGGGGGACGGGAGTAGAATTATCTCTTGAACTTTATTTCGCCCTCATTTTTCTAGATTAGACCTTAGCCGAGCACATACAACCCTTGATATTATATGGTGAGATTAGCCTTATCCGTTTCCAATATTTTACCCCAAATCTACCAAATTATGAGTGTGCCGGTAGCTTGTAAACTTTAGAACTTGGCCTTTGCATCATTTCGAGACCACAGACGAGGTATGTTGAGTTAGCTCGATGTATTTGGACTTTTCAGTTTTAGAAGGCAATATTATAGGATTATCACCCAAACAGCCCACCATTGCGAGTCTATCGATTAGTCACCTCGACTTTTTGACCCCCATGTGAAACCCTTTTGTTGCACTCATCTTGAGTGCAAGATACCCCTAGATACACCCTTCTGATTTCTTTCATTTTTTTAACCCACTATATTGTTTCGATACACCTATACACCTTAGCCTACCCTGTAGTCTTTATTTGTAATTGAGAAGTCATCATTTGCCTAAGTTCAAGGTTCGAGTGGAAAGGTTCGGAAATCACGCTTTCACCGGCAACATTTCTGAAGATCATTGAAGACCCCCCGAATTCCCATGGTTCATCTCAAGTGGGGGGATATTATGTTATGTTATTGTTATGTTGAAAAAAAAATAAAAAAAATAATAGTTGTTATGATTATATAAAGTGCGATGTTATAAGCACTGTAGTATGAGCTTTATTGATTAGTATCAAGGAGGCCACCTCGGTCACATTTGAAGATTGAAGTTGGTAGTTATGCCAACAGTTTGAGAAAAGGTAGTGTGCCCATCACGACGTCCTCTAATGACACATCTACCTTGCATTTCATGATCCGGTTTCTTGACTTCTAAGCTTCAACTTTGGGGGGACGGTAAGTGGTCATGACTTGGTTATAGATTTAGACTACCTGCTTGTTTTTTATTTTACACCAATTATATATCCCACGTCTTATCCTACCCTTTAGTCATGAAGCATGTCTAGGTGATGCAGCAAGCAATCTTTGGTGTCTTGGCCATGGATTTGGTCGTGTATCATTGATTTTGTGCACATCGCTGTGACATGTTAGTAATGACGAGTCACCCCTTAACCTTTGTCGTGTCTACCCATATTGCCTTCGAGAATTGTTTAGCCCTTAACTTTAGTGGTGGAGATTTGTGTAACCGCCAAGCTTATGATAGAATACATGCTATGATTGTGCGATTGAGTGATCATCCCGAAATTGACAATTAGAATAGTTGAGAGATTTGAGTTTTTGTTCCCCTTTCGTGAGGTGTTCGACTTTATTTTATTCTAGCATAAGGGATTTTTAAACTCATATTTTCCATGTTATGGGAGATATCCTTTTAGGAATCTATCTAATAAGGTCTACTTGAGGGCAAGTAGAATTCAAGTGGGGGGATATTTGATAGCATAAAATAGTCCTGAATATTAAGTGTCAATTTCCCCCGATATTGCTCGTTATATATAATTTATATGGATTTACGCTTGTTTTCCATTGCTTTCCACTTTCAGGTAAATTACGAGCATTGGAGCTAAAGAGACGTGGAACTGGAAACATATCTAAAGATTTGCCACAGTATGCCTATTTTGAAGAAGTTATGGCATAACTCATCTCTCACATTACTGTTGTAACTATTGCGTGACTCGAAAACCAACTTATCGGAAGGTTACGGTAACTCTTCCCAAAGGTTCTGACGTAACTACATTAGGTCAAATGAGGTTCCATCGCGATATTTACGCCGTAACTCTCGCATCAATTACGACGTAACCGAGTTTATTGAAGACTACGGCGTAACCACTCATTAGGTTACGCGTAACCAGCAGATCTAGTGCATTTTACGAAGAAATAGAAGGTTACGGGTAACTCCAATATTGGTTACGCCAGAACCCGGATCCGCCTATAAATACCCCACAATTCCAAAGCATTTCTAAGCATCCCATTCCACACAAAATACTCTGAGAACCTGGGACAAAGCTCAAGGTAGGTCTAAAGGAGCATACGAAGTTGTTTCCAAGGGAGACATCACTCCACTACGATAAGCATTAGCGTTTTATATTTCTTTTACTTTCAATTCATGTATTCTGTACCTTTGAATATTGAATTGATTTGCATGATTAATATGAGTGGCTAAGCATCTTTTGGTGCTAGCCTAGTTATGATTCCTTAATTGTTTTGTTTGCGTTTACTTTTACTTCTTTACAATTATTTCTAAGTGTATGCATGCATAGTTCATTGGTAGCCACCCTGTCACACCCCAAATTACATTTTTGCGGAATGGAATTCTGGGGATTGTCATAGCATCACGATTCTGATTATATTGAACGACCTAAAGTGTCGTTTGGAAAACACATCGTTTGATATAATAAAACATTAAGAGTTTACAAAGATAGGTCCCCAAAGGTAGTCAACATTTGCGGAAATAAGTTTGTTGCAATCCAAACGATGTTTTAAAGTTCATAAATCCCATGTGAGACGCGTCGTCACCGCGACTCTATGATAAGTCCACATGCATGCGATGATGTGTATGCCTTATATACCTGAAATTAAATTGCTAAAAGTGTCAACACAAAGGTTGAGTGAGTTCATAGAGTTTATGTAAACGTTTTATACGACTACCACAAGTATAGGCCATGTATGACAAATATGTCACATAAAAATGTTACAATTGCTATAAGCACATGACACCGAAGCTAGACTGATCATGATGTTCGCCCCAACAAAGTGTTTTCCCAAACAACTCAAAAAATGATATTAAATGAAATGCATCAGTTTGACGAGTTGGAATCCACCAACCCGGATGGAGGAGTCACCCTCGATAGATCTATCCACTCACCCTCGCTTACCCAGTAATTAACTGTTCATGATTTCTAATATGGGGACATTCAATTGGCAATGAGGTAACTTGAGAAATGTAAATTAATTTGAATATACTTGGGCTCATAATAAAATGATGTGCAATGTATTCTCCCCCGTAGGTTTGAAATAATGTATAAACTTGAATAAAACGGGGCTATGAAAACTCACCTGATACAATGATTATGATGACAAAAGTGGATACACTGAAATGAGGTGCAAACTCTATCTGCAACCTAATATGAATGATATGATCTATTATAATTCATGAATATATATCGTATATGCAAATCCACATGTAATCTATACCACTTGTGTAGTTTTGAAAATAAAGGTTATCATCGAAAGATAATCTTATAACGTCTTGACAATTTATAAATTGCTTTACAAGTATTTACGTTGAAATGATATCCTATGATAATCATTTAGTGATTTATTAAGAAATTATAGTTTTTCGTCATAAAACAATATAATTTGACAATTCATGAAAGTGACTAAATGGCCTCGAAAAGCTAGTCGTAAAATGCTGAATATCGAGTGTTAGAAAACAAACTCAACGGTTTTGGAAAGCTTGTAGCATTATCTTAAAGTCTTAGCTTTTAAGTTTTTATCATAGAGGTCTCGATAATGGAGAAAAACATAGGTAAAGTTGAGTACTTGTACCAAAAATATCGTTTAAAGGTAATTTTTGGCAAAGTTTGAGTGACCGTATTTTATTCGTTACAACTCCGTTTTGGAAAATAGGCTAGGTGAACTTACTTTTACTAGAAGACACTTTGGTCTAGTAGGAAATATACAAGTGTTAATACTTGTGAAAATAAGTACGATAGCCATAATTTATCCCAATTACAATTACACATTCAAAAATATTAATCCGGTTCGTTAAGCCACAACAAACTATCCATAGGATTAACCTCGTGTGCTAAAACAACACCGATCCAAACGCTCCTTTATGGACTCTAAAATGAGTAATTTAAGTAAGCAATCCATTATATTTAATAAACCCTTGCGCTTATAAAATATCATTTTTATAAGGTTTCTAACGTTCCCTAATAATTTATAGGTGATACAATAGCATTTGGTAAGTTTTCAAAGCTCAAACGGACTTGAAAACACTTAAAAACATCAGTTTTATTTCCCATCAGCAATGGGTACTTTGACTTTTTCAGAAAAATTGTCCGTCTTTGACCATGCTTAAAACTCTCATTTTACACTTTTAAGCTTAAAAATCTTGCGTATAATAGTAAAACATCATTTCTGACAACTTTCATGTTTCACACTTAAGCCGGTTCGGACCAGAAAGGGGTTAAAACCTCGATTTAAAATCATATCGGCATGTATATTTTTACAAGTTGCTGTTAAAAAATATAAGTTTCCTTAAACTTTAATTGGCCATAATTTCTTCGTTTTTAGTCCGTTTTCTACGTTCTTTATATCCTCGGAATCGTGATAGTATGTATTAATATATTTTTGATAAATCGACTCTTCTAGTTCATGTTTACAACTCGTTTTTGACCCTGGAGAAACCCTTGACAACAAGTATATTTTCAGAAAAATTGTTTTCGTCGTTAAATTTGAAAATAGCATAACATCTTCGTTATAAATCCGTTTTAACCCATTCAAGCGACCACGATTTCGTTTTAAAGTATATTTTCTGAATATCTAGACCAAAATAATCCCCAGCCTAATGAAATTTCTAGATTTTACAAAACGTTACAGCAGTTAAATATATGTTGTCGAAAATGATTTTTCTTGCGTGATACTTATTCTAACCACTTCAAATCAACACCAAATCTATTCTAAACCTACCATACACCTTCTTAGGGTGTCATGGGTTCCTAAACATCATCAAAAAAGATATATTTCAAGGGATTAATTATAGGAGGATATATACTAATTATAAGTACTAAAAACATTAAAAGTGGTATAGAGATACACATGAAACTTGCATGATTTCTACTAGCATGATAAAAATAACTCATGAATATTATGAAAGAGTAAAAATGATCATGAAATGCTTACTAGTATGACGATAAGGTTTATGAAACATGGGATTTCCTAAACACACTAGGTTTTTATTGCAAAACCTTAAATAAGTGTATGCTAGTGTTTATAAATTAGCTTGATATTGCAAAAACTTGGCTTTCTTCCTTTTCTTTCTTCCTTGGTCGGTTATGGAGAATAAAATGGAGAGTGTTTTGCAACTTTTACACATTTGAAAAGTGTAATGTAGTGTTATGTTAAGATATAATTAAAAATAATACATGTGTCCTACCTATTAGTGTAAGATCTTTATTGTAAAACTTTGTGACTCATTGTTTTGGTCGACAATGATAAGAAAAAGAAAAGGTGGTGACTGTTTGGATAACTAACATATAATAGTGTGAGTAATATATGTAATTTGTATGTATAATTAAGTTTTTAGGGTAGCGTTAGCTAAAAATAAATTTTAACGGAATAAAATAAAATATATCGAAGTCATAAAAATATATTTCTTACAAGAATTGAGTGAAGTAATAATTATCGAGTAGTATTTACGAAAACCGTCGTAAATATATATACAAAACAATTTATATACAAAATAAATTTAAAACATCGGGTAAACTAATAATATAATTTTTTTATAATCTTAAAATGAGTATAAAAATATATCAGGATAACTTTTGGAAGTGTCGGATCAATTATTCAAAATAAATGATTATACAATAGCGTTTATTTAATAGAAAAATATACGTTTAATGAAATATGCAAAACCATGCATGAACTAATATGATGATGATGTTATTAATGATATGTAGACTAAATCTAGTTTTTATGAAATGTCCTCAATGATTGTTCATGAATTCGCAGGTTACGAGAATTTGATACTCGTAAACCTAGTTTACGAGAAATGACGAATAGTGAAGCATGAATAGTGATTTTTCTCCGGGAATGAATAGTGTTTCATAAATAGTAAAATTCTGAAATACGTTCTCAGAATATCAAATCGACTTAAAAAACGATGAATAGTAACCGATGAATAGTAAATTTTGCCAAGATGAATAGTAAATTTGAGAAATGACATGAAATTACGAGTTGTCACATTCGCCCACCCAAAAAGGAATTTAGTCCCTGAATTCAGTTCATGTTGAGTTCTACGGTGTTATTGGTGAAAAGGTGAGGATATATGAATCACATCGGGTCTTCCCGCATTTTCTAAATCATACCACGCCTTTCCAAGGCGAGACTTTGAACATAAATCTGTTGCCAACTTGAAATTATAATGGTTTGCGACTTATGGAACATACTTCCAATATTTTGCGTCGTATATCGACGTAGTTTTTCTAGCTATTTGTTGTTGCTTGTAACTGATTTTTGATCTATACGATCTCTTTGTTGTTTCATGAATAAGTTTTGGACTAGTGTGTTGGACATTCCTAATTTTGGCCCGTGAATAAGTGATTGACACCTCAACCATAGAGTGCCTCAATTGGTGTAGTCAATATGTTCATGTAATAACTATCACTACAAGAAAAGTGGCTTTTAGGACCCCATAAGCGTCATAAATGGTACTTTTAGGACCTTTCATTTAATAGGACCAAGGATGAAAGCGTTTCATGTAAGGCGGTTGTAATAGGTCCAAAGCGCCCTAACCCTTATGAAACCAATTTTATGGTCGTATTATATGTCTATGAACAACACAAATAGCGTCCTAATAAAACCATATTAGGACACTTTTACAATGTTTTAACATGTGATTACCTACTTTTAATCTTTTGAGACACATAAAACGTCCTTAAAAGTATTGTTAGGACGCTTATGATGTAACATCATAGCTATTTTAGCAACCAAGAAAAGGGTACTAATAACTCAAATAAGATTATGATACCAATTTTATGGTGCATTTTAGGTCTATAAACAACACAAATAACGTCCTAATAAAAACATATTAGGACACTTTTCCAATGTTCTAACATGTGGTAACCTACTTTTAATCTTTTGATACACATACAAGCGTCCTTTAATGTTAATTTTAGGACGGTTATCATATACCATTATAGTTACTTTAACACCAAGAAAAGGGTCCTAATATCCCAAATACGATTATGAAACCAAATTTATGGTCGCATAATATGTCTATGAACAACCAAATAACGCCCTAATAACAACATATTAGGACACTTTTACAATGTTGTAAAACGTTGTTACCTAATTTTAATCTTTTGATACACATACAAGCGCATTTAAAAGATAATTGTTAGGACGCTTATCATATAACATTATAGCTATTTTAGCACCAAGAAAAGGGTTCTAATATCTCAAAGAAGATTATGAAACCAATTTTTGGTCGTATAAAATGTCTATTAACAACCTAAATAATGTCCTAATAACAACATATTAGGACACGTTTACAATGTTAAGTTAATTGTTAGGACGGTTAATAAGTTTAATAGGACAATTTCAAAGTCCGGACAAGTCATATGATAGGACGCTATTTTCACCATGCACACTCTATTATTACGATATGAATAAAACATCAACTAAATATTAAATGAATAAAACGAAATTGTATTTCAAATTAGCAATTGTCATAACAAAATCACTAAACATAAATAAGGTGAGCAGAATCTAACATAAAGTCATTAACATTAAACAATACATTAACGCAACAAGAAGCTTAGTCCGTGGTCATCATGCATCATCTCTCTCAATCCTCACGGACCACCTACAAATAAACACCCATGTATAAGCATTAAGCTCCATGTTAGTAAAATTATTGGTATCACAAGATTAACAAAGACATACCGAGATAAAGGGACAAGGCCATGCTATGGTTGCACCAACACGTCTTCAATTGTGGCAAATAACCCATAGGGTGTCACCAACACTTCATCTCTTTTGTTGGTACTTGAACGTTTACCTCACACCATCCTCGTCCAATCTGTACCACCAACTATATCATTTGGGTTCAAGCTCCTCACCCATCCTTTGCTACAGTCTCGGTTGAGTTTAGAATGCTTTTAAGGACAACTTCATCCCCGACCTAGATTTCGTTTTCAACAAACATTTATCAATTTATAGTCAAGACACATGTATTAGATTAAACATATGTAATATCGGTATGGAGGTGGGGTGTACAAAGGAGGTCAAAATTGATCGTGTAATATCTGCGGTGTGGAGGGTGGTGTATACTAAATAAGTTACAAATAAGCTACAATAAGCTAAATTAGTCAGAACTACATGAGTTGTAACTAGATTAAGCTAAAAACTACCGATAAGCTAAAGGAATAAGCTATATACCGAATAATCACTTGATCAAATATCACAGCCAAACAGCTAAAACCAACAACCTTGCAGCCCTTGTGGGTCCCACTAGGGTTGACAGGATCCAAAGTGAGACTTGATATGAAAAGGTGACTTATTGAGGTTTCTAAAACCTAGGACTAAAGGTTTGGGTCCCACAGATAAGCACTTGATGAGGGCTTGAACTTGGTGGTCAACACCGATCACTCGGTGTATGGGTGGAATGGACAAACAAAAAGCTATCTCAGACCTATCTAATAAGCTCAAAAGTTTGAAATAAGCCTCGAACTTTATAGATGAGCTTATTGGCTTTCAAAACCAATAAGCTCACCGTGTGGCCCACTAATGAAGAAGCTAAGGCACATGGAAAGTTGGGGTTTTCAATGATGCCCCGTGCAGGCAATGGTTAGCCTCAGCAGCCACTTTGAACTATCACCTAAGCTAGAGAAAAATCATAAAAGTAAGCTAACCTGGGATTCAAAAGCTTAGATGGGAATTTCAACATGTAAAAATCTCAAGACTTGAATCTCAACACAAAATTCACAAAAATTCTCCCAAGATCCGAGTTTCGACTAACATACCATTTTGACTTTTGATTTTGAACTTAAACTTTGAATATAATGAAACTTGTTTGATCCTTATGCACTAATTATGATTATTTAAGCTATGATAACACTAACTTAAGATACATGAACAAGATTTAGACCAAGTGGGTGAGATTTGATCCTCACATGTCCCAACAAAATTGTGAGAGTGAAGGTAATTTGATTTTGACTTTCTAGTTCAAACATTGGTTTTATAGTTTTACTAGTTCTAATATCACCTAGAGGTCATAGTGTGCGAGATAAACAAGTGAAAAGGAAACTACCACAGTTGAAACAACACGTAACCAAACACCCTTAATAACCGAAAGTTAACAAATTTAAAAGGCAAATGAGCAATCTAAATCATAATCTCGATACATAAGCTTGTAGCCTAGGTTCATTAGCTATCAAAGATAAAATAAGCTATAACAACTAGAAAGGAACGATTTATAATAGAAACATACCCGTAAGCGGAGGTTCATTGGTTACAACAGAGAATCTTGTGATGTAAGATGTGGAACAATGGAACTATCCGTCGACCCATTCTTCTCTCGATAACCGGGCTCAGTAACTTTTCATTTTCACTAGTAAGTTCTCCACATCTAGACTTCAATTCGCTTTTTCTCTATGACATGCTAAACGACTTGGTATTACACCCCAAACAAGCAGGTAGCACGAACACCTAGACCATACATGCCCGCATCACCATTTCGATCTTTACCCATAATCAGAGAAAAATATCATCCGTCCAGATTATCAATCGAACCCTCGGGAGATTATCACTAAGTCGTTTCATATCATTCGCATTTTATATAAACATGAACAACATATAGTAAAAGCATGTATTACAAAAAAGCATATTGTGTTTAACTTATGCTATTAATACACTTTTGCAAACACAAAAGCATATTACTTACAATCGCTTTTGCAAAGTGTCATCATTTTTGGTATTTCCATCTTTGGAGAAGCATGCACTAAAAAGATCCAATCGAGTTGGATCTCGTCCCAAATATGTCTGTATGAATAAAAGAAAATGAATATTAATAGTGGATATCCACAGGATACATTAACAATCCCACTTTCTCCATACACTTACCTTTAACTCTTCCCTTTGCGAGCATAACTTTTTTACCGGTTCTTTGGATCATCTTCTTTTTGCCCGATTCGCTTTGTTTTTTCACTTAAACTCGCAGACATGAAAGTAAAATATCATAATGGGAAATTAAGTAATGTCATTTAAAGTGGAAGAGTATTTCACACCTTAGTGTTTTCTTTATTCCAATACCGCACAAGCTTCTTCCATTGTTTTTTGCACTTGCTTTGGCCTAGATCTTATTTGTTGCTTAACCGACAAAGACGGATCATGGTAGTGTTCCTTAACTCTTGCCTCCGGTTCTTCACCTTCCGCCCAAATGATTGCAATATCCATTTTTCTCCGACTTCCGAATATCAAATTTTGTCTAAAAATGTAATAGCTCACATTAGAAAACAAATACTTTATTCATTAACATACAAATTTAACATTGTGTACCTTTAAGAGTTCAAGCAAAGCTTTTTTTTTGGCGCCAACTTTATTCCATGGTTTATAAATCGGACAATACTTTCCACTCCTTGAAAGTGTTCCCATGAAATGAGTCGATGACTACTTTTGTCGTTAATAGGTTGTCCGTGTTCATTAACTAAAATAGAATTCTATCCCTTTTCTTGGGCCCAAACTTTTGCCATACGTGTTGGTCTCTCTTTCTTTTGCTTACAATCCGAACTACAAAAAGTGAACATGATTTACAATAGATACGTATACATTTAAAATACTAAATAATTGAAATGGAGGCAATATCTTAGCGTTGTATTTTGTCTTGTTTTAATTTAACTTTATTATATATTCTTCTTATATGACACAATATATGATATATGATTTTTAAAACGATGCAATCAAGTAGACCATGTTAACTCGTTTCATTCGAGCTTGTGTAACTACATGTTTTCTTCATTTTCGTAATGCTCACTTTAATCTCTTCTCCGAGTAGATCATCGCCGTCATTTGTTAAATCGCTCACATTCTCCAAATCATCCTCATTCTCCAAATCATCCATGTCTTTATCGCATCATCTTCAAGTAGCTTGTTGTTCAATATCTTCATTCATAGGTATGTCTTCGATATCATCATTTTCAACATCATAAAGGTCTTCATTGTTATCTATATTAAAAAAAAAAAAAAAAAAAAAAACAAGTAAGCAACCGAAAAAGCTTAATCGAATATACACTTAATAGTAATTTAATATCATATATATAGTATTTGAAATTTATGTATAGTTACCATCGATCTCAAGTCACGCCCCGTGGTCATGATCGTTGTCAATTTCAACTAAGTTTCTCTCGATTGCGCTTAATCTCCTCCGCTGATGTAATTTGGTTGATCATTTCTAGTTTGGACTTGGTCTGACTCTGCACCCTACTACGATTGCCCTCCCTGTATCAATCTGTTGTCCCTTTGCGATTGAGATTCAAGATGTTAGCCCACCGAGACATTCGAGCACTCATTCGCTTTTGTGCTAATTTTTATATCTAGTCATGGACCGTGGAGCAATGTATTTTCGATTATGTTTCATGCAAGTAGAATTGTTAGAAAACAAACATAAAGAAAATATAGTAGCCAAATTTATTATTCGTACTTTTTATTTGTTTGTGTAGCCGCTTCTTCCGGGTTATCTTCCTCAAGATTAAGATGGAAGTCCGAACCGGACATATAATCTGCATCTTTCTCACCGGTATCCGTTGGTTTCTTTTTCTTTTCTTTGTTTTGTCACTCTCTACTAGACTTGTCAAAGACTTAGCAAGATTTTTACTCCCAAAGCTTGTAATCTCTGTTGGTTTTCTTGAATCCTTGTCCTTCCGGACATTTCATAATCATTCGATTTCGTGGTGATTTGGCGTTGCATCCTGTTATTTTCCATAACGGTGCACAAAACAAATAAAATTATTATGAGATTGCAAAGAACAATAGTCATTTGAGAACAACAAAACCGAAATCAAATCACTATCGTTACATGTTATAGAATGAAATACATTATCAACAAACAAAAATAGACGCAGATCCTTTGATTACATGTCACGTAATGAAATACATTAGCTAGAAACCGATATCAAATCACTATCACTATCACTACCCAAATCCTTTGACCCAACTTTACATGTATACCAACATTCATTTAAATTAAACAGAGCAACTTAAATACAACTTGTACCACATCAAAATAAGCAAGACTTATGATCACATATGAGACTCATCACAAGAGGTCAACCAAACACCTACCCGAACCCACCATTTCCCACACTAACAATGTATAACAATGATAATACCAATAATAATAACAATAACAATAATAATAATAATAATAATAATAATAATAATAATAATAATAATAATAATAATAATAATAATAATAATAATAATAATAATAATAATAATAATAATAATAATAATAATAATAATAAAATAACAACAATAATAATAACAACAAGAGAGGTTTGCATTACTGTTGAGTCGATCTTCATTCAAAAGTGAAAACCCACAATCCTTGTTTTGTCGCCCACATACAACCCTAAACCAAAATTGAGATTTTAACTGCTTGTGAAAAACGATTTCCATTAATAAAATCGAATCAAATACTTGATTTCAAAAGATATGCTTGATTTTCGCAGCCAAAAGTTATTTATGAATCAATTTTCCCCAAAATTTTAAGTGGTTTATGTGACGTGGGTGTGTAAGTTTTCCCTAATTTTAGATTATAATTAGATTTATAATTAAATTAACTAATAGTAGTATATAGTATATGAAATGTATTATATTATTGTATATATATAATATATAAGTATTTTATTGTATGTGAAACTAAAATGAAGTAGATTTGGCATTCGTTTTCCGACTTCCGGGTCAAACAACAATATCAATGTGATGTAGTAATCATCTCGTTGTATCATCGCCCGAAATGGAGCGGCTCCAGATAGTTCATTTGTTTTACGCTGGCGTTATTTAAAATGTTGCTATTTTCTTAAAGACGGATTTATCCCACGTGGTCTACGTTTGTTAAAGCGTATCCGCATCTAGTTGACCCGAACGATAAAGTGAGATGTAGGACAAGAAACCACACTAGAGTCATATATGCCATTGGTGCATCAATGAGACGGACATGCATGGAACCCTATGAATAATGAAATGGCTCGGGTTTGAAACCGGGAGTCGATATCATATCATAATCAGTGTCATATCAAAAGATTCATATCCAATGTTGCAAAATCGTGAATCGAGGTCGGGCGGTCGACCACCTTGTAGCTTGTAATCGGTCCGGGCGGGATGAATCGGTGATAGGGTATAATTTGATGTATAATTACCCGCTCGTTGCTCGGGTTATCAAATAAGGCCCGTTTGGTTGGTGGGTGTTGCTTTGGATTCGGGATTGATTTGGTAAAAACGTAAAGTTTATGAAATAATAACTTTGAAAAAGCTAATATGAATAACTCTCAACGGATGCGGTCATTCATTTATATCGTCAAGAGTTTTTACGTAAGTCGACTTCCCATGACGTCACATTCCGGGGATGCTTTGTAGCCTATATTCTACACATATTGAACGGAGGAATTGTCCTAGGCATTTGCGAGGCCAATATACGCGAGGTGATCATAAAGTGCCGACTATTATGATTGAATGTATTGCTTCACATGAAGTCAGAGATAGGAAAATAATCCAACACGAGCCCAGAAACATAACATATCATATCATATAACAGATAATCCACTAACTGTAGATAACAGATATATGATGCATCCATACTCCCCTGCAGATAACATAGTGGCCAAACATATACTTGAGCTCATAACATGTAACATATAAGGGATGGTGTGGAACGTCACTCAAACACACTAGAGTCATAACAACTGGGTCATATCAAATGGTTCAGAAAAGCATATCAAAGGTTCATAATAAAAGTTTCATAGCAAAGATTCGTCATTAAGGTTCATAGTAAAAAGAATCATATGAAGATTCGTCATTAAGGTTCATCAAGGTCGACAATAGGGCAATATCACCGGTTCATAAGACCCAAGTGTACTATCGGGTTGTTCGGTTAGTTTGGTTTCATTCAATTTGAAAATAATAATCATGAATATTTTAAAAATAATATTCAAATTATAACCATTTATAAAGATGGGCGTGATATTTTTGAAACTCTATGTTTCGAAAAATTGAGTTATTTATTACATACTCTCAAGTTCCTTTTATAGACAAGGAACCCTAAACTATTTCTACTCAATCGACTAAGCATGCAAGCATGCATTTAATGACTAATACACTAAATAATATTGAGCAGTACAATAATACCCATGCTAACCTCGGGCAGTTCAAGAATAATGATGGGATAGCACATAATTAATAAAGCGTGTGCAGATCCTAGTCACTTCCACTCTTCAACAGACACACGCACAACTTTTATACTTTAATGAATCTCTTCTTCAACAGATTCTCGCTTCTACTTCACAGAATCCTTCAAGATTGATGTAAGAATTCCTACTGCATAATTCCCAACAATCCTCCCTAAACTGGAATTTGACATGGTTAAGTTCCGCTTCCTAACCTTGAGATCTTTGAGACTTCAAGATTAGAGGATTGTTCTTAAACATCGAGTAAAGAACCAATAATGATCTCATCTCTATGATGACCAAATTTTGAAACGCCTGTGTCTTTGCAAAGCAACATATGACATAGTGTACATCAAAACTTATTAGTTGCAAACTATTCTCATCACATCCGGTGAGTTAACTCCTGAGAGGTGAATCATTGAAAATAATGGATTTGATGTCTCTTTACCAATAACCATCACTACCGGAGTAGCCAAATGTTTAAGTTCGAAAACTATGGTACAATGATAACCATCGATTTATTGGCAAACCAAAGAACCATATAAACGGATTTGATGTGTCTTTACCGTAGCCGTTTGCTCGTGACTAGTCAATTCTTAGAATTGGTGAATTGATAACCAAATATGGATTCGGTTGCCTTTACCACAAGCCATATACTTGTGGGCTAGCCAATTCTTGGATTCCAACAAGGAATATACCATGGTGAATTGATGACCATACAAGTCTCAACAATTAAGCATGGGTGGTTGAACCAATGATTTTGAGCAAATCATTACACCTATCATTTGATTTGATGTCTTTACCAAAGTTGTACCCTTTGGACTAGCCAACTCTTTGATACATACAAGGTATATCCGGTGAGTTAAAAACCATCAACAAAAATACAACAAACCTGCAAAAGAAAGTTAGAATTTTTTTTTTTTTATTTTTTTTTTATTTATTTTTTTTTTTATCTAAGAACATAAATATAACAAAACAAACAATACAAGAAATACAAATCATACCAAATGATGCAAAAGAACATAAAAGATACCATTATGAAGAAGAAGAAGTAGCTTGCTCTTGCAGAAGTTGAGTCTTGATTAATGCAACCAGTTTCTTAGCATATAGACTTTCATTTCCCACTGGGTCTGGAGGAATTTCCAACTTCTGACTGAGCATCCTTTCCATAAGACTCTTGGACAATGGATAATTTCTTTCAGCAAACATACAGACTGTGATTCCACTCTTCGTCTCAACCACATGCACACGAGGGAGAGGATAAAATCTCCAAGACTCAACTTGCCATAAGTGTGAGTCCTTCCAAATGGAATGTTCTTTACAATCGGGAGATTGAGAGTGAAACAGGACACGAAGATCTCCCAATAAGAACATCCCAGATCCTTGTGGTGCATTGTTGCAGTAATGGCTGGTAACGAGAGTGTACAGGGTAAGCAAGTCTGCCCTGTCTATCAAATGGAGTATTTCCTTCAAAAAGGTGAACTCCATTGAAGATTTATCCATTCGAAGAATGACATTCAGCTCTTTATTTTTCAAAGTCCAATTTACCAACACATTTTGATGTTCATCAGGAAAATCAGTGGAAGATCCTTCTTTAATAAAGGTTGAATCATCAGCCTTTAGGTCCAAAGGAACATGCTTGGGAGATGACTTTCCCTTAGACGTGTGTGTCCTTGCCTTAGACGCATGATCCCTTGCTATCCTCACAGATCTTCTTAAAGATGTGTGTCGTCGTTTGGCCATTCTCTTCTTTCTCCTACCAGGTGAATAGATCTCCTTAGAAGGAACATCTTCAGATTCTTCATGAATATTTGCAGAAGAACTTGAAGAAGTAGACAGGGACTTGGTTGAAACACCTCCACGAAGTGCATTCATTTGATGAAGCATCTTTCTAGCCTGCTTAGACTTAACAGATGGTGTTTCAGCTTCCAACCTTTCACTTATAAGGACAACAGGTGCCTCATGTGGAATAGAAGTTGGTAAATCCTGTGCTTCAGTAGCTTCTCCTTCTTTATCAGCAGAAGGCTCTGGGGAGTTTACCTTTGGTGGCACAAGAGCAGAATCAACAAAAGTTTCAGCAGAAGTGCCTTTATCAGATGATGGAGCAACTTCAGTAGTTGCTTCAGCAGAAACAACTGAAGAAATCACCTTGGGTGGAACAGCATCAAAGTTCTCCACCATTTCAACTAACTTGGGTCTTTTGGCTTCTGGAGCAACTGTATTTCCAGCAATTCTTTTTAGGCTGGAGGAAGGTGTTGAGGTAGAGGAAGAGTTCTTCTTAATCAGATTGTACAGGCGATACAATTCTGGATCAGTTAAAGCCAAGAATTGCTTCATTGACAAACCACGGTTATACACAGAGGAACTCTGAGTTTTTACCAAAGTTCTTATCTCTGTTTTAGTCGGTGGTCTTTCTATCTTAGCTTTATTCTTTTGAGCAATGAGTTCTTTCCTCTTGGAAGCTACTTCTTGCTTTCTTTGTTGTCCCTAAGCCATCATCAGATCCACAAAACTCTCACTGTTGAAGTCTGCACCTAAGATTCTTTGAGCAAGTGAAGGGTTTGAAATAGCTTGCTGAGTTAGAACATCCCAGTGTTCAGCAGGCATCTGAACACGTAATGCATCCAGTTCTCTTCGTCTCTCAGGAGTCAAAGTTGAAGAATCCTCTGCCTCAAGTTGTTTAGCCAATGATTCACTTTCCTTTGCCTTTTCAAATTCAGCCAACCGACTTTCTTGGCCCTGCCTTTCCTCTTCACTTACTAGATCCAAACCAAGCTCATCCAAGTCAGCTTCAGGAGAAACATGTTGATGCAGATCTTCAACTGGAGTGGTCATGTCAACATCAGCAGAATGATCTGCTGAAGATGAAGGGCCTGTTGGTTCTTGAACAGGTGAAAGTTGATCATGATCTGAAGATACATCCTCCATTTGCACATCAGCAGATGCAGTCTTTTCCTTTAAAGCTTCAGAAGAAACCTTACTCAAATAAGATCTTCTCTTTATTCTATTATATTGAACAGGTTTCTTGAGCTTTGTAGATGTGTTCTTCATTGAAGAAGGAATAACTGTCTCCTGAACCACATCTACTAACATGTTAAGAGGCCCAAACTGAGAAATGTTTTCCTCCTCATCAGAGGAAACCACAAGCTTCCTTTTGGACTGATGCCCAAGTTGTTCTTCCAACCCCTTAACTTTATTTCTCAATACCACAATCTCATTACCAAGAGAATATTTGGTCCTGTAAACAGTCTATGTAGATGTGCTGCATACCTGTTTACAAGAGCATAGACTGATGTAAGAGTAATTGGGTCCTCAGCTCCACCACCTGATTGCTCAGTGGAAATGGGAGCTTCATTGGACCTTTCAGGAGAAACATGGTCTTGCTCAGAATGAGGAGGATCTTCATTGAGAGGATCCCTAACAGGACTAGGTGTGGCCAGTCTATTGAGATCAGTCTCAGACTCATCATGAGTAACCTGCGTGGGTGGTGGACTAGGACAAGATGAAGGGGTTGGTGTTGGTGGAGGCTGGTCTGGAGCAACATGAGTTGCTTCAGCAGTTGATGAGGGGCCCTCATCAATGTTAACTGATGGATTACCATCAGCAGCAACAATTGAAGAAGGTGGCTGATAAGCAACGTTCTCCTCATCAGCATCCACATTGCCTTGAGGCAACATGGCTGCAAGCAAGGGATGATGTGCCCCCTGAAAGTGAGTTCTCATTGATGCAAACAATTTAGCAGTTAAAACACCTATGGGATAAAAGGATTGGTCTTGGGTAGTGGTGTCTAAAATTATTTGCAGAAACCTAGGGTACATTAAAAACTTAGTCTTTTTCCTTTGAATATTCTCAACCATGTTTTCAAAAATAAACTTAGAAAATTATAAGTTACCCTTAGAAAGACACACAATACCACATCCCATTTGGGTAGAGAACTGTCCCATCCTCGACTTGTTGCTTATGCATCAAGCAACGATGAACCAAGAACCTCCACATCGGGCAAAGGTGCTTCTTCACCAAATGTCGGTCCTCGCACTCGATAGCCAACCGCTCTCATTTCAAGAAGCACCTCCACCGATTAGAGTGATATACTCCATCAAGATCTTCCAAGCAAAGCTTCCTCCTTATCGCCTCTTCCGTAACCACATGCCTGCTTTCATCAATCGTAGCCACAATCTCTTTCACTTTGTTTTGAAGCGTATGCCCAAAACCGAGTAATGTTTATTCATATATTGCATTCGAGAATGTGTTTGAGCATAGCAAGTCTTGGACCTTTTCAAGAATTCCACCATTGGTTCATAAGCTTTTCCCAGAAAAGCAATTTTGTTATGATCCTTCTTAAATTCAAGTGCCATGTGATGATTTGAGATTTTTAGGGTTATGTTTTTCGAAATGAAGTGTTTTTGGATGAAGGAGAGGGAATCAGTTTGTTTTGAAGTGGAAGAATGTGAATGGTTGAGTGGTAGTTGTTGCCCGTGTTATAGTCAAAAGAATTAGACCGCTTGGTTGACCGTAGCTTACGTGTATTTCAAAGATTGACCAAAGGCAAAATAATGCTTGACGAAACACATGAGTCAATCATCAAGTTATACACTTCACAGAAACCATCAAAGATAAAAATATCTTCTGTAATATTCTAGAGTGTTACCGTACAACCACTCGCATTAATTCCCATTGAACCTCGAACCCGTCTATAAAATGATCCCAATGCACACTTATCTTTTCATCAATTTGCTCCCAACAAATCACCACAAACCCTAGTTTCAGCACAAACCACAATCATCCAAATTACACCATGAATAATCAACCAGAAGTTGTAAATCCAACCTCTTCTCCATCATCATCATCTTCCAGTGATTTTCTTCAGTTTTGGCCATGCCCACACGATCCTCGACCTTTAACATCCCCATTTCTTTGTTCTTCAGATGGTGATAGTGTGGTGAATCCAAGTGTGTCTTCTAATGACTCTGAAGAACCCACTACTGAGATAACCTCTTACTCCCAACCTCCAACACCTCAACATCAACAAGGGCCTTGTGCCGAAAGAGAGGTGGTGCTAGCTCTTCTTGCGCCATGTTTTGGTGCAACAACACTTATCGTATAGATGAAGGACTTAAGGAAGGTGGAAGGATGTGCTTTTTGGTGAAACTAGTAGATGAAGCACAGAAAACACATTATTTTTCTTCATCATCATGATTTTCATCAATCCAACCTTCCCATTTTGATCCTTAGCATCTTCATCGTACCGGTCGTGCATATCCAGTCATCGAGATAGAAGGAATGGGTGGTTATACAAGACCTACAAACGCATATCCAGCATCTAGTGTGAAAGATGTGAGCGATCATGCATATCCAACAGCCTGTTAGATGTTGGAATAGATGATATGAACTAGATTAGGATTAGTAGATCATGTATAGTTCTGAATCTCGTATTTCCTTTTGAAGTTGATTGTAAGTTGTAAGCTGTAAGCTGTAACTTGAATGAATGAACAACTTTGACTTCAGAATTTGTCTTCAGTAGAAACATTTTGTTCACTTCAGAACTTTTGATATTAGTAGAAACATGCTTTAAAGCTTACTAGACCATTTACCAACGAATCACCCTTGATGAACTTGACCTTGAACTTGGAATAGACAAACTGCAAAACCGACAACAAGAAATGTATACAAAACACACAAGAACGTAACAAATAGAGACAAACAAACTAAAGAATTATTAGAAAGTTAGTGTTAGAAAACAAAAATACACAAAGTTTACTACAAAATCCTCCCCGAGGCATATGCCTCCCGAGGTTTATGCCTCCCTTAAACTTTGCGCTAAGGGTTAAGCATTCCAATATGTCTAGCGATGAGAAAGATCCACCATTGTTCTTGGGTTTCCATTGAAATTTAGGTCCTTATTATTCCAAGAACAACTCGCCGAGGACTTGACAAATAGCATCTCAACGTCCTTTCCCATTATTCATAGAGTCAACATATGCGGTGCCAATAATCATGTTTAAAGCATGGCCACCGCCATTTCGTTCATCTCCTCCATCTCAATTGGGTCCACCGCTCAAAATCTTCATAGACAAGATGTCTTTGAGTATCATAATCAACAACAAATGAATGAAGAACATCCTCCAATATACTACCACTCTTCAGATACGGCACAACTTTTATACTTTATACTTCAGCAGAATCTCTTCTTCACCGATTTCGCTTCTACTTAGAATCCTTGGCAAAGATTGATGAAGAATTCCTACTGCATAATTCCCAACAATAAAGCAATTAAATGGATGGGATTTGTTTAAAGAGCACACAAGTTGATTTGGGACGCTATACCTCACGTAAGAAGCACAATTGAAGAGAAGCCAATTTGTTATCTTTCTAGTATAAATAGCAACTCTTATAAGCCTTCATGGCAAGTAGTTCTTAGTTAGTTTTCTAAATTTAACATTGTAACTGCTTTTCTTAAAGTTAATATAAGTCTCGCTTTTATTCCAAGCCCCGTAATTTTCTTTTCGTTTTAATAAGAATACAAAATTTTTAGCAAAATCTTGTTCAAGCTTATGTTTTCAAGCTTATGTAAAATTACTTTTGCAATTTTATAATTTTTTACCTTTATAAGTTTTCACCTTTTAGCAAAATTTTGTATAAATTAGTTTATCTAGCTTTGAAGTAATAATTACTTTTGCAAGCTTATGTAAAAATTACTTTTGCAATTTTGACTTTTAATTTCTAATTTTAGATATAAATTAGTTTATCTAGCTTTGAAGTAATAATTAGGCAATTAATTAAGAAATAGCTTAAAAATAAATTGTAAAAATATTTCTAATTTTAAGATCCAAATCCACATCATTCCACCATCCAAAATTGCCAACAGAATCACCACCATCATCAAGACCGTAATACCTCATAAATGAAACCCTAATCGCTTTTTGCTAAATTTTTATTAAACAACATATGTGGTTAATTGAATTAGGCTCCCTTTCTTTTGTTGAAATTATATGTGGTTTTCGTGGTTAATTGAATTAGGTTTAAGATGGATACGAGTTGGATGTCTTTACCTAGATTTACCATTGAATATAAAAAGGTCTTGACGACTTTCTTGATCATATATTCTATAATGAGGGTAAAATGGATGATTTCATGTCCATGTATTGATTGTGGTAATCGATATGGGTAGATCGGACGGAGGCTACAACACATCTGTTATGTTTCGGGTTTATGAAAGGTTATACAATTCCACCTTTCGCCCAAATCAAGTGATGCTCCAATGTTGGATGTCAAGATGACATGCAAGGGTTGGTGAATGATGCCTTCCATCGGTTTGGTGATGACACACTAACCGATGACATGGGAACACAAACCGAAAGTATGAGTATGCCAAACCTAAAGGCGAAAAAATTTTATAAAGTGTTGGAGAGGCAAAGAAACCACTATATCCGGGTGTAAGTTATCGGTTCTTTCTTTTATCATTAGACTATTTCATGGTAAGTGTGTTGGGAAATGTAGTGATAATGGTTTCAAAGAAGATGCTAGATACAATGAAGGAAGCCTTCCCGATGCTTCTATACCAAAGTCATTGTATGAACTAAGGAAGATAATTCGAGAGTTGGGACTTAGTTATGATAAAATTGATGCATGTCCTAATGATTGTATGTCAGATCGAAAGAAAACATTAATAAAATGAATGTGATATATGCCATACGTCAAGGTATAAAGCAAGTGAAGATGATTGTGCAGATGAGTCAACCACACCGATACACGTAAGAAGATTGGAGCAAAGGTGTTGCGTCATTTTCCGCCTACCACGATTGCAAATGTTATTTATGTCATCTAAAACAGCCGCCTCCATGAGATGGCATGAAGAGAGTCGCATCGAAAGATGGTTACTTGAGACATCCTGCGATTCCCGCACATGGAAAGCATTTGATTTTAAGTATGATAAGTTTGCCAAAGAATCTCGTAATGTCGCTTGGTTTAGCGAGTGATGGGTTTAACCCTTTTGGAACAATGAGTGTTTCTCATAGTACATGGCCCGTTGTTTTGACGCCATATAATCTACCTCCTTGGATGTGCATGCGAAACCTTATTTCTTTCTAACGTTACTTATACCCGACCCATCCGCTATCGGGAATAATATAGATGTCTATATGGAACCGTTAGTTCTTTGAGCTAAAGGAGTTGGGATCGTAAAGAGTAGACACTTATGATGCATCAATAAAAGTAACTTTCGGATGCGTGCTTGTTTGTTATGGACGATCGGTGACTTTCCCGCTTATGCAAATTTATCCGGATGGAGCACCAAAGGTAAACTTGCATGTCCTAACCGCCATAAACATACAAAATCAACACGCTTGAGTCATGGCAAAAACAATGTTTTATGGGACATCGTCGATATTTGCCTCACCGATCATGCTTTTAGAAGAGATACAAACTCTTTGATGGCACGTAAGAACTAGACAGCAACCCCGTGGCTTAAGAGGACAAGAAGTACTTGATGAGTTAGATGGTTTTGAAGTTAAATTTGGAAAACTTGTGAAGAGCAACCCAAATTTACCTTTTAATTGGAAGAAGAAGAGTATTTTTTGAGTTACCGCATCGAAAGATAACTTGCTACGCCATAATCTAGATGTAATGCATATTGAGAAGAATGTTTGTGATGGTGTCCTTGGAACGCTAATGAATCTAGATGGGAAGACCAAGGATCATATAAAAGCACGCCTAGATTTACAAGAAATGGGCATTAGACCCGAACTTCATCCTATAGTTCAAGATAACAACAAAGTTTATTTGCCACCGCTTGTTTCTCAATGGATAAAAGAGAAAGATATTTTTGTCGTGTGCTTAAGAAGGTGAAAGTTCCGTATGGTTATGCACTAATATATCAAGATGCGTAGAGTTAAAACCTCCAAAACTATTTGGACTTAAAAGTCATGATTGCCATATTTTGATGCAAAGCATTGCTTCCCATTGCCTTGCTAAATGTGTTGCCTAAGCACGTGCGCTATCTTGTGATGAAGCTATGTCGTTACTATAAACAATTATGCGCAAAGGTTCTTAATCCAAATGATTTGGTTCAAATGGAAACCGAGATTGGAAAAATACTTTGTGATTTAGAAAGGATTTTTCGCCATCATTCTTTGATGTCATGGTTCATCTTTCGGTTCATCTTGCTTGAGGCCGATTAGAGGATAGGTTCATTACCGTTGGATGTATCCAATCGAGGTGCACATTACTATTATAGTAAATACCTTTATTAACAAATATTATTGAATCTAAAATTATTGGTTTTGATATCTCGTACTTAGCTACATTAAAATCTTACGTATGAAACAGAATAACCGGAGGGTTCCATTGCGTAGGATATCTAGTCAAGAGTGTGTGTCGTTTTGTTCATTGTACTTATCCAAATGATGGTGAGACCGTATAAATTAAGACAAGTCGAAATAATGATGACGATGGTTATGAGGATGTTTTACCTATCTTTTCTATGGCGGGTCGACCGATTGGTGCTACAAAGGTAGAAATGATGGAACTTGACATTTTGGCTAAAGCACATTCATATGTGTTGTTCAATTGTAGTGAAGTTGATGAATTTCGAACGTAAGTAATTATATTAGTTGTGAGTTTCATAAATTATTTTATACGATTAATAGTTGTCGTTGTTATCATCATTATCATCTCGTTAACACCGCAGCGAACATCCGGCGTTGGTTCATCATCAAAATCGGAGAAAACGTAAGCGTGACATTCAACGCTTACATAGTGAGACTTTGAGTCGTGGTTTCAAGATCATGTAAGGCATATACGTGTTTATTACTTTTGAACAATAATTATAATGACATAGCATTTTCGACCTACTAATAACAAAACCATTAACACATCTTGCCTTATTTCGTGTTGAGGAGCTACATGCTAGAGGATCACGAAATCACGTAAAGTCTAAGGTGCTTGGCAAGTGGTCCATCCGAGTATGTGAAAAATATAAGGGATTTATCATAAATGGTTTCCGATTTCACACAAAAGATGTAGAACATAATAGGAAAACATGAATAGTGGGGTTAATCTTCAAGCCATGACAAATAGTTACTCGAGTGCTACAGATAACAATCCTATCGTGGAGATGTAACTTACTACGGGTTTTGAATGATATAATTGAGTTGGAGTATGGTATTGACAAGAAAGTAGTTTTGTTCGATTGTGATTGGATTTCGAATGGTTCAAGGAAAAAGAAGATGACAACGGGTTTACTCTATTGAATTTTGAAGGATTGAAGGCTCATAACGAGCCTTTATACTAGCTTCTCAAGCACATCAAGTATTTTACGCTGCGTATAGTGTTGACAAAGGATGGCAAGTTGTGATCAACACATACTTAGACATGTTTATGACATGGATGAACAAACAAGTCTTGATGACGTGGAAACACATTTGTGGTGACTCATTTATGTGTCCTCAACATGACGAAACAATGGATATTGAATTGGTTAGAGGTGGTTTCGATGGAACCGTTGTGGACAACAATGACTTAGTTATTGCCGATGAAGAAGATCCAGTTGAAGAAGCTTAATGATTTCAATTAGCTAAATAATAATAGTCACTGCTTTTATGTAAAATTAGTTGTTAAGAATCAATGACAATCCTCATTATTGTTTGTATAACTCGTTCTTATACATTTCTTATTTAAATTTAGGTAATTTTAACTTTTAGCTTCTTGTTATTTATATTTTCACTTTGAGATCTCAAAACAACCTCGCTTAAGGGGTGTTTGGCTCAAATGGGTCAAACGGGTCAATATGGCTTATCAACTGTTTGGCTCAAATGCCCATATTAAGAGCTTAATTTATGCTTATTCACCGTTGTTTCTCTTCTGCTTTTTGTTTCCTTTAGTAGCTTGTACCATCGACTAGAGAATTTCGAGCTTAATTGGGATTCTAGATCTTATCTTGTTGCTTTAATTTGGTCTACTAATCACCCCATTAGGACCGAGATTCCCCGCACTCGGTCATTTTGTTTTTAATCAAGCCTAGTTTATTCGTGAGTGCAATTACTGCTTAGTATAGTACATGCAATAATGCACCAAATTAACCATTATCATTGATAGATAAGGACAAAACAAAGACATATAACCCATACATAACTTCCAAAAGATTGAGACATATAACAATACAAAGACAGATAACAAGTGTCCTATTATGGTGTATCAAGTTTTGATACCCAAGTATCAAGTGTCATACTAACTCATGTTTAAATAAAACTTTTGTAAATAAGCGTTCTAAAAACTCGATGTTTTATGACTCAAATAAAGGAGTATTCTATTATGGCGTAGGATAATAAAACCACAACAAATAAGCGTACTATAAAGGTTAATATTAAAAGACATAGTTGTCAAGGGTCCTGTTAATTTTTTTCAAATAAAACTTTTGCAATTAAGCGTTCTATAAAACCGAATAAGCGTTATAAAAGCGGATGTTTTACGACTCTAAAAGATGTGCCATATTGTGGTGTATCATAAACAAACCATTATGAATAAGCGTTCTATAAAGGTTAACGTTATAAGACGCTATTGTCAAGGGTCCTATTCACTTTTCTTATAAAAACGTTTGCGAATAAGTGTTCCATAAAACCGATGTTTTATGACTCAAATATCAAGTGTCTTATGATGGTGTATCAATCTATGGGACCCAAGTGTCAATTGTCATATTAAGTTATGTTTTAATAATACGTTTTCGAATAAGCGTTTTAAATAGTTAATGTTTTATGACTTATATATCAAGTGTCCTATTATGGTGTATTGTAATAAAACCATAATTAATATGCATCCTTTAAGGGTCTTATTAAGTTTTGTTATAATAAAACTTTTGCAAATAATCGCTTTAAAAAATGATGTTATAAAACCATTGTACATAAGCGTCCTATAAAGGTTAACGTTATAATACCTACGTGTCAAAGGTCCTATTAAATTTTGCTATAATAAAACTTTTTGTGAATAAGCGTTTTAACTAATCGATGTCTTATGACTCAAAACTCAGTGTCCTATTATGGTTTATTATAATACAACCATAATGAATAAACGTCTTATAAAGGTAATTTATTAGGATCCATATTTTAAGTGTCATATTAAGTTATATGATAATAGGACCCCAAATCATCGACCATCCTATTATATACCTTTTAGGACATCGCCTAAGTAGCAAATATTTAAAAGGACCCTAAACGCTCATATGTCCTATTAAGCAGCTTTTTAGGACTCCATTATCATACCGTCCCACACAAAGGGTCCTAAAAAGCCACTTTTGTTGTAGTGTATTGTTGTATGGGAACTTGTGCGATGAAGTATGATTTGCCAAATCATTTCTAGAAAATGCTTTGAGCATAGCTTCTAATGTTGGAATTGTTCTCTCGCTCTGACCATTGAGCTGTGGATAATAGGCGGTACTCATGTCCTAGTAAGTTCCATGGAAATCTTGAAATGATTGTCAGAAGTCTAAGGTGAATCGGCTACCTTATATTAGATATAACTGAAGTTGACACCACGTGTCTCATGACAATTTTTCCCAAAATGTCAAGTCATCTAATAAGGACATTATTGAAAAGAATAGATTATGGATAACAGTTGTGATTCCTCGCGTTTCTAGTTCTAACGAATGTCATGACTTGGGTCTTCCTTGCCTAAGGTGCTTAGTCTCCATTACTAAGATGTTTATTGTTTGATGGTGTCTCTCCTAATTTCCCTTATCGAAATTTTTACATGCTCTACGTTGTAAAGTCACAAAACCATAAATATTTAAGTGATGTGGTGTGGTGGTTGATTTTCAAGATTTGTTCCAATATTGAGTGCTTCTAAAATAGTTCAGCACTAAGATTGTTATCATGCTGGCAAAAACTTAGAATGTTTGTTCTGATTTCACTTGTAGATGGAGAGTCACTGAGTGTCCGATATGTTCAGAGCTGTTGCATCTCTTGATATGGAAGTGAGGTTACTTGGAATTTCTAGAGAAGACAATGCCTTAGGGAAAGTTTATATCGATAACTTTGATTTAACTGAATTATCCTTTAAGGGTAACTTATTGTAGGGAAGTTCACATATTGTTGAGACCATGTTTAATGGAATGTTCCGTAGTCTCAGTTAGGAGGCTTGGTTTATTTCTACAGTGTTGCTTAGTATGTATTCGCTTTGTACTAAATCTGGTAACTCGATCTAGCTAGTACTTTTGAAATGATAGAATTTGGCTTCTAGTCCAAAGATAGTGGTTCAGATGGTTTCGTGATGTCTTAAGCTTTATGTTGAGTTTTGAATCATCCTACTACCTACTTCTAGTCCTTGTTGATAGTTTTGAAATCCTTTCATTGTTTTCTTGTATCGAGGAATCCTCCAGATAGATGGTATGGAAAATCTTTCCTAAAAAGGTCACTAGTAAAATTCTAACTCATCGGTTGAGAGAGGGATGAATGGCGTAGGCATCTATAGAGTGTTAAAAAAAAGAAATGTTTATGAACAATTTATTTGATTATGAAACTTTGCTTTTGAATGAAGATTGTTTTAGGAGATTTGAAATGATACTTGATATTTTCATGACATAATTCTTCCTGAATTATACATAGGTGATTAGGCTATGTATAATCGAGGACAAATGATGTGACGATTGATTTTTGTTGAAATGATATTATGTTTCTCCGAAGTTTTAGATGGTATTTAACGTGTTGTTTTGTAAAATAATGGCTCAAATAATCTTTCAGAGTAACATGAAAATCGTTTCACGTAATGATAGTAAATAGTTGATAGAATGACTGAAAGTCAATTTATAGGGTGGTAACAAAACAAATTATTTTACAATTCCGTGAAACAAATTTTCTAAGATGGTAATAAAATAGCTCGAAATAAAATTATGTGAAATAATTTTATAAAGTGGTAGCAAAATAACTTGAAACAAGATTTGTTGAATGGTTTGTAGGATACATGGGAGAACCTCATAGAATGGTAATAGTCTTCTAATTGGTCAAGAATAAAGTTGGCCTAATCCCTAGTAAGATAGTGGTATATTGTTGCGAAATGATTGAAAATTGGGCAATTGGAATAGGGAATGAAATAAACAAAGGTTGTGATTATTGTAGAGATAATAAAGGATAAAGATTACATTAAATAGAAATGTACTTATTATTGTTCCTGTTGAAGGTCTAATCATGTCTCAAGTGTAGAAGCAGTAGGCTGTCTAGCAGCAACAGCTTTGAAACTCTCACACAGTTTCAAACCTATAAAATGGTATAGTGTCTATAGTCTTAGTGCTAGATGGTAATGGTGTGTCAAATCATGCACGCTTCCCAAGCAGCAAGTTGGATGTATAAGTAGTGTATATGAAATGTGATGGTACGGATGGTGCTCTAGATGATAATAATGATGAAAATGATGACTATGATGATGATGGAAATCCTAGTGGTGAGTTAGGAAATGATGGTGATAATGGTAAATGAAATACTACCCTCTTTCATGTTGTCTCGCGACGTTTCAGAGGTAAAGCTGGGGTATGCACTATTGGATGACTAATAGTGGTTTGAGTAGCTGATAGTGGTTGTATTACATGAGTATCAGGTGATCTAAAAATGAGGGTAAGAGAATGTACTCTCTTCCTTGCAATAAGCATCCTAATAGGTCCATTAGGACTAAGCCTATAAGCCCTGCCAAATGGTATGATCTGTCTCGACAAAATGATAGGAACTGTCCTGATCCTACGGTGAATCAATGGTGATCGTGATGGTGTAGGTGTAACTTCGCCCTCCTCAAAGGGTTCAGTCTTCACATCGGATAATATGTGTGGTAAGTCTGGTGTAGAGTCAACTAATGTTAAAACTATAATAGGGAATGACAAGGTATCCTCCATGTCAGAGTCTGATGTGAGTATGATGGGATGGGTATCTTGAAGGCATTAATGTGACCATCGATTTGAAATAAAAGTAAATAACCCGCATAATGTGCGTATAAAACCGCATGCATAGTGACTATGCACTTATAATGAAATGATGAGATGCTATGATGATGTAGTTATAGTCTAGGGTCAATGATACAACCTAGTTCTCTATAACCAAGCTCTAATACCAATCTGTCACACCCCAAATTACATTTTGCAAATGAATAGAATTCACGGGGATGACTGTCATTGCATCATAATTACAGTTATATTGAACGACCTAAAGTGTCGTTTGGAAAACACATCGTTTGATATAATAAAACATTCAGAGTTTACAAAAGATAGGTCCCAAAAGGTAGTCAACATTTGCGGAAATAAGTTTTTTACATTCCAAACGATGTTTTTAAAGTGCATAAACCCCATGTGAGACGCGTCGTCACCGCGACTCTATGATAAGTCCACATGCATGCGATGATGTGTATGCCTTAGATACCTGAAAATAAATTGCTAAAACTGTCAAAACAAAGGTTGAGTGAGTTCATAGAGTTTATGTAAATGTTTTATACGACTACCACAAGTATAGGCCATGTATGACAAATATGTCACATAAAATGTTACAATTGCTATAAGCACATGACACGAAGCTAGACCGATCATGATGTTCGCCCAACAGAGTGTTTTGCCAAACAACTCAAATAATGATATTAAATGAAATGCATCCGTTTGACGAGTTGGAATCCACCAACCCGGATGGAGGAGTCACCTCGATAGATCTATCCACTCACCCTCGCTACCCAAGAATTAACGATTCATGCTTTCTGATATGGGGACATTCAATTGGCAATTAGGTAACTTGAGAAATGTAAATGAATTTGAATAAACTTGGGCTCGTAATAAAATGATGTGCAATGTATTCTCCCCCGTAGGTTTGAAATAATGTATAAACTTGAATGAAACGGGGCTATGAAAACTCACCTGATACAATGATTATGATGACAAAAGTGGATACACTGAAATGAGGTGCAAAATCTATCTGCAACCTAATATGAATGATATGATCTATTATAATTCATGAATATATATCGTACATGCAAATCCACATGCAATCTATACCACTTGTGCAGTTTTGAAAATAAAGGTTATCATCGAAAGATAATCTTATAACGTCTTGACAATTTATAAATTACTTTACAAGTATTTACGTTGAAATGAAATCCTACGATAATCATTTAGTGATTTATTAAGAAATTATAGTTTTTCGTCGTAAAACAATATAATTTGACAATTCATGAAAGTGACTAAATGGCCTCGAAAAGCTAGTCGTAAAATGGTGAATATTGAGTGTTAGAAAAAAAAACTCAATGGTTTTGGAAAGCTTGTAGCATTATCTCAAAGTCATAGCTTTTAAGTTTTTATCATAGAGGTCTCGATCATGGAGAAAAACATAGGTAAAGTTGGGTACTTGTACCAAAAATATCGTTTAAAGGTAGTTTTTGGCAAAGTTTGAGTAACCGTATTTTATTCGTTACAACTCCATTTGACGAACGGTTGAACATTTTGGAAAATAGGCTAGGTAAACTTACTTTTACTAGAAGACATCATTTTCTCAAAAGTATTTCTATCGATATGAAAAATGGCTCCGAACATGGTCACTTGCGATAACCACTTTGGTCTAGTAGAAAATATACAAGTGTTAATACTTGTGAAAATAAGTACGATAGCCATAATTTATCCCAATTACAATTACACATTGAAAAATATTAATCCGGTTCGTTAAGCCACAACAAACTATCCATAGGATTAACCTCGTGTGCTAAAACAACACCGATCCAAACGCTCCTTTATGGACTCTAAAATGAGTAATTTAAGTAAGCAATCCATTATATTTTAATAAACGCTTACGCTTATAAAATATATTTTTTATAAGGTTTTTAACGTTCCCTAATAAATTATAGGTGATACAATAGCATTTGGTAAGGTTTTCAAAGCTCAAACGGACTCGAAAACACTTAAAAACACCAAACTTATTTCCCATCAGCAATGAGTACTTTGACTTTTTCAGAAAAATTGTCCGTCTTTGACCATGCTTAAAACTCTCATTTTACAATTTTAAGCTTAAAAATCTCGCGGATAATAGTAAAACATCATTTCCGAAAACTTTCGGACCAGAAAGGGCTCAAAACCTCGATTTAAAATCATATCAGCATGTATATTTTTACAAGTTGCTGTTAAAAAATATAAGTTTCGTTAAACTTTAATTGGCCATAATTTCTTCGTTTTAAGTCCGTTTTAACCCGTTCAAGCGACCACGATTTCATTTTAAAGTATATTTTCTGAATATCTAGACCAAAATAATCCCCAGCCTACTAAAATTTCCAGATTTTACAAAATGTTACAGCAGTTAAATATATGTTGTCGAAAATGATTTTTCTTGCGTGATACTTATTCTAACCACTTCAAATCAACACCCAATCTATTCTAAACCTACCATACACCTTCTTAGGGTGTCATGGGTTCCTAAACATCATCAAAAATGATATGTTTCATGGGTTTAATTATAGGATGATATATACTAATTATAAGTACTAAAAACATTAAAAGTGGTATAGAGATACACATGAAACTTGCATGATTTCTACTAGCATGATAAAAATAACTGATGAGTGTGTAAATACTCATCATTTTGGGTCAATGAATCGCAAAACATCTAAAATGCTCGAAATGCATCAAAACACGAAAATATTCCAAAATTGCATTTTATATGTTTCGGATGCAAAATGTTTAAAATCGATGAAAAATGAGCAAAGTTTGCATAATTGGCGCTTCAGTCCCCAAGTTTCTAAAATTGTCAAAAATAGTCCCTGAGTCAAAATTTCAAAAGAAAAATCACCAAAGGTCCTTTTAAAATCATAAGTTGTCAAATTTAGTCCTTTGGTGAAAAATATAAAAAGTTTGATAAAATTACAAGTTCAGTCCCCCAAGTTTTAGAATTGTCAGAAAATACCCTTAAAGTTTCAAAAATTGGCAATTGTGATCCTTGGATTATTTGAGATGGCAAGATAGGTCCTTGGATCATAAATTCAGAAAGTACATGTTTGGTCCCCGGAATTTCAGAAGTTACATGTGTAACACCCCAATCCGACAAGGGTAGAAGTGTTACATTCTGGTGTCATATCAGAACATACAAATAAAATTTTACAAGCGAAAGCCTTAAAGAATAAATTACCAAGTCATATAGACGAATGACTTACAAGGAAAATACAAAATCCAATATGTCTAAAATAAAATGAAATCTCCAACAATAGCCCAACAAAATAAATCCAAATAATAAGGTATCTAGGGTTGGTCCACTCAAATAATCCAACTCTCACCCATCAAAGCCCATCTTTAAACCTAACACCGCCGCAGAAAAGAAATGTGGTGAGCTTAAAAGCCCAGTGAGAAGATATAACAAAACGAAAGCTAAATAAAATCAAATGCGAAATGAAACAAAGGAAACGGATAACAAAGTCGCGTGAAATGAGAGTAATGAGTCAATGAGGATCTGCGAACACAATTATACAGATATCCAAAACGAACAGATAACAAGGAGGACAAAGCAAAGCAAAGTGTTGAGGACATATAACAAGCACATACAAACAGGCATATAAGAACCGAAACATAAGCAAACATAGCAGGCGTCGCATCTACACATAATATATGTCATACCATCAATTCAGGAAAATCTGGAGACACATAAGCTAAACAGATATCTCCAAGAAAGCGGAAGCAATTAATTAATCAGTGAGCATGGCAATTCACACAGGTCAAACCCTTAGTCGAAAACATAACCAATATCATAACAGCAGTCAAAACATGGCAGTCACACGTAACAAGTGGAATACAAGATGAACACTCTAATTAATGTATTGAAGACATAGCGAGCAACTAAACAAATTAACAATCCGGACGTCACAAATTGAACCATTCACCCAATCAAAACGTAGCATAAGCGTAAATGCAAACATGGCGGGGCAAGAACAAGCGGATGAGGATACCACGATAGTCATAGTCTACGAGATTAACTTAAAGAAGTACACATAATAAATAGACACAACTATCGATTACACATTAGCATGGTCACCAAACAAATTCGAGGTTCACATCACGGTGAGATCACATATCATCGACGAAAACAGTAACTCGATAACCGCATGTTAATCACATCATAGCACGATAATCAGTAGTCACATAAACATAAATAGCATAACAAATCCAATAAACATATAATAACCCGGTACGTGAATGGAATGGTAGTCTGAGGTAACGGAATGAGGGTATAACAGATCAAAGCAATGGGACATATATATCTTGGTAGTATAGTGAGTCATATAAGGGTATTGGGTAAAGGTCATCAATTCGTAATATAGTGCAAGTAGGGAATCCGAAGGTACAATATAGGTATATCAAAAGTGTAAGGGTTGTCGAAATCTATCCCGAGCCAACAAAACAAACCATATCAATAGTGGCAATATGACCAAGTAACCAATAGTAGCCATTGTATTCGGAGGGTGACCTCGGAATACCAAACCAATAGGAGGGAGACCTCAAGAACCAATGGAGTAGCTAGCTCCCAAAATGTGAGGGGTGTATTGCACACACGCACCACATCACCAAAACAAATCATATCATATCAAATTCAAATCAAAACAAATCTAGGATGCATCCATACCGCAAAACAATAATTGGCCATACAATTCTACAAGCGCGCATAATCAATACAAAATAGGGACGGTGTGCAACATCACTCGTGCACACTGGAGCCTTGCCTTTGTTGAATCAATGACACGGCCAGGTTACCTTCCTGACTAGGAAACAAATATTTTGGCTCGGGTATCAAACTGAAGGGTCAAAGCATATTCATATCATAAGGGTTCATATCAAAGTTCATATCAAAGTTTCATATCGAAGTTTCACATCAAAGGTTCATATCATAGGTTCGTAATCAAAGGTGCATATCAAAGGTTCATAATCAGAAGGTTCATGACAGTGGTTCACATGAAACAGTTCACATAGGAAAATCAATCAAAGGAAACATAGCAAGGTTATAGGGAAGCCCTAATAGTGAGGCTTAGAGTAAGCATAACAGTTCAAGCTAATATCGAAGATGTATAAGAGTTACGAGAAACCTTAAGAGGTAAGGTCGAATATCATGCCTTATCGTAAACGAAACACAACAGAATACCAAGGTCGGGAGCAAACTCCATCTCCGTGAATCTACACGAATTCATGACCGGTTTTATTAAAACTTATTTAATTGATTACTTATTTTAGTCGGCTTTCCGGTTTAGTAACTTTCCATATTTAGCGAGTTTCCAAAATATCGGGTTTCGAATTAACAAGTCTTTAATGTTACAAATTAGGTTAAGTCTTTATATCGAGTTATTTTGGAATTTAAGTACATTTTATCAAGTTACAAAAGTCCGTGGTTTATTATGACAAGTTCACATAGTTTAGGGTTCAAATTGTAATTTCATTAATTTCAAAGGTATAGCATGAAAATATTTCAAGTTACTAATCTAATACACATCTTATTCAGAATGACATCATAATCCCTTTAGTTTCGTAATTTTATAGTTTATACCCTCTAGTTACAATATTTACAAAACAAACCTTATATTTACATAATTCATGATTTAATCCTCTAATATCCATATTTACCAAACAAGCATATTATTTTACAAATTTTCAGAATGTAACCTCAGAATATTCATATTGTACCATTCAGCCCCTCGGTTTTCAGAATTTACACATTTAGCCCCTTAAGTTTACAAAACTTATATATTAAATCATAATTCCATAATAATTACACAATAGACCCATAAATACTCAAAGTTACCCAAAACACTCTTAATATCATTATTTACTCAAAATGACTTCAAGTTTCCAGAATTTACATTTTTTAGTCCCTCTACTTTAATTATTTTTAAATCGGTTTCATAATTATACAAAATTACTCTTTAAACCTTTTAAATACAAAATTTACACATAAGGCCTTCACTTTATATTTTTACCGATTAGTCCCAGATTATGACACATTACAAAAATACCCATGAGTTTTAATAATTATAAAACAAGCCTTTACCTTAATTTATGCAAATCGGTTTTATACAAAACAACTAAAACCCTAGCTCATTATCCAATCATTGTACTAATAATTACACAACCTTAAAACATAAATAACGACCAGATTTGTATAGTTAAACCCTAACCCTAGTCGATCCTTAGGATTTCCTTATTTTATTTTCCTTTTTATATAGATAGCGATTAGGATAAATTCATATAACATGATCAAAGCTTCAAATATTCGAACCACCATTTTCATAGTTAATAAACATTATATAGAGTCCAAGAAAAATAGTCTTCATGCCCGAAAATTCGTTTCTAATTATTTAGGGTTTTAACACGTTTTTAGGGTTTAATTCTCCAATAATTCAGATACCATGAATGGTTGGTTTTTATTTTATTTGGAACTTATAGGATGAATATAAGACAAGAAAAATACCATATAAATTTTAGAACGTTTAGAACATGCTTGATTTAATTTATTCCTCTCGGTTAGGATAAAACGACTCCAAAATTCCAAAGAGCAGAAACGAGACTCCAAACACCTTGTAACCAATTTTCACAGATCATATATGATGTAAGGAACTCATGAAAATGGAAAATGAATTTATGGAGGGTTGTACGAATGATGATGAATTTTACCTCATGTATTTGAACTAAATTCGACAACAAATAGATCATGCCTTCAAAATTGAATTGTCAATTTTCTTGGCTTCCTAGCAGTGTAGAGATCACAGGAAAAATACTCTTGTGCCGTCATTTTAGATCTAGGGTTTTCTTTGTGTTTTTGAATGAAAAGGAAATGTGTAAATATGGTTTAATGAAATTGATATAGTGATTAAGGGGGAAAGCCCAAAAATCCGCCATCAAGGGGGGACCAATTATTTGACTTTCCAATCTTATCTTTTCATTATGTATGTAGTCTCCTTTGTAGTCTAGGTGAATTGTGTACATGTTGTAGAGTTATTTGGTACCTTATGACTTATTTATTTGTGTACATTTAATTCATAACATAAAGTTAATTATTTTCATAATGTGTGTATATTATTGATGATATAACTTGTTAAACGATGTTGACGCGTTTTCCGAGTTTGCAAAATTTTTAGTTTGAGGGCAAAATTGTCATTTCACGCGTTTGAGATTTTAGGGTTTTACAACATGAATGGTCCTTGTGTTATTACTCATCCAAACGGACCCTTTTACTACTCTAGGCCCAAATATATTCCAATCCAATCCTAAGCCTACCACTAGCCCAACTTTTTACCCAGTCCAACCCGTTTACCCAACCCTTTGACCCGGCCAAGTAATAAAGCAACCCCGCCCATTTTAAATAATAAACCAGTCACGGGTATACCACTTCCCCCCTCCATCATCACCCTGCAACACCCTCTGCTAACACTCCACCATCATCTCTACTCTACCCTCCACCTCACCCCACTCCAAGGTGCATTTAATGCACCCTCAACCTAACACTCTACTCCCCCAGCTGGCTTAAACAGTTTTGGCGCCAAAAATGCATAAATGGCTAGGATCATTTTCACACATTCAATGGTTGAGATTTATGCTGGGAACTATTCAGAAAGGTGAGAGAGACAGATTGGGTGTATAAAAGACAAGAGGAAGCAACAAGAGAAGGGTACTTAGTTTATTTTTTAACAATGCATGTCGTTTTTTAGATTATTATGTCCTAAATAGTTTTCAATTGTATTTTCTAGTTAATTTGTATCAAACAAGAGTATTCAAGTGTATTGCAACTCTCTTAAGTCTCAATTCCAGTTTATGTTCATGTTTCCAATTTTCATGTTAACTGTTGGATTTTTTTAATTTCAAACTCGAATCCCAAGCTTCAATTAGCTTCTTTCCAAGTTAAAACAGTTTATATCGACATAATAGCTTTTATAAGCTTGTGTTTAAGTTTTAAACAATTTTGAAACCTGATCAACAAAAGTCAACATGGGTAAAAAAAATGAAGCAGAAATGGCAATGGGTGATGCAGACATGGAGTTGGGTTGATTGTTAGTCATTTGGGTTGATTTGGATAGGTAGATGTTCTTTGGTTCACTGTTTGCAAGCCATTGTGGCTATGGACAATTGTAAGTTAGTTTCAAATTATGTAGCATAATCTGTTTTTGTGGTCTTTAATAGTTAAAGCCTGTTTAAATAGATGTATTTAGGTCTGGTTAAGTTAGTTTGATCATAATATATGCTGGTTCAGTGTTTGGATTAGTTTCAGTTTGCAAAACAATAGTTAAAGGTGTGTTTGGTTCTGCTAATCTATCTGTCTTTTAGGCTTATTCAATGGTTAGAATCTATTGGTTCATGTTTGTTAAGCATATTTGAGCTCATTCAAGTCTTAGTTTTTTGCCTGCTAGCTCAAAAAGTCAAACATTAACAATATCTGTCTCAATGTCTCAACTGTTGGAAATTTGGATTAGCAAAACCTTGTTTTGTGTTTAGAATTGTTAAACATTGCTTGCATTGTACTTGTTACACCTTATTACATCAACATCAGTCATAAAATTGGATTCAAAGTTCATTTTGGTCAAAGTTCATCACTATTGTAAAAAGTCAAAATTGCAAAAACCTGTTTTGGGGCCAACTGCAAGGATTTTTCATGAGCTCATTTTTGAGCCACATGAAGTGAAATTTGGCACTTTGAAAACTTCAGTTGGTGTCCTTTCTTATTACCATTTTAGTAGAATTTTACAAATTTTTTATAAGCTCCAAACTAGCTTATCTTTTGGATCCTAAGTCCCCTGTTCACAGGGGTCATTCTAATCTGAGTTTTCTCAGATTTTGTGCAAGGTTGCACAGGGCTCATAAGAGCTGGTCATAGTCTGATTTTTGGTTTGCTAGGTCTCACCCAGTTCTGCTTTAGGTTCCAATTGGTGTTTTTCATTTTGAGCTTATTTTAAAGCTTGTGCTTGTGTCCAAAGTTGGTACCCAAAACTGTTTTTGAATTTGAAACTCAAATAATCCAAATCTGTTAATCTTGCATTCCAATGTTTAAAGCTTGTTGTTTTTAGTTGCATTTCAGTACTTATAGCATATTAGGACTTCTGTAAACAGTTGGTGGCTTGCTTTGTTCATTTGGCTTATTCAAGTGCTTATTCATAAGCACTTGCTATAGCAGTTTCATTTTCTTGCAAACAAGCACCTGTTTTTCAAATTTTCCTAGATTCTAAATATAATTTTAGAGTTTTCCTGAAATTTTCAGATTTTCTAAGTTGATTTGCTATTTTTCTTAATTTAAATCAATTTTAGCACTTTTAATTAGCTTTTAATTCAAAAATTAGAAAAGGTTCAAAAAATAATTGTTCATTTTTCTTAGGTTTAGATAAATATAAAAAGTAAAAAAGTAATTTTCCAGATTTTTCATAGTTTATTTTTAATTTTAGTAATTTAATTAGTTTTTAATAGTTTAAAATTCATAAAAATAGAAAAATAATCGAGAAAAATACAAAATAGTTTTGAAAATTCTCTTTTGATATTTTAGATTTTTCTAAGTCTTAATCTTATTTTTCTAGCTTTATTTCCTAATTTCTTGTATTTTAGGTTATTATTAAATAGTTAAAAATAGTTTTAAATTAATAATAATTAGATAATTAGTTATAAAAATAATTTTCTTTTTCTAAATATTTTCTTTTATCATTAGGATTGTAAAAATGTATTTTTCATATTTTTAGGATTGATATTGTATAAGTCTCACATTTTTATTTGTACGTCGCGTAGATTTTAATTAAGTTTTATAAAAACATAGAAACAAAAACATCAGTTTTAAAAATAGTGATAGCGTTTATTTAATAGTTTTTATCTTTTTAATTCTCTTTAATTTTCATTTAAGCCGTTGTAATTTGTTGGCTTTTTCTGTAGTTATAATCAATATCATAATCCCTTTTCTGTTCAAATTTCTCGATCACTTTACGTTTGATAATCCATTGCATAGCTCGCTGGGACATAACGACCCGGGATACACTATACTCCTCGGATCTTCATTGCATTCATGCTTAGGCGCTTTAAGCTTATTACGGTCCGCCATTCACAAGTGGCGAGCTTGAGTGTTTTAGCTGACCGTTTGCACGCATCAAATTTTTGGCGCCACGGGAGTCGTGCTAATTGTCTTACGTTTAGCGATTAGTTGTTTGAATACTCACTCATTTGTTTATATCATGCATATCTATCTATATATATATCCTTATTTTATAAAAATACAAAAACCCAAAAATGTACCAGCGTATAAAACACAAAAATATTTTTCTTTTGTTTCTATATATGTATCAAATATAAAAATAAAAATAAAAAAGATTCGTCGTTTTCTTTAATAATAACAACTTAAAAGATTACCACATGAAACCAAGGCAAAGGCACTACCTAAGCTGGGGTGCGACCATAATAAGTTCCCGAACTAAAGATTTAAAACTTGCCTTTGTGTCCTTGTGATTGGTGTACCTTTTTCAAAGAAGCCATTCATATTGTGATTATTGGTTAAGTTCCTCGTTGTTTTGCCTCGATTTTGTGTTAATTGATTTTGTTGTGATATCTCCGTTTCGAACCGTAAAACCCATAAAGATTCTTCTCACCCGATTTTTATAAAACGTCTTCATAATTCTCATTCTCATCGAAGATTTTCATAATTCCCATTTCTCTCCTTAACTCGAGATTCCTTAGAGTTAACTCTAGTGTATCGCACTCGCTCTTCTAGATCCGTGAGCCCATTTCGTGAGCTTGTCAAGATTCCAAGAAGGCGTGTTGGTAGACTTCTGCTCCATCATCGGATCGAGATCCGGATGCTCACACTACTTCCGTTATCATGGCGGAAGAACGCCTATGTGTGAGCTTCTCCGTGCACCCATCGACGGGTATGGAGATGCTATCGTTGTACCAGCCATCGTGGTGAAAATTTTGAACTCAAAACCGGTTCTTGAATCTTGTAACCTCAAATCAATTCTACGGTTTTGAGCGGATGATCCTCATGCTCATATTCGATGGTTTAACAAGATTGCATCTACCATCAAATACAAGAATGTCCCTATCTTTGTTAAGCTTCTTACATTCCCATTTTCTCTTGAGGGCAAGCCCGGATTTGGCTTGAAAAACAACCCCTCGGTCTATTGAGACATGGGAAGATCGGTGAAGAAATTTGTGAATGAATTCTATCCACCTTCCAAAACCACGAGTCTTAAAATGAAATCATCAAGTTCACTCAAAAGTTTGATGAACCCTTGGTGAATCGTGGGATCGTTTTAAGGAATTGCCGCAAATGTCCTCACCATGGTTTCTCGAGTTGATGCAACTCGATACTTTCTACAATGGGTGAGTCAATCGATCAAGATTCTCTCAATTCCTCCGCGGGAGGAAATTTCCTAAGCAAAACTGTCAAAGAAGCTTCAACGATCATCGAAAACAAGTCTAAAGTCCGTGACCGCACGAAGCAAGCGGTTGTTTCCCAAGTCGGTGTTGGACCTTCTTCTTCATCGCCGTGAGTCAATCTAGCACCGATGCTAAGATTGATAAACTCACGGAAGCTATTCAAGCTTTGGTTCACTCCAACCAAAAGAAATTCTCTTTCCACAAACTTCACCTCCTGCTGAAGTTAAGAAAGTGGAAGTCATGTGTTACTGTGGTGGCCCCATGCTTATTATAACTGTATGGCCACCGATGGAAACCCTTTTGAAGCTAATCGTAGGCGGGATCTCTAATCGGGAGGCAATCAATATCGTGCTCTATAGACCCGAACCACCGTCCTAACCACTACTCGGACCTCCGGTTTCAATCAAAACCGTAATCGAATCGAATAGACCAAACCAAGGTTTTCAAAACCAAGGTCATTTCAATCCAAACAACGGTTTTCAAAATCAAAATCAAAATTTCCAACATCAAGGAAATTTCAATAGAAACCAGTCGGGAAATTTCAACCGTGGTATTTTCATGGTAACAATCAAGGAAATTTTCAAAATCAAGGCCCTAATCCTAACAATAGAGGCCGAAATTTTCTGTGCAAACTCAAGCCATTGTTCCAATGGACCATCATCGATGAGTTGTTGAAACAATTCATGAAATCCCAAGAGAAATGAATCGGTTGTTGGTCACCGATTTCGACATCAAGAAGTCTTTAAATGATCGACCCTCGGGCTCGGTACTTTACCTAGCAACACGATCGCTAATCCGAGAGGCGATGCAAAGGCGATCACAACCATAAGTGGTACTTCATATGTCGGACCCGCTATTCCTACTACTCTTCTTCTTCTCTCCGAAGGTAGTGGAAAGCGAACCCGAGGCGACAAAGGACAAGGAACTTCCTACTAATAACGGAAGTACCAAGAATGTCCATCCTCGGGTTGTCCGAAACCCAAGACCAATCCTCGAGTTGTTTTGAACCTCCGGTTTGGTGACCCTAAATCCAAAACTTCTATTCCTTATCCTCACGTTTACATGAGCAAAAGCTCGCGAGAAAGCTAGTCATCAAATGGAAAAATTCTTTCAAATTTTCCAAGAACTTCATTTTGACATAAGCTTGAGATGCCATCATGTTGATGCCCAAGTTTGCATCTACTCTTAAAACATGTTGAGCAACAAGGAAAAGTTGTTTGAAATGGCTAAGAATCCTTTGAATGAAAATTGCTCGCCAGCTTCTATTGAAAAAGCTTCCGAGAAGCTAGGAGATCCCGGAAAATTTCTTCTTCCTTGTGTTTTCCGGGATGATTGAATGCTTTGCCCTTGCCGATCTTGGTGCAAGCATCAATCGATGCCGTATTCGATGTGGAAGAAACTTTCTCTTCCGGAACTTATTCCTACCGTATGACTCTTGAGCTTGCGATCGATCTATATCGCGTCCTCTTGGCATCGCCGAGGATGTATTCGTGAAAGTAGGAAAGTTCCATTTTCCACCGACTTTGTGGTCGTTGATTTCGATGCGATCCTCGGGTTCCTCTCATTGTTGGAAGAGGATTCACGAGAACGAGCCGTGCTCTCATAGATGTATTTGAGCAAGAAATCACTTTACGTGTGGGTAACTAAGTCATTACTTTTAACCTCGATCGGACTTGAGGTACTCCTCAAATTATGACATCGAATCAATTAATCGAGTCGATTTAATTGATATTGCTTCGAGGAGTACTCTCAAGAGTTTCTTGGTTATCTTCATAATTCGTGAGTGGAATTCCAATTCCACCACATCTTCTCAACCTATCATTGCCGACTCTTCCCTCTCTCACTCCGTTTGAGGAGGTGACTTCCTTCCGGAAGAGATCGATGAATTTCTTGTTATCGATGAATCAATTCCACTGGAATTGATGGTGTTTATGATTCGGAGGGGATATCCTTTATCTTGAGCAATTGCTTAATGAAGATCCATTACCTTCACTCCTCCGAAAGAAATCACGATTGAGGAAATCAAATCGGACAAACTTCACCGATGAATTTCCGAGGTTGAACTTAGGACCTACCTCCTCATCTCGAGTATGCATTTTGGAGGGTGATGATAAATTACCCGTCATAATTGCTAAATACTTGACCGAGGAGGAGAAAACTCGCTCTCATAAAGGTCTTGAAGTCACACAAGCAAGCAATTGCTTGAAACTCTCCGACATTAAGGGTATCAACCCCGAGTTTTGTACTCACAAAATCTTAATGGAGGATGACTTCAAACCAGATCCAACATCGAGAAGGGTGAATCCTAAGATTCACGAGGTTATCAAACAAGAGGTTCTCAAACTTCTTGATGCCGGTTTGATTTACCCGATCTCTCGATAGTCCTTGGGTTAGCCCAATTCATTGCGCTCCAAAAAGGGTGGCATTATTGTTGTCACAAATGAAGAAAATGAGTTAATTCCAACTCGATTGGTTACGGGATGGCGTGTGTGTATTGACTATCGTAAGTTAAACGAAGCCACCAGAAAGACCATTTTCCTCTACCCTTCATGGACCGGATGCTTGAGAGATTAGCAGGAACGAATACTATTGTTTCCTTGATGGTTTCTCGGGTTACTCAGATCCCCATTGATCCGTTGGATCAAGAAAAACCACATTCACCTGCCCATACGGGACATTTGCCTCTGCACGTATGCCTTTTGGCTTATGTAATGCTCCCGCACGCTCCAAAGATGTATGATGGCAATTTTCCACGACATGATCGGAAACTATGGAGGTGTTTATGGATGACTTCTCGGTCATTGGGGACTCATTTCATACATGTCTCTCCCACTTAGACAAAATGCTTAAAAGGTGTGAAGACACCAATCTATGTCTAAACTGGGAGAAGAGCCACTTTATGGTCAAAGAAGGCATAGTCCTTGGCCATAAGATTTCCAAGAATGGGATTGAGGTAGATAGAGCAAAAGTTGATGTTATTGCTAAATTACCTCACCCTACTACCGTCAAAGGTATTAGGAGTTTTCTAGGTCATGCCGGGTTTTATCGTAGATTCATACAAGATTTCTCTAAAATCGCTTGGCCTATGACCCATCTTCTCGAAAAGATGCTCCTTTTATCTTTTCTCCGAGTGCATCAAGCTTTTGAAACATTGAAGAAAAAGCTACGGAAGCACCCATTCTAGTTGCCCGATGGGATTTACCCTTTGAGCTCATGTGCGATGCAAGTGATTTTGCTATCGGTGCGGTCTTGGGGCAACGCAAAACCAAACATTTTCACCAATCCACTACGCAAGCAAAACTATGATGAAGCTCAAACCCATTACACCACTACGTAAAAAGAATTATTAGTCGTGGTGTATGCGTTGAAAAGTTTCGCCATACCTTATATTGACCAAATGCGTGGTGTATTCGGATCACTCGGCTCTCAAATATCTCTTTGCAAAACAAGATGCAAAGCCGAGATTGTCTCGTTGGGTTCTCCTCCTACAAGAATTTGATATCATTATTCGCGATAAAAAGGAGCCGAGAACACAGTCACGATCATTTGTCCCGATTAGAGAACCTCACCAAAATGTGTTCGAGAAAAGGAAATTAATGAAACATTTCTCTCGAAACACTCAATGTGGTTTCTTTTCGTGGAGATTCTTCTACCCCATGGTTTGCTAACTTTGCAAATTACCATGCGGGTAACTTTGTAGTGAAAGGATGTCATCCCAATGTAAAAATAAATTCTTTAAAGATGTGAAGCATTATTTCGGGACGACCCTACTTGTTTAAAATTTGTGCGGATCAAGTCATCCGCGATGTGTGTATGGTCGAAGCTATTGACATTCTCAAAGCTTGCCATTCGGACCTCTTGGGGACATCATAGCCCCAACTACACCGCCAAGAAGGTGTTTGATTCCAGATTCTATTGGCCCACAATCTACAAGGATGCCCATGAATTCGTCAAAACCCGTGACGCTTGTCAACGTCACGGGAATATCTCATAAAGGAATGAAATGCCGCAAAACGCCATTCAAGTGTGTGAGATTTTTGACATATGGGGCATTGACTTTATGGGGCCATTTCCTTCTTCCGTGGTAACAAATACATACCGTGGCCGTTGACTACTTGTCTAAATGGGTTGAAGCAAAAGCTTTACCCACCAACGATGCCCGAGTTGTTGTGAAATTCTTGAAATCTCTTTGCTAGGTTTGGAACTCCACGAGCCATAATTAGTGATCGTAGTACGCATTTCTGCAATGACCAATTTGAAAGAGTCATGAAGTATGGTGTAACTCACCGCCTTTCATCGCGCACCACCCACAAACAAGTGGGCAAGTGGAAGTTTCTAACTGGGGATAAAGAATTCTTGAGAGGACGGTTGGTGAAAACCGTGCCTCTTGGTCGGATAAGCTAGATGACGACTCTTGGCCTTCCGTGCGACTTACAAAACACCCATCGGGTGCACTCCATACAAGTGGTGTACGGGAAGGCATGTCATCTACCGTTGAGCTCGAGCACAAGGCATACGGGCCTTGAAGCATGCTAATTTTGATATTCGACGGTAGGTGATCATCGGAAAGTTCAAATGAATGAATTAAATGAACTCGTGATCAAGCTTACGAGAACTCTTTGATCTATAAACAAAAGACAAAGAAGATTCATGACCCAAAATCAAGAACCGCGTTTTCAACGTCGGTGATCGAGTCCTTCTTTTCAATTCAAGATTGAATATTTTCTGAAAGCTCAAATCACCGGTCCGGACCATTTACCATTGCGAAGGTTTATCCATATGGAACCATTGAGTTATCTCAACCCGATGGTCCAAATTTTAAAGTGAATGGTCATCGAGTGAAGCATTACTTTGGAGAGGACATTCCATCCATGGTTGTCCCGGACTTACAAACTTTCCCCATGAACCAATAATGCGGGATCGAGTCAAGCTAGCGACTCGGGAATCAAAAACAAGAGCATGCCATATGGGTTGTTACCCATATTTCGAAATGCCTTAAGTTTGTTACGGTTAGCCATTCACAAGTGGCTAGCTTTGTGACAAAACTTGACAGCTTAGCTTCTTCTTTCTACTTTCTACCACCCTAGTGTGGGGGGTTGCCCACATGTTTTGTATATAAGTCTTCCAAAAAAAAAAAAAAAAAAAATCTTCTTTTTAAATAATGGCGTAGTATTTCCTTTTACGTTCTTTGTTTCGGCATAACCGCTGGTACTTTGAATATTGAGGGCAATATTCATTTCTAGTGTGGGGGATTCTCACAAATTTTATCATGTAATTATACCGCCTTAATTCCCGTTTTGGCCAAAAATTTTTTTCGAGCAAGTGTTCTACACTTACTCATTTGGTTATCATCCGCCTTGTCTAATAAACAAAAGAATTGGCTAATCCAGAGCAAACGGCTCTTGGTAAAGATATCTCAAATCCGTTGACGGCTTGCAATTTGCCCAAAATTGTATGGTATTGACTCACCATATCCTAAAAAGTGAAGAGTTGGCTAGCCCGCAAGTTTATGGCTTGTGGTAAAGGCGATGGAAAAACCATAATTGGTAATCGACTCACCAAAGATAATATTGATAATTTATCTAAGAGTTGGCTAGTCCGAAGCAAACGGCTTCGGTAAAGACAAATCAAATCCGTTGGAAGTCGGTGGTTTGCTCAAAATCACATGGTTATCGGTGTACCATGGTTCTTACTTGAACTAAAACATTTGGCTACTCCGAAGTAATGGCTTTTGGTAAAGAGATTCAAATCCATTAAGTTTTTCTCAAAAGATTGCTAGGGACTAGCAATAGTTTAGTGTGGGGATTGATGAGTGTGTAAATACTCATCATTTTTGGGTCAACTCGAATCGCAAAACGCCTAAAATGCTCGAAATGCATCAAAACACCGAAAATATTCCAAAATTGCATTTTATATGTTTCGGATGCAAAATGTTTAAAATCGATGAAAATGAGCAAAGTTTGCATAATTGGCGGTTCAGTCCCCAAGTTTCTAAAATTGTCAAAATAGTCCCCGAGTCAAAATTTCAAAGAAAAATCACCAAAGGTCCTTTTAAAATCATAAGTTGTCAAATTTAGTCCTTTGGTGAAAAATATAAAAGTTTGAGAAAATTACAAGTTCGGTCCCCAAGTTTGAATTGTCGAAAATACCCTTAAAGTTTCAAAATTGGCAATTGTGATCCTTGGATTATTTGAGATGGCAAGATAGGCCCTTGGATCATAAATTGAGAAAGTACATGTTTGGGCCTCGGAATTTCGTGGTTACATGAATGGTCCTTGTGTTATTACTCATCCAAACGGACCTTTTACTACTCTAGGCCCAAATATATTCCAATCCAATCCTAAGCCTACCACTAGCCCAAATTTTACCCGGTCCAACCTGTTTACCCAACCCTTTGACCCGGCGAGTAATAAAGCAACCCGCCCATTTTAAATAATAAACCGATCACGGTATACCACTTCCCCATCATCATCACCGCAACACCCTCTGCTAACACTCCACCATCATCCCTACTCTACCCTCCACCTCACCCCACTCCAAGGTGCATTTAATGCACCTCAACCTAACACTCTACTCCCACCGGCTTAAACAGCTTTGGCGCCAAAATGCATAAATGGCTAGGATCATTTTCACACATTCAATGGTTGAGATTTATCTTTGGGAACTTGAAGAGAAAGGTGAGAGAGGCAGTTGGGTGTATAAAAGACAAGAGGAAGCAACAAGAGAAGGGTACTTAGTTTATTTTTTAACAATGTATGTCGTTTTTTAGATTATTATGTCCTAAATAGTTTTCAATTGTATTTTCTAGTTAATTTGTATCAAACAAGAGTATTCAAGTGTATTGCAACTCTCTTAAGTCTCAATTCCAGTTTATGTTCATGTTTCCAATTTTCATGTTAACTGTTGGATTTTTTTAATTTCAAACTCTGAATCCCAAGCTTCAATTAGCTTCTTTCCAAGTTAAAACAGGTTTATATCAGCTTATAATAGCTTTTTATAAGCTTGTGTTTAAGTTTTAAACAATATTGAAACCTGATCAACAAAAGTCAACATGGGTAAAAAATGAAGCAGAAATGGCAATGGGTGATGCAGACATGGAGTTGGGTTGATTGTTAGTCATTTGGGTTGATTTGGATAGGTAGATGTTCTTTGGTTCACTGTTTGCAAGCCATTGTGGCTATGGACAATTGTAAGTTAGTTTCAAATTATGTATCATAATCTGTTTTTGTGGTCTTTAATAGTTAAAGCCTGTTTAAATAGATGTATTTAGGTCTGGTTAAGTTAGTTTGATCATAATATATGCTGGTTCAGTGTTTGGATTAGTTTTAGTTTGCAAAACAATAGTTAAAGGTGTGTTTGGTTCTGCTAATCTATCTGTCTTTTAGGCTTATTCAGTGGTTAGAATCTATTGGTTCATGTTTGTTAAGCATATTTGAGCTCATTCAAGTCTTAGTTTTTGGCCTGCTAGCTCAAAAAGTCAAACATTAACAATATCTGTCTCAATGTCTCAACTGTTGGAAATTTGGATTAGCAAAACCTTGTTTTGTGTTTAGAATTGTTAAACATTGCTTGAATTGTACTTGTTACACCTTATTACATCAACATCAGTCATAAAATTGGATTCAAAGTTCATTTTGGTCAAAGTTCATCACTATTGTAAAAAGTCAAAATTGCAAAAACCTGCTTTTGGGCCAATGCAAGGATTTTTCATGAGCTCATTTTGAGCCACATGAAGTGAAATTTGGCACTTTGAAAACTTCAGTTGGTGTCCTTTCTTATTACCATTTTAGTAGAATTTTACAAATTTTTATAAGCTCCAAACTAGCTTATCTTTTGGATCCTAAGTCCCCTGCTCATTGTGGGGTCATTCTAATCTGAGTTTTCTGATTTTGTGCAAGGTTGCACAGGCTCATAAGAGTGGTCATAGTCGATTTTTGGTTTGCTAGGTCTCACCCAGTCCGCTTTAGGTTCCAATTGGTGTTTTTCATTTTGAGCTTATTTTAAAGCTTGTGCTTGTGTCCAAAGTTGGTACCCAAACTGTTGTTGAATTTGAAACTCAAATAATCCAAATCATAATCTTGCATTCCAGTGTTTAAAGCTTGTTGTTTTTAGTTGCATTTCAGTACTTATAGCATATTAGGACTTCTGTAAATAGTTGGTGGCTTGCTTTGTTCATTTGGCTTATTCAAGTGCTTATTCATAAGCACTTGCTATAGCAGTTTCATTTTCTTGCAAACAAGAACCTGTTTTTCCAATTTTCCTAGATTCTAAATATAATTTTAGAGTTTTCCTGAAATTTTCAGATTTTTCTAAGTTGATTTGCTATTTTTCTTAATTTAAATCAATTTTTAGCACTTTTTAATTAGCTTTTAATTCAAAAAATTCAGAAAAGGTTCAAAAAAATAATTGTTCATTTTTCTTAGGTTTAGATAAATATAAAAAGTAAAAAAAGTAATTTTCCAGATTTTTCATAGTTTATTTTTTAATTTTTAGTAATTTAATTAGTTTTAATAGTTTAAAATTCATAAAAAATTGAAAATAATCGGAAAAATACAAAAATAGTTTTGAAAATTCTCTTTTGATATTTTAGATTTTTCTAAGTCTTAATTTTATTTTTCTAGCTTTATTTCCTAATTTCTTGTATTTTAGGTTATTATTAAATAGTTAAAAATAGTTTTAAATTAATAATAATTAGATAATTAGTTATAAAAATGATTTTCTTTTTCTAAATATTTTCTTTTATCATTAGGATTGTAAAAATGTATTTTTCATATTTTTAGGATTGATATTGTATAAGTCTCACATTTTTATTTGTACGTCGTGTAGATTTTAATTAAGTTTTATAAAAACATAAAAACAAAAACATCAGTTTTAAAAATAGTGATAGCGTTTATTTAATAGTTTTTATCTTTTTAATTCTCTTTAATTTGCATTTAAGCCGTTGTAATTTGTTGGCTTTTTCTTTAGTTATAATCAATATCATAATCCCTTTTCTGTTCAAATTTCTCGATCACTTTACGTTTGATAATCCATTGCATAGCTCATTTGGGACATAACGACCGGGGATACACTATACTCCTCGGATCTTCATTGCATTCGTGCTTAGGCGGTTTAAGCTTATTACGGTCCGCCATTCACAAGTGGCGTGCTTGAGTGATTTAGCTTGACTATTTGGCACGCATCAATAACTCATGAATATTATGAAAGAGTAAAAATGATCATGAAATGCTTACTAGTATGATAATAAGGTTTATGAAACAAGAGTTTTCCTAAATACTATAGGTTTTTGTTGCAAAACCTTAAATAAGTGTATGCTAGTGTTTATAAATTAGCTTGATATTGCAAAAACTTGGCTTTCTTCCTTTTCTTTCTTCCTTGGCCGGTTATGGAGAATAAAATGGAGAGTGTTTTGCAACTTTTACACATTTGAAAAGTGTGATGTAGTGTTATGTTAAGATATAATTAAAAATAATACATGTGTCCTACCTATTAATGTAAGATATTTATTGTAAAACTTTGTGACTCATTGTTTTGGTCGACACTGATAAGAAAAAGAAAAGGTGGTGACTGTTTGGATAACTAACATATAATAGTGTGAGTAATATATGTAATTTGTATGTATAATTAAGTATTTAGGGTAGCGTTAGCTAAAAATAAATTTTAACGGAATAAAATAAAATATATCGAAGTCATAAAAATTATAAAAATACATTTTTTACGAGAATTGAGTAAAGTAATAATTATCGAGTAGTATTTACGAAAACCGTCGTAAATATATATACATAACAATTTATATACAAAATAAATTTAAAACATCGGGTAAACTAATAATATAATTTTTTTATAATCTTAAAACGAGTATAAAAATATATCTGGATAATTTGTGTCGGATCAATTATTCAAAATAAATGATTATACAGTAGCGTTTATTTAATAGAAAAATATACGTTTAATGAAGTATGCAAAACCATGCATGAACTAATATGATGATGATGTTATTAATGATATGTAGACTAAATCTAGTTTTTATGAAATGTCCTCAATGATTGTTCATGAATTCGCAGCTAAACCCCTAAGGTTACGCGAATTTGATACTCGTAAACCTAGTTTACAAGAAATGATGAATAGTGAAGCATGAATAGTGATTTTTCTCCGGAATGAATAGTGTTTCATGAATAGTAAAATTTTGAAATACGTTCTCAGAATATCAAATCGACTTAAGAAACGATAAATAGTAAAATGATGAATAGTAACCAATGAATAGTAAATTCCCGAGATGAATAGTAAATTTGAGAAATGACCTGAGATTACGAGTTGTCACACACCATTGGTTCGGTAGTTTTAAATGGCGGTAGAGGCCAATTGCCTAGGAGATATGACCAACTGACCCTAGGTGAGCGGACTAAGACGGGAAGGGTAAGATATGACCAACTGACTACCCTTTCTACTTGTGCGATTTGACCGACTGATCACCTATCGTTTGGATGAACTTAATAATTGGGGGTGTAGTGTCTAAGTTCCTAACGGTCGGGCACTCACTATAATGAATCTAGCATGTAGCGGTACTTAATGACTTGGCTTAAGGGACCAGGAACAATAGGACTTATGACGGTGCGCCCGATTTCTCCTATGGTGGCATCTTTCTTTGATAGGTTAGGGCGAATTGACCAAATGCTGTCCTCTCGACTTTGACCCCACCTGAAGCAATTGGAAGTAAGTAGAGGTAGAGATAACTGGCTAGGAGGATTGACTATGTTAGCACCACTATTCTCTATTGATTTCCCTTTATCCATTTATTTGCTTTTATTTTATTCTGCATTAGTAGTTCAATTAATTAAATCCCTATCAAAACTATTATTATTCTGTGACAATTAGACTTAGTAATAATCCAACACACATAGCTCTTGGGAGGACCTCGGCTTTACCATTTACTACACTACACACGACCGGGTACACTGCCCGTTAGTGCACTAGGGTAGACCATAGGTATTGCGAGACACTATAAATTTAAGACACAGTCGAGAAAACTGCATCGATCGCGGATCGTTATCCTAATGTGCCACTTTCCATTACCATCACTAGGCGGTCTATCCCAATTCCAATCATGCTTAGGCTTATCAACTTCCACTTATTCATGACAAGGTTGATGGGCAAGCTTGCTAAGAACTCGGTTATATTCCTAAATACTAAGGCATCCTCGAACGGGTTCACTTCCATGTCCCTAGCCAATTCTTTTTCATGGAAAGTCGTATGACTAGCAAAGGCTTCATCTAGATAGAAAGGTCGTTGGGGACCTATGAAGTCTCTATTAATCCTAGGTCCATATCTAGATTGTGTTCTATCCATCATAGTCTCATGTGGGATTTCCTTTTCCTTATAGTAAATATGCTTTTTGACATCGTAAATTGACCTAGCACTTCCTTCGCCTACCACTATTTTGGACATCTTACAATCAATGACAGCACTAGCGGTAGCTAAGAATCCCCTTCCTACAAGCAATGGGCATGTCGGGTCCTTATTCATGTCTAGCACATGGAAATTCGCCAAAAGAGTGAATTCTCCTACATGTACTACCAAGTATTTTATTATCCGTACTGAATATGCCATACTACCGTCCACTAGACCTAAGATGGTTTCCATTGGTTCTATCTTACCTAAGTTATGGCTTCTATGGAGGGACATTGGAACAAGATTGATGCATGATCCTAAGTCGGCTAGAGCGTCGAGAGGTTTGGAAGTTCCAAACCTACACGAAAGAGTGAATAGCCCAGGATCGTCTGACTTCTTAGGTTAACTATTTTGCACAAAAGCGGACCCATGTTTTGCAAGTTTAATTTCTAGCTCAAAATTTTCTTTTAAAGCATTATAATAAGGTGCGTGAGCTAAGACTTCAAGAACCTGTTTCTTTCGATGGAGTTCCTTGTACTCCTCCTTTAGATTAGGTTTGGGTTCTTGGTTGACGGGTTTCTCAAGATTAGGTTTTACCAATGGTGTGGGGCCTTGGTATCTCATTTTGGATTGCTTGGAACCCTTGTTGATAGCGTTAACCGAGTGGACCGTTGGGTGTGAGGGGCATGGATGTGCACTCTCCCATGGTGAACAAGAACATGAAGTCGATGAAATCAAAGTCACTTTTGGGTTCTTTATAGTATCACTTGGGAGTGCTCTAATTTCTCGGTTATTAAAGGCTTTTAAGAGGGCATCAAGCTTGTTTGTCATCTCGTCTTGTCGTCGCTTAAAGTCGGCTTCAAGCTTAGTCAATCGAGTTTCTTGAGTTGAAATGAATCTAGATGCAATTGCCTCAAGACTAGTGGGGTTCCCGTTGTTTGGAGGGTTGAACCTATTAGGTGGACTAGATGACCTTTGGGGTGTGTTTGAATTTTGGTTCCACTTAAGGTTAGGGTGATTCCTCCATGAGGGGTTGTAGGAGTTTCCTAAGTTGTTTTTTTTAGCCTTGAAAGTTTACCACTTCTCTCCTGCTCCGTCGGTACGCATGGAGGCGTAGTCCGCAAAAGCTTGTTCGGGGAGTCTTGTGCAATCTCGAGTGTCGTGAGAACCACTACACAATTCACAAGGTAGAGTGATTTTGTTCACTTGTTGTGAAGACTTAGGATTCATGTAGGAGCTCATTAGGAATTTAACTGGGTCTTCCAGCTCGAGCATCCTCCGATCGAAAGATTGTGAGTCAATGGGAGGCAAGGAAATTTCCTTTATGGTTTTGGGCAACTCACGGGGGTCATTCCAACTTTCGTTCTCACGGAGAGAAAGGTCATCTATTATACCCCATGATTCTTCCGCGGTGAGATCACTAAGTTTTCCACCGGCCGCTTGGTCAATTGATCGCTTAGTGGGGAAGTCGACATGATCGTAGAAGATTTTGACTTGGAGCCAAAGGTCAATGCCATGATGAGGGACTTTATGGAGTAAGTCCTTGAATCGAGTCCATGCGTCATAGAGAGATTCACCTTGACGTTGTTGGAACATCAAGATATCATTCCTAAGCTTAGTAGTTCTCCCCGGTGGGAAAAATTAAGCAAGGAAGCGAGAGGTGAGATCATCCTAACTTGAGATGGAGCCGGCGGGAAGTCGCTCAAGCCAATTACTAGTTTCGTCCCGTAGATAGAATTGGAAGAGACGCAGACGCGTGGTCTCCCGAGTAGTAGCATCGAGGTCGATGGAATCGAAAATTTTAAAGAAATCCTTAAGATGCTTATTAGGATCTTCGAAACAAAGTCCATGGAATGCACATCCGTTTTGCACCAACAGGATGGTGTCGGATCGCAGGGCCGTAGTTTGGGCTTGGTCAGGAAGCTCAATGGTGTTCCTATAGCCTTGGTAGCTAGGTCTAGAGTATTCACCAAGAGTACGGGCTCTTGGCGGGACAATGATTTGAGGAGGGCCATCACCTTCCATGATGAAAAGTGATGGGGTTACGAACAAAGGTTAAGAAGAAGGGGGATAGAGTACGAGGAAGCTAAAAATAAGAAAGAAGCTCACTTGATAGAAATCAAGCAAGGAAACCTAAACGAGGTGGACTCCTAACTAGCTATTCTATTCCCCGGTAGCGGCACCAAAAACTTGATACGCTAGACGCGCGTTCGGGGTCAAAGGAACTTCCTTTTCGTCGAGCAAGTTTTTCAACACCCTAGGCAGTAAACCTAATCGTTGTAGTGTAGTATTAGGGTAAGCCTGGGAAGTTGATATCGTTCTCTAGGGAAACAGGAATGCTAGTGAGAAGTTACTACGCTAAGGTTGAGGTTGATGAAGATTATTTTTTATCTTTTTATATTTTTTAGAAAATTGAAATTACGAATCTCGGGGTTTGGATTTGGGGGTTGGTATTGCTATCGATTACTCTACTATTATCTATTCTAATTAACTAAGCTAGGGGTAGTCTATGTCTATTGTTGTGTGCTCGTATGATGATTAATAATGTGTTTACTTAGGTGTTATTACTTCCTAGTTATCTCCTATTGATGGTTGAATTGTCACGTCCTTATTCTTAACGCGTTGTTTCTCTAAGGTCGTAGGGTATGCGTTTATCCCTAACTCTTTGAAACTACCAAAGGTTAATGACTACAAAATCTCTAGGATTCATAAACTTAACACTAAGGTATTCTTTGGATATTTAGCCTACAATTACTCTAGGTGATCACAAACTAAGATTCAACAAAGATTAATCAAGCATTAACAACACAACGAATGACCTATCGCAATACTAGGCCAATCACAATTAAGATAAGAGACAACCAATCAATATTCAATAACTAAGTTTCATATTACCTAAGAAAACACATAAGTAAATTAGCCAGACATGGAGAACATGCAAGCATACACACAATCAATTGAAGAAATAATTTAATTAATGAAGTAAAACACTTATCTTGATGTAAAATAGGGTATGTAACCCTGAAATACAGTACAAGACAACCTTGGTTCGGTTTAGGTTTTTACTCCACAAAACTACCTCATCTAAAACTGAGAAATTCGGATTCTATATATAATGTTACAACTGCGACAACGTCACTCTTTAATTGTGACGCCGTCGGGTCGCCACCATTAGGTTTTCGTCTTGGCCACGTTATCATTGTGACGACGTCACCTTATGCCCGTGACGCCGTCGCCTTGAGTCTCTGACGCCGTCTGGATCAAATCTAGGCCGTCTGAGCTGCGACGCCCTACTCTTTAAAACCTGATACAGCCACTTGTAAATAAGAAATTTGGCTACTGAGTTGTCACAACATTTGGTTGCGACGGCGTCACAAGTAGAACCTGAAGCCGTCCCCTTCAGATTCAGCAGCCTGAGTGTCTCGATTCTTGACTTTTGCCATTTTCTTTTTATATCCGCGCCTTTTCGTCCGAATAAATGTCATTCCAGCAATTTGCCTTCAAGAGACCTAAAAAGTGAAAAGGAACAAAATTAAATAATAACGGTTACAAAAGTGATCAATTAAAGGCTTAAATGACCCCTCCAAAAGGTACCTTTTAAATCTTTATCAGTTATTTATCACATGTATGGTTTTGATAATTCTTGAATTGGGGAAGACTCCAATATATATATTTATGAATCAGTTACGTGCAATTTGATATATGTTTGACTATGGCTTACGCAATCGATTTACCGATGCATGTGACTCACTTGCCTTAGTAAGTGAAATCCCTAGTTAACATATACATAATTTAACCTATAATTGATTATTAATAGGTTTTATCAAATAAGTTGCATATGGCTACTTGTTTACGCATATTAATTGTTAGTTATTTGTGCATTGTTTTAGTTGTTTATTTTTTATTTTACTTATTTGTTTATCATGTTTAACAAGTTTTAAGCAAAGTTTAATTTCATGAATAGAAAAATAAATTAGACTAAACAATGGTGAAATTTGATTTGTTTTTGAACTGTTAAATTTTCATAAGTTTAATTGAGTGATGATTTTTGTACTAATAGTGAGAACGGCTCATCCAATTTTGACAAACTATAAGAGGGATATAAGGAGGGGAGCGCATTAAATTGTGACCGGAAAGAAGGAGGTTAATTGCTTCGCGCTGACCAAATTCTCCGCTTCTTTGTGCGTCAAATTGGAGTTACCAAGTAGGCTATGTTATGTACAAAATCATCTTAAGGGCGAATTGGCTTTAATTTCATGCGCTACTTTATGGTAATTATCCGAAACACTAAGTCTTTGGACTTATGCAAAAGTATGATATAATGGACGATAATTATAGGTAAATTCCTACCGAATTGGCTTTAATTTCATGCGCTACTTTGTGGTAAATTCCTACTTTGTGGTAATTATCTCGGGGTTTGGATTTGGGGGGTTGGTATTTCTACCGATTACTCTACTTATCTAATTATCTAATCTCGTGGTGTATGTAGTCTATGTCTAATTATTGTGTGCTCGTATGACGACTTAAAGATGTGTTGACTTGGGTTCATTACTCCTTAATTATCTCCTATTGATGGTTGAATTGTCACGTCCTTATTCTTAATCGCGTTGTGTCTAAGGTCGTAGGGTATCGCTTATCCTAACTCTTTGAAACTACCAAAGGTTATCGCCTACAAAATCTCTAGGATTTATAAACTTAACACTAAGGTACTCTTCGGATGGTTTAGCCTACAATGACTCTAGGTACTATAAGCTAAGGTTCAACAAAGATTAATCAAGCATTAACTACACAACGGATGACCTATTGCAATACTAGATCATTAACAATTAAGATAAGAGAAAACCAATCAATATTCAATAATTAAGTTTCATATCTCCTAAGCAAACACACAAGTAAATTAGCCGGACATGGGGAACATGCAAGCATACACACAATTAATTGAAGACATAATTGAATCAATGAAGTAAAACACTTATCTTGATGTAAGATAGGGTATGGTACCCTAAAATACTATACAAGACAGCCTTGGTTCGGTTTAGGTTTTCACTCCAAAAGTCTACACCCTGAAACTAAAAACTTGGATTCTATATATAAGATTACAAATGCGATGGCGTCACCTTTTGATTTGTGGCGCCGTCCGAGTCGCCGTCATTAGGGTTTCGCCTTGGCCAAGTTAGTCTTGCGATGGCGTCACCTTATGCTTGTGACGCCGTCCTTTGATCTCGGCGTCGTCTGGATCAAATCTAGGTCGTGCGAGTTTCGTCGCCCTACTCTTTTAAAACAGAAGCCGTCACTTGTAAATGAGCAATTTGTTCTCGAGCCGTCACCAAAGTTGTCCGACAGCATCACTGCTTTTGTGCCCGACGTCGTCCCTTCGGATTCAAGACTGAGTGTCTCGATTCTTGACTTTGGCCATTTTCAGTATATTCGCACCTTTTCGTCCGAATAAGTGTCATTCCAACATTTTGCCTTCAAGATACCTTAAAAGTGAAAAGGAGCGATATTAAGTAATAACGGATACAAAGTTATCAAATAAGGGCTTAAACGACCCTCAAAAGGTACATTTTAAAACCTTATCAAATATTCCTACACTTGGTATTTGCTTGTCCTCAAGAAATTGTGCTTTAGCCAATTAATTTATAAGTTAGGGTCATGAAGCATTGGTTTAGAACAATCCACAACACATATAAGCCCCGCAAAAGTCATAAAAAGCTCGGAAATTACATACTAGCACCTCACATAGGGTGTTTGGATACTCACATCTCTCGGGTGTATGAAATATAACAAGTTGGAAATGGAAGATAAACACTCATTAACCGGTCCTAGTACATAGATTACCATAGGCATGAGATTAGATCAAACCTCCATCGCTTTGGCGTAAGCCCTTAAGAAAGACTATCCAAGAGGTCTTTTAAAGGGTTGTAATGTTAGACTTACGGTAGGGAAACAAAGGGTTTGGTGGGATAGGCTATTTAGTGGTGGTAAGTCAAAAATCTTTATGTTACAAGCATGCAAAGAATGGCGTTGCTAAGCCAAGACTCGACACTCTAGACTCTAGATAACTGAAACAAACAAACATAAATTAAAGATAGATGTAGGATGGTAGCCCGCATGTTTTTTTTGTCTAACACTCTTTTTCTATTTTGTTAATACAAATATCGTCATTAAACGTTATTTATATTTTTGATCTTTGCCTAAGTTTTGTTAACGACAAAAGTAAATTTAATTTATAAAAGCTTAAAGCTTGTCAAGTTTATTAGATATTAAAACAAGCTTTCTCAAACAATATATTCATCATTCAAGCATTTATATTTATGATTAGTAAACATCTTGATATGACTCTAATCATTATGTATGATAATAGTTTGTAGAATGGGTTAGGTTATTAAAACCAAACACTACTTAAGCATTTGCATATTTCTATTAATAGTAATACAAACATTTGACATCATGTATTACATCATGGAGATCATTGGAAGATTCCATTAGATATTTTGTGAAGATTTGTACTCTTCATATCTTGCACAATCTTACTTAGATAGAGTTGACTTTAGGCAAGATTTGATATCTTGACTGCCGGTCAAGCGGTACCAATTTGGTACACGGCGGAACCCTTTTAAGGGTCCGCGGTCCGTGGACGCTCTCGTCAATTTGGCTATAAATAGCAATGCCAAGCCAAGTAGTTTCTCATCCCTTTCTAACATACTCTCATACATATCTTCTCTAACCTTTCTAACGCAGTTTCATATCATATTAGTGATCTCTTTTGTAGCAAAGAAGATCAAGTCATATTCAAGCTTCAACGAGAAGTTGGAAGTCTTGTTTGTTTAGTGTTGTATGATCTAGTGTTGATCCATACTTCATTGTTGTATCAAACCATCATAATCTTGTGAGTGTGAGTGGTTAGTATTTTAGTCCTCAAAATACATTGTGTGTGGGAGTAGTTGTACCCTTGGAAAGAACTCGACATCTAGCTTAGTGTCGGAAATAGTGTAAGTTAAGTGTAAAGGTTTTCTCCGCGGTGAAAGGAGCTTGTTGACTAGTGAAGTTAAACTCTCGAGTGTGAGACTCGGGGGTGGAGTAGGGCAAGGAAAAAGAGTCCTTGTAGGCGAACCACTATAAACAACTTGTTGTGGTTTGATCATTTCTTTCCTATTTACTTATTACATATTGCTTGCATATTTCATTAACATACTTAAGATCAATATCAATTGATCTTTCAATAAGTTTCAAAACAAAGTTTTTAATCAGTAAACTATTCAACCCCCCTTCTAGTTTTCTACATATTTTTTTTCGATTTTTTTTTATACACTTTTACTCTACCATCCTCAACGATAACATCAAAATGATAGGGATTTATTGGCAAATCCCTACACTTGAGTTTTTATTATTCTAACACTAATATGACCCGAATTGAAAAGATAAAAACACTTGGACTACATTATTACGCAAATAAAGGGAATTTGAATTTAACGTTCCATTCCCTTCATCTCATAAACTTTAACCTTTCCCATGAGTCCCAATCGTCCCAAAACTGTGTACAAAGGATATGACTCGACTTAGCAACTTATGCAAGCAACTAGATAATTGAACTAAGGGTTTAGTTTGATAACAATAATGCACTAAAAGTGAGTGCATACAAGGTAGGCTAAGGCAATTTGGGTGTACATTTGGGGGTGGGGTGTAAACAATGCTCTTCATTGATATTCCGGAAAACCGAAACATCACGAGAACCGCGAAAAGGATAGGCTATGAGGGGTTAACTAGGGGAATCGTGTACTAAAGATGAGTACAACGCAAAGGTGTGGGGGAATTACTCAACCGATGTTGAAGAAGTAATTATGTTACGGGTATTAAACAAGGGTTATCCTAATTCCTCTTATCATTTAGTTATTCCTAACTACACAAGTGTAGTCTTACTAGCGATCTCGGGATGCATCACAAAACAAGTTCTATAATCTATTATACTACCAGTTCACACAATAAGCATTAAAGATGAATGCTTTAATTTCTACTAATCTAAGGGCGATCCTCACATTTTGGGTGGAATTTAAGTGGTAAAGGGATTTTGTGCTAGTCATATAACTTCCTATCCATGAGACGTTTTATTCAGACTAATAGCCCACTCATATATGTCATGAAAAATTTTAAATTTGGTGCCAAAATTACCCTAACCGACATTTTCTCATGGTTTATTACACAAATGCAATTAGACAAAGCAAATAGTCAAGGATAAGCATAGTTTCAAAGTTCCAGTTTTATTTTCCCTCCCTACACTTAAACTGAACATTGTCCCCAATGTTCCCCGAAATATCAAAGTTATGATAATGGAAGGTAATTAAAAATGAAAGAAACTAATACTCCCCTGATTAGCTCGGTAGGATCCATGTAAAGTGGTGGTTACATCTTTCTTCAAGAAGAACGTTTGCGTGAAAAGCTCCTTCTCATCTTATGTATATTCTTCTTGGTAAATTAAACCTGCACACTTGAAGAAAACAAACGAAACCTTCACGTAAAATCAGCGGTAATAATATATATAGGACTCTACTAAACTAGGATATAATGCTTGTGGAATGGATGTTTGAAATTTACGGAAAATTAAGACCGAAAATTACAAAATTTATAAGTAGCTCGAAAACGAGAAAAAGTAGTTGTTTTGCTCCTCCCGACGCCGTCAAGTTGCGATCTGACGCCGTCGAGTTATCCCGACAAAAAGCGGTGCGATTTTACGGAAAAATTCAGGAAAATTTACATCTTTAGAATCGGAAAAGTTTACGCAAAACATCTATTATGACTCGATACAAGCATTTGACTCGAACAAACACACATGTATATCTTTTAATTAATTGAAATTCTCATGTTTACGTTTCTTTTGAAAACGTGTGTAATTCTCCCTACACTTATCCCTTATGTAAAATACCTTTATATGTAATTAAGACGAGGTTAAAAACAAAATAAAGCATTTTTACAAATTTAAACATGAGAATAAACAATCAAATAAAAGATACACGACACAAACAAGCAAACAATTAAGCATGAGTTGCCTCCCACGAAGCGCTTTTCTATATTTATGAGTCTTGTAGCTAGACTCGAAGTCGTGCCCCTACGTACCGATATAAGTAAGCCTATCCTTTAGAATGTCATAAGGATCAAACTTATCATTTAACTTCCTAGTAGTACATTTGGTTCGATATGCCTTTTCGAATTTCTCACCATCGGGATCATAGATTGTTATCCTAATGTGCCACTCTCCATTACCATTACTAGGCGGTCTATCCCAATCCCACTTATGTTTAGGCTTATCGCTCTCAACTTTCCACTTATTCATGACAAGGTTGATGGGCAAGCTTCCTAGGAAATCAGTCATCTTCCTAAATACTAAGGCGTCCTCGAACGGGTTCACTTCCATGTCCCTAGCCATTTCTTTTTCATGGAAAGTTGCTTTACTAGCAAAGGCTTCGTCTAGGTAGAAAGGTCGTTGGGGACCTATGAAGTTCTTATCTAACCAAGGTCCATATCTAGATGGCGTTCTATCCTACCTAATCTCATGTGGGGTTTCCTCTTCTTTGTAGTACGTATGCTTTTTGACATCATAAATTGACCTAGCACTCCCTTCTCCTACCACTATTTTGGGCATCTTACAGTCAATGATGGCACTGGCGGTAGCTAAGAATCCTCTTCCTACTAGCAATGGGCATGTCGAGTCCTTATTCATGCCTAGCACATGGAAATCCGCCAAAAGAGTCAATTCTCCTACGTGTACTACCAAAAGAGTCAATTTCCGTTGGTTCCATGTTACCTAAGTTAAGGCTTCTATGGAGGGACAACGGAACAAGATTGGTGCATGATCCTAAGTCGGCTAGATCATCGAGCGGTTTGGAAGCTCTAAGCCTACACGGAAGAGTAAATAGCCCGGGATCGCCTAACTTCTTAGGTAGATTATTTCGCATAAAAGCGGACCCATGTTTCCCAAGTTTAAGTTCTAACTCATATTTTTCTTTTTAGCATTTAATAAGGTGCATGAGCTAAGACTTCAAGAACTGGTTTTTCTTGATGATGTTCCTTATACGCCTCCTCTAGATTAGGTTTGGGTTCTTGGTTGACGGGTTTCTCAAGAGTAGGTTCTACCAATGGTACGGGGCCTTGGTATCTCATTTTGGATTGCTTGGAACCCTTGTTGATAGCGTTTACCGAGTGAACCGTTTGGTGTGAGGGGCATGGATGTGCACTCTCCCATGGTGAACAAGAACATGAAGTCGATGAAATCGAACTCACTTTTGGATTCTTTATAGTATCACTTGGGAGCGCTCCAATTTCCCAGTCATTAAAGGCTTTCAAGAGGACATCAATCTTGTTTGTCATCTCGTCTTGTCGTTGCTTGAAATCGGTTTCAAGCTTAGTTAATCGAGTTTCTTAATATGACATGAATCTAGATGCAATTGCTTCAAGACTAGTGGGGTTCCCGGTGTTTGGAGGATTGAACCTATTAGGTGGACTAGATGAGCTTTGGGTGTGCTGGAATTTTGGTTCCACTTAAGGTTAGGGTGATTTCTCCATGAGGGGTTGTAAGAGTTTCCTGAGTTGTTTTGTTCGGCTTGAAAGTGTACCACTTCTCCTCTCCGTCGACACGCGTGAGGCGTAGTCCGCAAAAGCTTGTTCGGGAGTCTTGTGCAATCACGAGTGTCATGGGGACAACTACATAACTCACAAGGTAGAGTGATTTTATTCACTTGATGTGAAGACTTAGGATTTTCGTAAGAGCTCATTAGGAATTTAACTTGGTCTTCAAACTCGAGCATCCTACGGTCAGAAGATTGTGAGTCAATGGGAGGCAAGGAGATTGCCTTAACAGTTTTGGGCAACTCACGGGGGTCATTCCAACTTTTTTTTTCATAGAGAGCAAGGTCCTCTATAATACCCCATGATTTTTCCGCGGTGAGATCAATAAGTTTTCCACCGGCCACTTGGTCAATGGATCGATTGGTGGGGAAGTTGATATGATCATAAATGATTTGGACTTGAAACCAAAGATCAATGCCGTGATGAGGGCCTTTATGGAGTAAGTCCTTGAATCGAGTCCATGCTTCGTAGAGAGATTCACCTTGACGTTGTTGGAACATCAAGATATCATTCCTAATTTTAGTGGTTCTTCCCGGTGAGAAAAATTGAGCAAGGAAGCGAGAGGTGGGATCATCCCAACTTGAGATGGAGCCGGCAGGAAGTCGCTTAAGCCAGTTACTAGCGTGGTCTCCCGAGTAGTAGCATCGAGGTCGATGGAATCGACAATTTTAAGGAAATCCTTAAGATACTGATTTGGATCTTCGGAACGAAGTCCATGGAATGCACATCCATTTTGCACCAACCGAATGGTGTCGGATTGCAGGGCCATAGTTTGGGCTTGGTTGGGAAGCTCAATGGTGTTCCTATAGCCTAGGTGGCTTGGTCTCGAGTATTCACCAAGAGTACGGCCTCTTGGCGGGTCATTTGGTTGCAGGTTGATGAATTGTGGTTGGTTATCACCTTCCATGATGAAAAGTGATGGGGTTACTAACAAAGGTCACGAAGAAGGGGGATAGACTACGAGGAAGCTAAAATTTGGGAAAAAATATTACTTGATAGGAATCAAGCAAGGAAACCTAAACGAGGTGGACTCCTAACTAGCTATTCTATTCCCCGGCAGCGGCGCCAAAAACTTGATAACACTACACACGCCGTTCGGGGACAAAGGAACTTCTTTTTCGTCGAGCAAGTTTTTCAACACCCTAGAAAGTGAATCTAATCGTTGTAGTGTAGTTTTAGGTAAGCCGCGAGAATTGATATCGTTCTCTTGGGGAATAGGAATGCTAGTGAGAAGTTACTACGCTGAGGTTGGGGTTCAAGAATATTAATTTTTTATCTTTTTATGTTTTTTAGGAATGGAAAGGTACGAATCTAAGGGTTTGGATTTGGGGGGTTGGTATTTCTACCGATTACTCTACTTATCTAATTATCTAATCTAGTGGTGTATGTAGTCAATGTCTAATTATTGTGTGCTCGTATGATGATTTAAAGACATGTTTACTTAGGTTTTATTACTCCTTAATTATCTCCTATTGATGGTTGAATTGTCACGTCCCTATTCTTAATCGCGTTGTGTGTCTAAGGTCGTAGGGTATGCGTTTATCCCTAACTCTTTGAAACTACCAAAGGTTATCGCTTACAAAATCTATAGGATTTATAAACTTAACACTAAGGTACTCTTCGGATGGTTTAGCCTACAATGACTCTAGGTACTATAAGCTAAGGTTCAACAGAGATTAATCAAGCATTAACTACACAACGGATGACCTATCGCAATACTAGATCATTAACAATTAAGATAAGGGACAACCAATCAATATTCAATAATTAAGTTTCATATCTCCTAAGCAAACACACAAGTAAATTAGCCGGACATGGGGAACATGCAAGCATACACACAATTAATTGAAGACATAATTGAATTAATGAAGTAAAACACTTATCTTGATGTAACATAGGGTATGGAACCCTAAAATACTGTACAAGACAGTCTTGGTTCGGTTTAGGTTTTTACTCCAAAAGTCTACACCCTGAAAACTAAAAAATTCGAATTCTATATATATGATTACAAATGCGACGGTGTCACCTTTTGATTTGTGACGCCATCGGGTAGCCATCATTAGGGTTTCGTCTTGGCCACGTTAGCCTTGCGACGGCGTCACCTTATGCTTGTGACGCCGTCCCTTCGATCGACGGCGTCGTCGGATCAAATCAAGGCCGCCCGAGTTGCGGACGCCTACTCTTTTAAAACACGAAGCCGTTGCTTGTAAATGAGCAATTTAGCTCCGAGCCGTCGAAAAGTTATCCGAGCGGCGTCATCTTTGTTTTATGTCCCGGCCCGCCCCTTCAGCCCAATGACTGAGTGTCTTGATTCTTGACTTTGGCCATTTTCTTCAGATATTCGCGCCTTTTCATTCAAATAAGTGTCATTCCATCATTTTGCCTTCAAGATACCTTAAAAAGTGAAAAGGAATGATATTAAGTAATAACGGATACAAAAGTGATCATATAAGGGCTTAAACGACCCCTCAAAAAGGTACATTTTAAAACCTTATCATAACAGCATAGTGTGAAAACATGACTCTAATTCTCACAAAGGCTATTCCCGAGCTGGAGTCCCACAAGAGAGATAACGCGATGTATGGAAGTACACCTACAGTTCAGATGAGTCGATGAGGTACACCAAAGCATCACCCCACATTGTAGACCATTTGAGACACACTAAGCGTAACCCACAAGGAGTTACCAAGTGACCGCCGTCGGTGTTTGATGTTGACCGGGCAGAGTTTCCATTCAATCACCGAGGATCACATGTGTGAACCTCTCATAAATGTTCTCGACAGATTGCTAAGATCTGTGTAGGACTTGATAATATATCACTTGCGTTCTTATTGTTGAACGACAAGTGATGAGATGTCAAGTGAACCTAAGAGATCTTTTGATGAATCTTGTTACTCTAGACTCAATAGTGTGCTTTAGTTTTCCTGAGCAGAGACTAGGGAGAGGGTCTCCTGCTTCAATACCAGCAATCTCTAAGAGAAAGCCGATAATTTACGTAGGGTTCCCTGTGAGAATGAAACAAGCTTTTGTTGAGAGAAACTTGAGTAGCTAAGAAGGTTTAGTGCATGCGCCCTTGGGTCCATGATGACTTTGATCTTCAATACCGGTGTCATCAAGTGACAACTAGTAGCATATGAATTGAACACGGTGTGCTTTCTAAGTTGAATAACTGGAGGGCTATTTTTAACCCTTTTCTTTACTTTTCTTTTAATTCTTCAACTCCTTCTTTCTCCGATTCTCATTTCTCCTTTTTCATAATCATACCTAAGGACTTCTAATTCGACTATTGGTGGTGTCCTTGGGTAGATCCCTCCCACTCTGCGGATCATAGGACGCTTATTCCTAACCTTAGTCACCTTATAACTCCATGACTAACCTATGTTTCCATAAAACCATTTTCATGAAAATCTCTCAAAGTGGTTATGAGTAAAAGCATTTAATACCACTGTTGAGAGTTTAAGATTTTGCAGAAATACTCCCCCTTCGCACGTGCTTAAGTATTTTGACAGAAATCTATATGGTGAGAGAAGAGCGCACACTTTTGAATTGATCAACTCTAGATAGACACTCCTTGCATAATTAAAGAGTTACATCATTAGCTTTTAGGTGAAAACTAGCTCTAATAACTACCTTGAAGGTTTGGACAAACCTCGAAAGGTTGTCAAACCCATCAAAGTTCATGTCTACCAAGTGTTTCTCGAATGGTACATTCTACTCGGACAAATCCTTTGCGAGACACGTTTACATCACTAGCGAACTAGCTTGAAATTATTACCCGTCCCGGACAAGTCTTTTCGAGTTACTAACATTTAAGATCTCGTCAATTCATTGGTTAAGTCTTTAGCACGACGATTCATTTACAATTCTCAACATATTTCTTATCACATAATTTTTCTCCCCCTAAAAAATGGCATAGAAATGATATTTTTGATGAAATTTGATATCGAATATGACCATTTTGAGTTTTGTTGGAAGATTACCATGAAGAACAATTTTGTGAACAATGTTTTTAATCAAATACTCCCCTCAACAAGTAATATTAACTTCGAGGTTTTGAAAATCATAAGGGGAAGTACTGGTCCTTTTGAGAAAAACTTTGAAAATGAAAGTTTTGATTAGTTTTGCTCAAAAGTAAGAAGCTTTCGCTCCTTTTATAAGGATTGTGCAATCAAGCGCACCACGTGGTCCTTTCATTACAAGTACGAGTTGTACATCGTTATGTGTGAACAAGCCATACAGATGATATAAATCATGTAGTCCAAAGAATAACTCCGAGAATGCGTTCTGGATGTTGATAGCCTGTGAGAGATATGCTTGGACGACCACCAACGTAACTCTTCAAAGGTTTGATCTGATCCCGCCTAAACAACCGTTCATCAATGCGAGTGATGATCTTTTTTACATCCCTCCTTTCCCTCGAATTCCATCTCTTTTTTGACCTTATCCCTTCCTGGATCACCTTTAACCGATAAGCTAATCCATCTCGAACTTTCTTTAAAGTGTGATCCCCAAACTTATGAAGCTCTTTGCACGCCATGAAGCAATTGTGGTTTAGTTCACTACGGTAGACTACACTAAATGGTTTGCTGATGAGGGTGTATTGAGCAAGTTGGTTTATGTCGGGAAGGTCTAGCCGTGTTTTTGTGAGATTGACACGAGTCTGATACGATTCCACAGCAAGTTGAATGTCTTTTACACGTTCTTGGATCACAATGCTTCTGATGAAGATTAGTAATGACTTGATGTACTCGCCGTTGAATTGTTGTAGAGAATTTTCGCATTCGTCCTTGTACCTTTGCTAGATACATATCTTCAATGTCGTTTAGAGAAAATCTCAGAAAATCCGCTTCACAGAAGTCATATTCCTCTTCGTCTTGTCGTTTGACCATAATTTTCTTGAAGAGTGTGTAGTCCCACTTTGACGACTAGGAAACATGCTGAATAGCAACTATCCGTTTATCACTGAACACTTCCTTATTAGAATTCAAAACCTGGCAGCTTTTGTAGTACATTCTTCAGCGTTCAGGCCAGTGATGAATCCCATACAATGCATCGATGTCATACTTTTCCACTTTGTCAGCAAACATGTGTGTGGCGTATTCCTCGATGGCTATGTTATTGGAGTATATTGCTGCCAAAAAAGGGAGTGTGAGTGATGTAGCGTATTTCTTGGAGACATCGCTACCGTGTAGAAGAAACTCTAGTTCGTTGTTGAAGAAATAGCGGAATGGAATCTTGGGTTGATCCGGTCGGCCAATGGTAGGTAGAGGTTTGGTCCAATCAGTGTAGTATGGAGCTTTGTTTGGTCTGGTGAAGTCTATGTTAGCTTCTGGGTTGAGCCAATCGATGTTGTTAGACATGGCCCGTGCAATGTTGTCAAGATGATATTCGACTTCAATTGTGCTTTCTGAGCTGTCTTTAAGAAGTTGAAATGCATCATTCTTGATTCGCTTCAACTCTGCCTTAGTTATCTTATTCACTCTGAACTTTTCTTGTAAAAGCTTAACATGCTCCATTGTACGGCCATCTACCATTTCTTGACCTTCTGGTAGTGAGGGTGTAGCATCAACAAGTCTAGAAAACCATTCATATTCTTTGGTTGTGTCTTCATCTAGCCATGAGACAACATCGGTCTTTTTCTTCTTTTTCTTTGGCTTTGACGATGATTCTGGTTTCTTTGTTGTGGCAGAAGAGATGGGTTGTTGTTGGGGCTCATGGACATCTTCATCGTCACCACCAGTGTATTCGAAATGATCACCGGTTTTCTCTGTGTGGGGTGGTAACTCAGAATCCAGAGGTTTCTCAGTAGCAGCAGAACATGGAAGAGATCTTCTGTCGGTGGAGGTTCTTTGGGGTGGTGGTGGCATATAGGAGGAGTCATTAGACCTCTTCTTGCGTTTGGACTCTTTATCCTTATCCTTATCATCATCATCTCTTGGATACTTTGGCCTTTCAGCTGCTGCTTTGCATGACGTTTTAAGTTGGTATTCCAGCAATGCGTCAAACAGTTTACCTTCATCAAAAGTGAACGTTGCAGATCATTTTGACATTTGTAGTACCAGCTTGGAAACCATTTCTGCATCGGAGAAAGCTGTAGGCTCAGTTGGGTTGATCGTTACCGTTAAAGGCGTTGTTCTTATCGTTTGCTTGACCAACTGCATGATATTCGGATAGATTTGTCTGGTGAACATCTCTCTTTTCACTCCGGGAACAGTTTCTAGAAGGAACCTATGAGTTTATTCTCTGATAGTTCTGTTCATTTCAACCTGTACATCTCGATGGAGAAACTTTTGGATTTGTTCCCTTTCTCTCAACATCTCGTTTATCCCGTATTGAAGAAGATTGATCCTGTCAGCGAGTTGATTCAGCTTTTTGTTGGTCACGTCTTTCTTCCTGACTTGCTTGACAGCTTTGACAATCTTTGTCTTAGCTCCGGATATCCAAGAGTCGGTTGGTTTCTTTACTGACTTGGATGCGGATCTGGTTGTGCCTTTGGATGGTGGAGGTGATGAGTGAGAAGATGAATCTGATGACGATGAGACATGTGGAGGCTCAAGGTCCTTTGGTGGCTCAGAGTTTTGTTCCTTGCTTCATACGGGACTATCAAGAATGTAATCACTTGCTTCCTTTTCCGCTTGAGCCTTTTCTTGTGCCTTAACCCTAGCTTCTTCATCTGCTTGAGCTTGAGCTTCTTTTTCTGCTTTTTCTTTAGCTGCAGCCTCAACATCTTCATCAGGAATTTTCCCTGACTTCTCCATTTCCGGTAACTCAAGGTCATATATGATAGAATCCTCTAGTTGCCGTTGTTGTTGTTCGTGGGTGGTGGTACCAGTTTCCTTATCGGGTTGATTAACTGCATCAGAAACTGGTGTAGATAGTGCACCACCACTTGACCCTCCAGGGCCACGAGTTTGTTGTAGATTGAACTCTTTGGCAACGTGTTGGAGTTTGAGGTTCTTGTGCTTCTTTCTGTAGTCTCTGTCTTCATCCAGTGGTTCCTCTTCTGAGCTCTCTTCAACTTGCTCAAGCACTAGAGTATTCCCTTTGTCAGACTTGGGACTGAGAGGTTTTGCAACTGTTAGAGTATCGTCTATTGCAGATTCTGAGTAGATAATCTCTTCATCTGGTTCAGTGTCCTATGAGTCCTCGTCCATTAGTTTTGGTTCTGGTTTAGGAATAGGGATAACATCTTTTGATGGAATTTTCCTTTTGAGAACATGAGTCCTCTTAGGATACTTTCTCGTACTCTCAGTGCTCGTAATACTTCCAACACTGCCTCTCCTGGTCTTCCTAACATGGGTGCCCGAAGAATTTTCATCAATGAATCCCACTTTGCCTAAAGCAACTGCTTCCAAATAACGTGTATACGATTGTAGTCTCTTGATATCAGCAGTGAGAAGGCAATCTGGTAATACCGCACCTTGTTTCTTTGTTGTTGATTCCTTAAATCTGACAACATTTAGTGTGGGCTCAAGCAACACAGAGTGATGTTTGGGGTCATCAAGTCTCAAGGGAATATCTAGATTATTCCCTAGAGCCCTTTGGATCAACAATTTGGTGTATCTGATGTAAGGGATCTTGGTGCCAGGCTTTTTAAGGTATGACATCATGTCGTCCCGCATCGAGCCGCAAATTGATATAATTCATGTTGACCATAACCCAAAATATCGTAGTTCCATGAACTTCGGATGCTCAAAACCACATCACGCCCGTAAACCGACGGCAATCAAGATGTAGAGGGTTCTCCATGGCTGAGGAATGTTCTTTAGATCAACATATGAGTGTTTTGTGATGATCCCAACAGCTTCGTCATAGCCGATGTCGACCATGAACTGGAGAGAGACCTCTTTAGTAGGATTAGCAGAGTAATCGGCAGGCTGGATGGTAGGAAGAAGGAGAATAGCCTTTAAATATGTAGAAGTGATTGATGGATCTGGGACACTCTCCTTGTGTCAATGATATTTTGTATGATATTATCAAGCAAGCGGAATTTACTTAAGTAATACTTAGAAGACAGATTGTATGATGTATGAGAGTAAACACAAGTAAACACAAAACTCAAGCTCCAATATTATTAATGAAATAATACGAGTGATCTAGACTTATCACTAGGGTTACACCTTGAAGCTTTCGTAGGTAAATGTAAAGTAATACGTACCTAAGACAATGACCTAGGATCTCCTTTTATACAATAAGGAGTCCTTTACAAGATAAGTATAAAGCTATCATTATAGAATATACACACAATATATTCTATACTTATCTAGACGCGTTTAACTAAACTTAAACTGATAGCAGTGGTAATAAACAACTGACAGTGGAAATACGTTTCCACTGCTAGTGTTAATCCAAGCAGTGTAAACCACAACCATCCGTGGTAATGAATTATTCCCAACAATCCTCCCCTAAACTTATGATTTCTCTGCAAATCAATAAGTTTCTTCAATATGCATAAACTTCAGGATTTGGGGAATTCAATCAAACACATTACTTCTTTTCTCTTAACTTCTTTATAGCTCTTGAACATTGATCTTGAAGCCTTTGTAACAATGCGCTGACCTTCTCACTGTCTTCATTAACTCTTATGTGTAAACTTAACATTCTTCAGAAGAGCTCCAACTCTAAGTGGATATTCTTTCTCGCAAGCATGAAAAGTCTTCTCCATTAGTCAGACACATGATGAACTTCACATGAATCATAATAAAACCATTTAGTACCAAAACATGTGAATAAGGTTTTCCAATAGTCATCATCGACATTTGGTTCAAAAGCCTTCTAAGAGTTACCCATAATCGCATTTCTTTTGTATCTTTGAGACCTTGATCATTAAACCTTTCTTGAACTAATCTCCATAATGTATTAAGATCATCTATGTCAAAAGCTTTAATAAGATCTTCAAAAGTTATGAATGATGAAGTTTCACCTCCCGACCTTGTAATCTTCCATTGTGGAGCAAAATTGCCGTGAGTAAACTTCCCAATCAACAATAGGATGTCGAATTTGCGGTGGTAATGGATAAAGTCTCATCTTCAATCACAATCATTCCGGTCATCGATCTTGATGAACTTCTCAAGAGGAATCTCCTTCTCGATAAACTTTGTATGATCTTCATCAATCTTAGTCTTCTTAGCAGATTAAGAATCACTTACTTTGACCTTTCTCTTCAAATCAGGAATCCTTCTTTCTACTGCTTCAGAGCCCATTGGAGTAAAAGCTTTATCTTGTTTTACAGCTCTGTAGTAAGCCTTTTCAACTTGATCGTCAGGTATTCCTGCAAATTGATGCCTTTTCCAGTTACCAACATGACAACAATAAGTTTTCATATATGCAAGTATTTGTGCCTTGGTTGGTTGTCTTGGTTTCTTCTGATTCTTCTTGATCGAATCGATTACATTATCAAGTGCTTGATTGTTCTTCATTATGACAAAATCCTTCAACTGGTTGTTCTTTGTTCCTCGATTAAGGATGCATCAACAACAAGGTCAATTGCCTTTTCTTGATTTATGGATTATTATCTACCGTAAACCGAATATCTTCTTCAAGAGGGAACATAACTAAATTCAAGCTTTCTCTTTCATAAGCGTAGGTTGAACAATTGGAAATTGTATCAAGATCTTCCATTCTATCCAATCTTTTGGCTTCTAAAAAGCTTGCAACTTCCATCTCTTTCAATCTTTTCTTTTCAGCAACTCTTTCAACAATTTGATCTTCTGATATCTTCTTAGCAAGTTCTCTATCATGATCAATCTGAATTTGTCTTTTCTTTGAAATCTTTCCTTCAGGTTTCTAAACATCTTCCATAACCTGCTTTTACCTAACTGCCTCTCGATTTACAAGTTCTTCACTTGCAGTGGCAATATCTGGCTCTGCAGTGGAAATAGAATCAGTGGTAAAATCAACTGCAGTTTGAAAAATGTCTTGATCTTCAAGTTGCACTTCATGAGTTTCAGCTTCCTTTGTTCCTTTAATTATATCTCCATCTCCAAAATTAACTTTCCTCTCCTCAGTTTCAGAACCTGATTTCCTCCCCTCAGTGTTAGAACCTGATTTCCTCCCCTGTTTGGAAGAAGTTCCCAAATCATGACTAGCTGAATCACCATTAGAAGGTGAGGATGAAAATGAAATCACAATCTTTGCAGTCTTCTTGTGCTTGTTCAACCTCTGCATCTCTTCCTTTAAGGTCTTAATCTCTGTCTTTAACTGTTGAACATCCTTGGCATGCTGCTTCTTGAAAGTAGCCAAGGTCTTTTGTAGAGACTCAACTTGTTTTGCTAATTTGGTACACAAATCCATCAATTCCAATTGGTTGCCACTGCCCTCAGCACTTCCAACTGTGATATTTGTTGGGAGAGGTGAATCATAGGGCATTGGACCAGACTCCTCCATAGTAGGACTAGGTGGAAGTCTAGAACCACCACTGCTTGTTCCTAGACCATAAGGTTCAGAAACTTGCTGTGTTGTCATGAGAGTTGACTGTTTAGGTCTTCGCTCATAGGTTCTTGAAACTGGTGGGGTATAATCAATGTTTAGAACATTAATTATGGGTGTGTTTTGTTCAGTAGAAATTGTAGCAAGCATTTGGGGTAGAAGAGGTGTAAAAATCAGATTGCCATCTTTATTTAAATTTTGAAAAACTTTAGGCTTGAGGCAACTGATTTGATAAACATTTGTATGAGGTTGCAGTTGAAACTGATTTAGCACTGCTTGCACAAACCTTGGATACATTAAAAATTTGGTTTTACTCTGTACATTGCCTTTCATACTTGTAAAAATATAATTTGACCAATTGAAAATCCTATTAGTAACAAGACAAACCAAAGGATAAGCCATGGTTGAACTAAATTGCTCATAAGATGTTTTCTTAGGACTAAGGCAATGTAACAAAGTATGAATCAAAAATCTCCATTGGGGCAAAACCACTCTTTTTGAAAGTAGCCTTTTGTCGGTGGTATCATACCCATGGATGATAAAGTATCATGAATTTCAGACATAGGTAATGTGATGAGACCATGGAGATCATCCAAGTGAAGTATTCTCCTCAAGGATGCCTCTGTAACATCAATAGTTACCCCATCGACAGTGGCTCTGAGAGCATCCACTGTTTCATGTGTATCTCTATTCTCAAGTGTGATGGACTGTACAGTAGTCCAAAACTGTTTGATTTGAGAGATATAGATTGTGGGTTTTAAAAGAAAAACATACCTTATATGTGTGGTATTGATAAAGTCCACAATCTCATGAAAAACAGGGCCACTCTTCTCGTTAGACTTTTGTGGGTAGGCCACTAGGTTGTGCTCAGCTGCAAACTTCAAAGATGCCATAAAAACTTTTGATGTAAAACAATATTATGTCAGTAAGAATTGAACAAATTGCTAGCCAATTGAGAGAAAAAGATATATAGGGTTAGGGTTTAGAATGGTTGCGCAAGAAAAATTATCTTTTAGAAAGTATTATAAGATGGAAAGAAGATAATTTCCTTAAATATTTTATAACCCTATATTTAATCAGTGGTAATTTCAATGGCTAGTAAAAAATTTGTTACTGACACAATCAGTTATAACGGCTAGAATTACAGTGGTAAAATAACACTGTCAGTGGAAACTGTAAACTAGCAGTGGGAATTTCGCACAAAAGTTTCAAAGAGCAGTGAAAAAGAAAATCATTGGTAAAACAAGACTGCTCTTATCATAGTTTTTAGCAAACTTCCGGCCATCAACGGATTTGATATGTCTTTACCATGAGCCGTTTGCTATGGACTAGTCAACTCTTAATCATAAAGAATATGGTGAGTTGATAACCATATAGTTTTTGGTAAACTATCAACCATAAACGGATTTGTTAAGTCTTTACCAGTAGCCGTTTGCTCTGGACTAGTTGATTCTTATGTGGATTAGACATGGTGAATCAATAACCATTTGTTGTGTATCTCAGACATACATCAAAACATGATATCCAAACTTATACAAGATGAGAATAATCAACTTGATATTAACCAAAGTTACCTTTAACCAAACTATTACCCAAACAAAATATCTTCCAAAGTCAACTCAATAATATCTATATTTACTCCTTTACCTACCGAAATAAGAAAAAGGTAAATATCGTCATTAAAGAACCCTTCAACCGACTTTGTCTATATAAGGAGGCTTGGCTTAAGGTAAACTTCATCAAGTTTCAGTCAAACACAATATCCCCAAAATCATAAGCATGAGCAATCCCTCCAACACAATCAACATCTCATCTGACTCAGCAGAAGAGTATGTAATTGAATCAGAATCATCGTCAGAAGTATCAGGATGGTATGGATACTTCCCACCAGGGGCTGGCTCTTCATCCACACGATATACCAAAGAAACTGTTAAGCAAAGACCTGCAACAGAGCCTGCAAAATCTCTTGAGTTCTACTATGATTCATCAGATGGTGATAATGCAAATGATGAAACCTATTCCATGGCAAAGGTGTTGCCAAAAGCTCTTTCAATAGCACTGGAAACATCTATCTCCAATTTGAAGCAGATATCTAACCCAACAAGGCCTGCAATGTTACCAAGACCTCCTCCACAGGTTCTTGGGCTTCCATGTCCAAGAATGCAGTCCACTTTTCAGAATAAGAGAAAGAGGGCACAAGGAAACAAGCATGACTACGTGGGCAAAGGCAAGAAGCCAATGGAGTAGCTGAAGTTAGATTAAGTGTATGCTAGGTTGCAATCTTATGTGTTTGAATAAGAACTTTCACTGTGTAATGAATCACTTAATAGTAATAAAGTTTCTTTGTTTCTTCTTTTTCCACTGAAAGCATGTTACCACTGGTTGCAATCGAGTTCCCACTATAACTTAATGTCAGCAAAATCACCAGTGTAACTCAGTTAGGATTCAAACAACCTAGAGCATCGATTCATCAAAGAGTAACAATTCAATTTTAAACAAAGAATTCTTCAAACAATACATCACGAACATCACCAAATACTGGAATCACAATTGCGTTAGCAATGACTAATATATTGAAAGAATTAAGCATAGAAGTGGCTACACTCAATAAAGTCAACACATGAGCATTGATACACTTTCCAAGAACACAGTGATCTAATTTACTCCTCAACTACTTGCACCTTCCCCTCATTAACTTCTTGAATCCTTATCTTTGCATATAAAAAGGACCCAATCTCACATAACGCACACACCAATCAAAATCATAACCCTAAATCCTCCAAAAACTATCTCCAATAATAAGCAGCTCCAAACCAATTACGCTATCATCAGATGACAATGCATCCTCCAAGCAGTCTGGAGAGATGAAAAAGAATTATTTATCAAGTAATCCAAATAGAGGAGAGGACTGCTCGTCTTTAAGCTCGTATGTATCACCCTATGAAGATACAGAAGAAGAAACATCTTCCAAGGCAGTCAGTGTGCCTCCTCTTGCTGTTGTGCGTCCAGAGGAGATTCTCAAAACTCCTCCTCACCAACCTCCACCTCCAAGAGTAACACCACAACCAGCTGGTCCTTCATCATCTTCTCCTCCTACAGATATAGTGGTGATGGGTTTATCAAGCCCTAGGGTTTATGAATGGATTAACATGCGTGGAGCTCCTTAGGTGATGCCAAGCTGGGGCTTTCCCAAGAAGCCATAAAGGATTAATGATGGGTAGGAATGGGATGGATTATGAAACTTGTGTTTGGGGTAGGTTGTTTTTAGTAACTGTAGTGATGTTTTAATCTGAACTTCATGGATGTAATTTTACTGCATTCACAGTGCAGTTTTGTAATAATGATAATAATCCATGTTATCTTTTAGTGTTCCAGCATCACACATCTCAATCCACTAACTTCATTAACAAAAACTGACAAATAGTCCATTAGTGTGCACAAAGTCAAAAAGAAAGACTTGTTGCCAGTTATGTGCATTGAACACCCATAATATGTAAATACAAAAACAAAACATTTAGTTCTTGGATGTTCCTGCACATAGAGTAAAGAGTTAGTTACTTTTGGGGACCTAAGCCATAATTGACTTGGATCTGCCTCGTGTATCAATATAGTTAAATCTATCAAAGGTCATTGATACACCATTGGGATTGGTTGAAGAGGTGTTTCCTTTAGGTTTCCATTCCCAACGTGCTGAGGCCTTCACATCATTGCCCATGTTCCCCCTTTTCTTATTATGAACCCTTGCAGTGGTAACTTTTGCATGAGCAGTGGTAACTGCTTGTTTCAATTTAGGTACCCACTATTGATTATTATTAGTCTTTTTAGCTTGAAAGGTCCTTTTTCCTGTTTGTGCATATTTTGAAAACCTTGTTTTGAAGTTTGCACATTTAACAGGTGACTTAGGGTGAGCAGTGTTAACAGTTTTTGCTGTGGCAAATGTTTTGAGGCCACTTCTAAGTTGAACTGCTCTTGGAACCATGTTGCAATTTGAACTAGGGTGTACATTATGTTGACTTCTGTTAGAATCCACCTTTTTCTTCCCATAGACTTCCCTTCTCCCAACATGATAGTCACAATAAGCATGTAAATGATCAAAACTACCACATATATAGCATGCCTTCTTGTTCATAACAAAATCACTTCCTTGTTGTTGAGATTTAACATGATTCCAACTCCTCTGGTTTCCCCTAGGAGTTGTAGACTTGTTCCTATACATCTCAGCATACTTTACAGTTGGTCTAGGTTTATTAATTGGTTTCCTAGGTTCCTCTGTAACAATATTAGCAACTTTTGGAAGAGGAGTCTCTACTTTCTTTTTATCATTCTCATCAACAACTGATGATCACTAGCACTCTCAAAGACATCATTATCTAGCTTACTCTCTTCCTCACTCTTCACAACTGTGTCCTTTAAAGGACCATATTCTCTTTCAAGATCCTTAAAATCTTCTATGCCAGTATGAGCTAAATCTATACCTGGAGGTGCAGGAACACCTCTTAGTGGTGGTGGAACAGTATTATAACCCATACCAGACTTAGCTTTATTATGTATTTGAGCATTCCAAATTTTATCAATTGACTTAGACTGATAATAACATGTGTCTAAAGTTAAATTGACATTTTCAGTTTTCTGCTTAAGTTTATCAAGCTCCTTTTGGTATGCTTCATTCACAGCTGTAGTAAACTCTATCTCTCTCCTAATGAGAAGCATATCATCATTATATTTTAACTCGTTAGCCTGATAATGTGATTGGTCCCAAAATAGTCAAGAAATATTGACCAAAGGTTTTAGTCAACAAAAGTTTACTATTATGGACTCAATACAATTTCCCTTGGAATTTAGTGGATTCCCGGGTCGTTTAGTCCCACGGAGGTTGAATGGTGTGAAAAGCGTTTTGACGTAGAATGATCACTAAGGATAATGATCGTAAGGATTTTGGTTGATAATTACACTCTCGATTGTTTGGAATTGTATTTGGACACAGAGCTATAAAACACAACAATCGATTAAACAAACGTGTATAACAAGAAAATAAAATGTAAAATTAAAAACTACAGGACTTAAAATGACAAGTTTAAAACTAAAAGGATATAAAACGAAAATTTTAAAACTTTTTAAACTTAAAGAAAATTAAAATCTAAAAAGAAAATATTTTACTAATATTATATTAATTTAATATTAATTAATTAATCAAAACTATTTTAAACTTATTTAAAATTTAACTTAATTATTCTAAAAAGATTTATAATACAAAACTAACTAAGAAAATTACAAATTTATTTTCTAAAAATCTAGAACAACTTAAAAGATTTATAAAAATTAAAAACAAATATTTTTGTCTTTTAGCAAAGGTTTTATAAATTAAAAACTTAATTAATAATTCAAATCTAATTAAACTAATTAAAGGATTGAAATTAGAAAATAAAAGGGAAAATTATAAGATCAATTTTATAGGTTCTAATTAAGTAACAAAGCTAGGAAAAATATAAAAACATGGTTTTACTTAATAAAGATTAATTTTACTATTTAATACTTTAATATTAATTAATTATTAAAACTATTATTAATTATTAAAAATACTAAATGGCAAAGGAAAAATCTGAGAAAATTTCTAAAAATACTTTAATATGACAGAAACTTAAGAAAAATATAAAAACAGATAAGTGCTTAATAATAAGCTGAAAAGAAAATTAAAAAGCTAAATTATATTAAATAAACGCTATCACTATTTTTAAAATTGATGTTTTTGTGTTTTTTTATTGTTTAAACCTACTATACTACTAATTATATGCAACTTTTAAAAAGGCAAACTTTTCGGAACTTGAAAATAGGCAAAACAAAAGCTTATGAGCTTAACAGTTGAGCTTTTGGCTCAATTTGATGATTCAAGCTCAAATAAGTGGCCAAATAAGCTAAATAAAAAGAAACAAAAGTGAAATAAGATGAAAATAAGTTAAAGGAACCGGTAATGAGTAAGAAATTACAAAAAGTAGCACTAATAAGCTTAGGATAAGCCAATAAACACTTTCACTAAACCTATCAACCAAACAGGCGTGCAAGGATCTTTAAGGTCTGATTAAGCTAGGGGCAAAAGCTCCAAAGCTCAAAATGAGCACTGACACAACAAGCTTGTTAGGTGAGCTTCTCAGAAAACCAAAGTATACATGGTGGGGCCCACTATTAAGCTCTGTGTGAGCTTGTGAAAGTGGCTCAAGTACACTGATTGAGCAGTGTACTGAGTGAATTGGGACAAGGTAAAAGCTACTTGCAGCCCTAACAAATAAGCTACAAAGTGGAAATTAAGCACTGAACCTTTGAGATGGCTCGGTGGGCTTTCCAAAAAGCTAAGGGTCAAGCCCTGGGTCCCACTAATAAGCTCTGTGTGAGCTTATGAAAACAAGCAGATAACACCAACTCCCTTTGCACAGGGGAGGTAAGCTGTTTTGAAAAGCTGATTCTAAGCTTAAAGAGCCTTAGAAAAATTTCACAAAAATCAGATTTAGAAATCAGACCAGCTTAACTTGTTAAACCCATAATATCAAAAGCTTTTGATCAAATATGAAGACATGAAAAATCCACAAATTTTCATGTAAAACTGTTTTGAACCAATTTGACTTTTTATGGAAGAACTGAAAAGTTGACTTAAGTGAGATTTGAATCCAATTTACTTACTGATTATGTTAAATTATACTGAATTAAGACTAGATTGATCAATTCTAACAACTTATAAACATGATAGCATGATTATGGAACATAGAAATCCAACAGTCAATAAGCAAGATGTGATAACAAGCTATTTTGACTTTTATACTAATAAGGACTGTGTTTTATGACTTAAAAGGTCTAATGGGACTTAGTATAACAGATAACAACAACAACCAACAACAGTAACTCAGTGCAACTCAGATAAATATCTTGATCCAAACAACCCTTTAGAAAATTGTTTTGAAGCTTAAGGCACTAAAACAGATTTTTAAACCAAGAAATCTATTGATTAACTTATAATAACTATATTTAGACAGAATTAAGCCTACTTAGACAAGTTTTGACTAGTTTTAAACACAAATTGGCAATATGACAGTTTTTAAGCTAATTTATGAAAAATGAACAAAGCAAGCTAAAATGAATAAAGACTATTCTAAAAAGCTATAATATGATAAAATTAAGCTAATGAGACAGAATTAAGCTAAAATTAATACACTTTAAACAATTAAACTAGAAAATGCAAATTTTGAAGAAATTGCTTACAAAAGGTTATCCAGCTGTAAACATAGAACAAGGACCAAGGAAACACTCCTATTGGCCTTCCACAAGGCCACTAAACCATTTCCATCCAATAATCAACCTGCTTCAGCTTTCTTGCACCATCTGCAATAATTTTTTTATTTTTAACCTATTTTTCTTGATTTTTATGAATTTTTAAGTTCTATAACTACAACTGATTTTAATGGTTCTAATAGCTCTCAGAAGCTATATAAGGAACTTATATGAGCTTATGAGTCCATAACATCAACTACAAACAACTTTAAGCTAAAATTGAGATTTTGCTCAAGAATTGCATAAACTGAGATAGGATTAAATTGCTAAAATTGATAGTTGAAAAAGGTTTAACTTATATTGGAAATACTGATAATACAACTTGAAAGCTAGAAATTACACTGGAATATGAAAATTAAGCTATTCGACATACATTAACTAAAATTACACTAGATACATATCTACATTGCTCCTTTCTTTCTTTATATTCATCTTTTAGACTCTGTCGACATCTCTGAAACTTTCCCACTTGATTTCAACCCTTGGATCCTTTGAATTCATCAAAACCATCCATTTGGAATTTTGGCGCCAAAATATCATAAGCAGGTTTTTTTTAATTAAGGATTTTTGGATGTTTGTGGAGGTGTAGGGACCTGGTAAACAATTTGGAAAGGTGGTGGTGAGGTGGTAGGAACAAGTGGTGGAAACCATGGTGGTTTCTGGTTTTGGCGGGGATTGTGAGAGATATGAACAGTGATGGTGGTTTGACTGGGGTTTTACCCCGTTTTTAATAATAGGTTGGGGGTTCAAAATGGGGGGTTCAAGTGGGATTTTGAACTGGCTCAAGGGTCAAGGGTCATGGTCCAAGGTTCAAGTTACTTGGGCTTGTGTGTAGCATTGGGCTGCTGGGTTTGTGGGTTTGTGTTTGGGGTTTTATTTATATTTTGGGTTAATACAATTTAGGGTCCGGTTTGGTTTGTAGTTATCACAAGGACCAAAATTGTAATTTGTGCAAAGTTGAGGGGTTAAACCTGCAATTTTTCCAAAGTTAACACAAGGACCGATTATGCCTTATATGAATAGTACAAGGGTTATATTTATTAATTTTCCATTTTAAATAACCCAGGGACCATTTTTGACAGTTTTCAAAGTTGAGGGACCAAAGTTGTAAATATGCAATTTTAACTTCAAAGGACTATTTCTAACAACTTGTGAATCCCCAAGGACCTTTAATGATATTTTACAAGTTTTGAATTACTGGACTAGTTTTGGCAATTTATGAAAGTTTAGGACCAAATCAGAATTATGTAAACTTTGTTGTTTTCATCGTTTTCAATCATTTTGCACTTGTAACACATAAAAACACATTCCAATGATATTTATAGTATTTTGTGGCATTTCTGAGTGTTTTCAAATGTTTTTGCAGTTTAAATGGGAATAAAATGATGAGTATTTAGACACTCATCAATCCCCCATACTAAACTATTGCTAGTCCCTAGCAATCTTTTATGAAAAATTAATGGATTTCATCTCTTTACCAAAAGTCATTACTTCTGGAGTAGCCAATTGTTTCAGTTCAAGTAAGAACCTTGGTACAATGATAACCAAATGATTTTGAGCAAATCACCAACTTTCAACGGTTTTGATTTGGCTTTACCAGAAGCCGTTTGCTTCTAGACTAGCCAACTCTTAGATAAATTATCTTTGGTGAGTCGATTACCAATTATGGTTTTCCAATCGCTTTTACCACAAGCCATAAACTTATGGGCTAGCCAACTCTTTACTAATTAAAGATATGGCGAAGTTGAACACCATGCAATTTGGGCAAATTGCAAGCCATAAACGGATTTGAGATATCTTTACCAAGAGCCGTTTGCTCTGGATTAGCCAATCCTTTTGTTCATTAGACATGGCGGATCGATAATCAGAAGTCGAGTAAGTGCAAAACACTTACTCCAAAAAAATTGGCCAAAATGGGAATTGGGTGGTATAATTACATGATAAAATTCGTGAGAATTCCCCCACACTAGAAATGAATATTGCCCTCAATATTCAAAGTACCAATTATGCCGAAACATAGAAAGTAAAAGGGAAATATTACGACCATTATTTTATTTTTGATATATACACATTTTTTTTTTTTTTTTTGAAACCGATATACAACAATGGGCAACTCCCACACTAGGGTGGTAGAAAGTAGAAAGAAGTCGAAATATGGGTGAAACCCATATGGTGTGCTAATGTTTTTATTACCGATTCGCTAGCTTGACTCGATCCCGCATTCATTGGTTCATGGGAAAGTTTGTAGATCCGGACAACCACAAGTGGAATGTCCTCTCCAAAATAGTGTTTCAATCGATGACCATTCACTTTAAAATTTGGACCATCGGGTTGAGATAACTCAACGGTTCCATAAGGAAATACTTTAGTGATGGTGAATTGTCCGCACCAGTGGATTTTAGTTTGCTCGAGAAAATCTTCAATCTTGAATTGAAAAGAAGGACTCGATCACCGATGTTGAAAACGCGGTTCTTGATTTTGGAGTCATGAATCTTCTTTGTCTTTTGTTTGTAGATCAAAGAGTTCTCGTATGCTTGATCACGTAGTTCATTTAATTCATTCATTTGAACTTTTCGTGATCACCAAATGTCTGAATATCGGTTGGTATGTTTCAAGGCCCGTGATGCTTTGTGCTCAAGCTCAATCGGCAGATGACATGCCTTTCCGTACACAAGCTTGTATGGAGTACAGATGGGTGTTTTATAAGTCGCACGGAAGGCCCAGAGCGTCATCTAGCTTATCCGACCAAGAGGCACGGTTTTCGCCACCGTCCTTTCCGCAATTTTTAATCCTCTGTTGGAAACTTCCACTTGCCCACTTGTTTGGGGGTGGTATGCAGAGAGAGACGGTGGGTTACACCATACTTTGCATGACTCGATCAAATTGGTCATTGCAGAAATGCGCATCACGATCACCGATTATAGCTCGTGGAGTTCCAAACCTAGCAAAAGAGATTTTAAGAATTTCACAACAACTCGGCATCATTGGTAGGCAAAGCTGCTTCAAACCCATTTTGACAAATAGTCAATGGCCACGAGTATGTATTTGTTTCCTCGAGATGATGGAAATGGCCCATAAAGTCAATGCCCCGGATGTCAAAGATCTCACACACTTGAATGGCGTTTTGCGGCATTTCATTTCTTTGAGAGATATTTCCATGACGTTGACAAGCGTCGCTGTGTTTTGACAAATTCGTGGGCATCCTTGTAAATGGGCCAATAAAATCCGGAATTAGACACCTTCTTGGCAATGTAGTTTGACTATGATGGCCCCGTGGGTCCAAAGATGGCAAGCTTTGAGAATGTCCATAGCTTCCTATCCATAAACACACCGTCGGATGACTTGATCCGCATGATTTTTAATAAGTAGGGTCGCCCCGTAAGTAATGTTTAACATCCTTGAATAATTTGTTCTTCTGTTGGGTCGACATTCCTTTCATTATGAAATTACCCGCATGGTAATTTGCGAAGTCAACAAACCATGGGGTAGTAGAGTTTCCACGAAAAGAAACCGCATTGAGTGTCTCGAGAGGAAATGTTTCATTTATTTCCTTTTCTCGAAAACATCTTGGTGAGGTTTTCTAGACGGGACAAATGATCAGACCAGTTCTCGGTTCCTTTTTATCACGTATAATGATATCAAATTCTTGCAGGAGGAAAACCCAACGGAGCAATCTCGGTTTTGCATCTTGTTTTGCAAAGAGATATTTGAGAGCCGAGTGATCCGTATACACCACGATTTGGTCAAGATTAAGTATGGTCGAAACTTTTCAAACGCATACACCACGGCTAGTAGCTCTTTTTCGTGGTGGTGTAATGGGTTTGAGCTTCATCATAGTCTTACTTGCGTGAGTGGATCGGTTGAAAATGCTTGGTTCACGTTGTCCCGTGATCGCACCGATAGCAAAATCACTTGCATTGCACATGTGCTCAAAAGCAAGTCCCATCGGGCAACGAGAATGGGTGCTTCACTAAGCTTTTTCTTTAATGTTTCAAAAGCTTTGATGCACTCGGGTGAGAAGATAAAAGGAGCATCTTTTCAAGAAGATGGGTCATAGGTCAAGCGATTTTAGAAAAATCTTGTATGAATCTGCGATAAAACCGGCATGACCTAAAAACTCCTAATACCTTTGACGGTAGTAGGATGAGGTAATTTAGCAATAACATCGACTTTTGCTCTATCGACCTGAATCCCGTTTTTTGAAATCTTATGGCCAAGGACTATGCCTTCTTTGACCATAAAGTGGCTCTTCTCCCAATTTAGACAAAGATTGGTTTCTTCACACCGTTTTAGCATTTTTTCTAAATGGGAGAGACGTGTTTGAAATGAGTCCCCAATGACCGAGAAGTCATCCATAAACACCTCCATTGTTTCCCCGATCATGTCACGGAAAATTGCCATCATACATCGTTGGAACGTGCCGGGAGCATTACATAGGCCAAAAGGCATACGCCGTAGGGCAAAAGTTCCGTATGGGCGGGTGAATGTGGTCTTTTCTTGATCCCGTGGATCAATGGGGATCTGAAAATACCCCGAGAAACCATCCAGGAAACAATAATATTCGTTTCCTGCTAATCTCTCAAGCATTTGGTCCATGAAGGGTAGAGGAAAATGGTCTTTTCGGGTGGCGTCATTCAACTTGCGATAGTCAATACACACACGCCATCCCATTACCAACCGAGTTGGAATTAACTCGTTATTTTCATTTGTGACAACGGTAATGCCACCCTTTTTAGGAAGACAGTGAATTGGGCTAACCCAAGGACTATCAGAAATCGGGTAAATCAAACCGGCATCAAGAAGTTTGAGAACCTCCTGTTTGATAACCTCATGAATCTTAGGATTTACTCTTCTCTGATGTTGAACTGCTGGTTTGAAGTCATCCTCCATCAAGATTTTGTGAGTACAAAACTCAGGGTTGATACCCTTAATTTCGGAGAGTTTCCAAGCAATTGCTTGCTTGTGCAACTTCAAAACCTTTATCAGAGCAGTCTTTTCATCTTTACTCAAATCTCGAGCAATAATGACGGGTAATTTATCATCACCCTCAAGCAATGCATACTTGAGATGAGGTGGTAAGTCCTTAAGTTCAATCTCAGGAAATTCTTCAGTTTTCTCAACTGACTTGACTTCCTTGTTATGACACTCAACGGGAGAGAGTGGAGGAGAAGTGTCCTGATTTAACAACTTCTCACGAAGAAGAATATCTCCCTCCAGATTAATCTCATTGTTATTAACCTCATCTGGAATTGAATCATTAGTGTGGGGGATTGATGATGGATCATCATTAAGCAACTTCTCAAGGAGAAGTATGTCCCCCTCGATGTCAATTGGAGCATGATCAATTTCCCATGAAACTGAATCACTAGACAAGTATGCTTCAATTTCTTCCAAGATGAAGTCCCTTCCCTCAAACGGAGTGAGAGAAGGAGTAGAATTGGTAATTATGGGTTGAGATGAATGAGTGAGATTATCACTCGAAGAATTATGAACATAACCGAGAACTTCTTGAGAGTACTCATCAGAAGCAACATCAATGATATCTATTCGGTTAACCGACTCAGAATCATAGTTTGTGGAGTACCTCAAAGTTTGATCAAGGTTAAAGGTAACAACTTCATTACCCACACGTAATGTGATTTCTTGCTCAAATACATCAATGAGAGCACGGCCGTTCTCGTGAATCCTCGTCCAACAATGAGGGAACCCGATGATCTGCATCAAAGTCAACAACCACAAAGTCGGTGGAAAATGGAACTTTCCTACTTTCACGAATACATCCTCGGCGATGCCAAGTGGACATGATATTGAACGATCTGCAAGCTCAAGAGTCATGCGGTAGGAGTAAGGTCGGAAGAGAAAGCATCTTCCATAATCGAAAACATTCAATCATTCCCGGAAAACACAAGGTAGAAGAAATTTTCCTGATCTCCAAGCTTTTGGAAGCTTCTTTATGAGAATCACGAAAGTTCTCGCTCGAGGAGTTTTAGCCATTTCAAACAGCTTTTTCCTTGTTGCTTAACATGTGTTTGAGAGTCGATGCAAACTTGGGCATCGCATTATAGCATCCGCAAACCTTATGTCAAAATGTAGTTCTTGGAAAATTTGAAAAATTTGTCCATTTGATGACCGGCTTTTTCATGAGCTTTGCTCATTTAAACGTGATGGGTAAGGAATAGAAGTTTTGGATTTGGGGTTTTCAACGGAGCTACTGAAGGTTCAAAACCACTCTGGATTGGATTTGGGTTTCGGGACAACTTGAGGATGGACATGTCAGGTTCTCGTGAGCTAGTGGGTTGCACTTGGTCCTTTGTCGCCTCGTGTTCACTTTCCACTACCTTCGGAGAGAGAAGAAGAGGTAGTAGGAATAGTGGGTCAATCATATGAAGCACCACTTCGGTTGTGATCGCTTTGCATCGCCTGGGTTAGCGATCGTGTTGCTCGGAAGTTTTCCGAGCCCGAGGGTTGATCATTTAAAGACTTCTTTAGATCGTGATTTGGTGACCAACAACCTGTTCATTTCCTCTTGGGATTTCATGAATTGCTTCAAAAGCTCATCGATGTTGATCTTGGAGGAGGTGGAGGGAAATTTTGAGGCCGTATGTTTTGATTATAGCCTTGTTGTTGGAAATTCCTTGGTTAGGATTCACATTTTCGAAATTGATTCCTTGATTGAAATTGTTTGGATTAAAGTTTCCTTGATGTTGGAAACCTTGATTTGGTCCGAATAGAAATTACCTTGGTTTTGATAACCTTGGTTCATTCTAGGTTGGTTCGATTCGGTTTTGCATGTTATGATTCTCGTTAAAACCGGTGGTCCCCGATAAGTATTAGCACGGTAGTTTGGTTCATTTTGAGGACGGTATTGATTACCTCCCGATGTGAAGTACCGCTATAGCATTGGCTTCAAACGGACTACCATCGGTGGCGAGACAGCTTGTAGTATGCATGAGGGCCACCACAAGTGACACGACTCGACTTTCTTCACTTCACCATGTGGTGGTGTCGTGTGAAAGTGACTTTCTTTGGTTCGCAAGAACCAAAGCTGAATAGCATCCGTGAGTTTGTCAATCTTAACATCGGTGCTAGATGTACTCACGTGAGATGAAGTAGAAGGTCCTGTATTAGAATGAGACCGATATGTCTTTGTTCGCATGTGGTGACACGGGACTTGTTTTCTATGATTTGCAAGGCTTCTTTTGTGGTCTTGCTCAGAAATTACCTCCATGAGGCATTTAAAGAGTCTTGGTCGGTTTGGCTCGCACCATTATAGAAAGTATCCATTTGCATTAACTCGGTAAAACCATGATGCGGACACCGTCGGAGCAACTCTTTGTAACGATCCCATGCCTCACCGAATGATTCATCAAATCTTTGAGTGAATTTCATTATCTCATTCTTAAGACTTGTAGTTCGGGATGGAGGATAGAATTCGTTAACAAATTTAGTGACTAAATCCTCCCATGTCTAAATGGAACGAGGGGTTGTTTCTCAAGCCAATTCCGGCTTGTCCTCTAAAGAGAATGGGAAGAAGAAGCTTAATTGCTTCATGTGGGACATTCTTGTATTTGATGGTCGATGCAATCTTGTTGAACCATCGAATATGTGCATGAGGTCGCCCCACTCAAAACCATAAAATTGGCTTTGGGTTACAAGATTAAGCAACCCGGTTTTGAGCTCGAAGGTATCACCACGATGGTCGGGACAACAATGGCATCTCCGTAACCATCGATGGGTGCTTGGAGAAGCTCATTCATCGGCTTATCTTCCGCCATTACGACTGGGGTGGTGGTGCTAGACGCCTCGATCACGGTCAAGGAGCGAACGTCCTCACGCTCACGAGGAATACTTACAAGCTCGAAAGTGGACTTGTGGAGTGGAAGATCGAGCGCGATGCACTAAGTATAAAATCAATTTTCAAAACAAACGCGAGGCAAAACGACAAGTGAACTTAAACCAATAATCACAAATGAAATGGCTTCTTTGAAAAAGGTACACCAAATCACAAGGACACAAAGGTAAGTTTTGATCTTTAAGATTGGGAACTTATTAATGTTCACACCCCCAGTTGGTAGGTGTTCTGCCTTGGTTTGCGGTGGTTGATTTTTATGTATTTATGAAGTACCACTAAAAAGACGTAGGTATGGATTTGTGCTAAGGGTATAAAAACTTTTGGACAATATTTTTGGTATCGTCTCGTTTAACCGAATCGTATCTATTTAAGAATCACCTTAAAGAAAATACAAGATAGAAAACGTTACGATTGTTTTGTTGTTTTATATTTTTTGGAGTTGTTAACACTTCAGAAAAGTGTTAATGAACTTTTGATTTTGATAACTTTACAAAAAGCATTTACAAAAGGTGGTATATGTGCAAGTATGGGTCTAAATATGTTTAAAACACGCTTACTGACCTCCCGGCAGCGCGCCTAAAATTTGATTGGTCCCAAAACAGTCAAGAAATATTGACCAAAGGTTTTAGTCAACAAAAGTTTACTATTATGGACTCAATACAATTTCCCTTGGAATTTAGTGGATTCCCGGGTCGTTTAGTCCCACGGAGGTTGAATGGTGAAGGAAAACGTTCAGACGTAGAATGATCACTAAGAATAATGATCTGTAAGGATTTGGGTTGATAATTACACTACTGATTGTTTGGAATTGTATTTGGATACAGAGCTATAAAACACAACAATCAGATTAAACAAACGTGTATAACAAGAAAATAAAAATGTAAAATTTAAAAACTACAGGGACTTAAAATGACAAGTTTAAAACTAAAAGGATATAAAATGAAAATTTTAAAACTATTTAAACTTAAAGAAAATTAAAATCTAAAAAGAAAATATTTTACTAATATTATATTAATTTAATATTAATTAATTAATCAAAACTATTTTAAACTTATTTAAAATTTAACTTAATTATTCTAAAAAGATTTATAATACAAAACTAACTAAGAAAATTACAAATTTATTTACTCAAAATCTAGAACAACTTAAAAGATTTATAAAAATTAAAAACAAATATTTTTGTCTTTTAGCAAAGGTTTTATAAATTAAAAACTTAATTAATAATTCAAATCTAATTAAACTAATTAAAGGATTAAAATTAGAAAATAAAAAGGGAAAATTATAAGATTAATTTTTATAGGTTCTAATTAAGTTAACAAAGCTAGGAAAAATATAAAAACATGGTTTTACTTAATAAAGATTAATTTTACTATTTAATACTTTAATATTAGTTAATTATTAAAACTATTATTAATTATTAAAAATACTAAATGACAAAGGAAAAATCTGAGAAAATTCCTAAAAATACTTTAATATGACATAAACTTAAGAAAAATATAAAAACAGATAAGTGCTTAATAATAAGCTGAAAAGAAAATTAAAAAGCTAAATTATATTAAATAAACGCTATCACTATTTTTAAAATTGATGTTTTTGTGTTTTTTTATTGTTTAAACCTACTATACTACTGATTATATGCAACTTTTACAAAGGCAAACTTTTTGGAACTTGAAAAGAAGCAAAACAAAAGCTTATGAGCTTAACAGTTGAGCTTTTGGCTCAATTTGATGATTCAAGCTCAAATAAGTGGCCAAATAAGCTAAATAAAAAGAAACAAAAGTGAAATAAGATGAAAATAAGTTAAAGGAACTGGTAATGAGTAAGAAATTACAAAAAGTAGCACTAATAAGCTTAGGATAAGCCAATAAGCACTTTCACTAAACCTATCAACCAAACAGGCGTGCAAGGATCTTTAAGGTCTGATTAAGCTAGGGGCCAAAGCTCCAAAGCTCAAAATGAGCACTGACACAACAAGCTTGTTAGGTGAGCTTCTCAAAAACCAAAGTATACAAGGTGGGGCCCACTATTAAGCTCCTGTGAGCTTGTGAAAGTGGCTCAAGTACACCGATCGATTGAGCGGTGTCTTGAGTGAATGGGACAAGGTAAAAGCTACTGCACCCTAACAAATAAGCTACAAAGTGGAAATTAAGCACTGAACCTTTGAGATGGCTAGGTGGGCTTTCCAAAAAGCTAAGGGTCAAGCCCTGGGTCCTACTAAAAAGCTCTGTGTGAGCTTATGAAAACAAGCAGATAACACCAACTCCCTTTGCACATGGGAGGTAAGCTGTTTTGAAAAGCTGATTCTAAGCTTAAAGAGCCTTAGAAAAATTTCACAAAAATCAGATTTAGAAACCAGACCGGCTTAACTTGTTAAACCCATAATATCAAAAGCTTTTGATCAAATATGAAGACATGAAAAATCCACAAAGTTTCATGTAAAACTCTTTTGAACCAATTTGACTTTTTATGGAAGAACTGAAAAGTTGACTTAAGTGAGATTTGAATCCAATTTACTTACTGATTATGTTAAATTATACTGAATTAAGACTAGATTGATCAATTCTAACAACTTATAAACATGATAGCATGATTATGGAACATAGAAATCCAACAAATAATAAGCAAGATGTGATAACAAGCTATTTTGACTTTTACACTAATAAGGACTCGTGTTTTATGACTTAAAAGGTCTAATGGGACTTAGTATAACGAGATAACAACAACAACCAACAACAAGAACTCTCAAGGCAACTCGGATAAATAGCTTGATCCAAACAACCCTTTAGAAAATTGTTTTGAAGCTTAAGGCACTAAAACAAATTTTTAAACCAAGAAATCTATTGATTAACTTATAATAACTATATTTAGACAGAATTAAGCCTACTTAGACAAGTTTTGACTAGTTTTAAACACAAATTGGCAATATGACAGTTTTTAAGCTAATTAATGAAAAATGAACAAAGCAAGCTAAAATGAATAAAGACTATTCTAAAAAGCTATAATATGATAAAATTAAGCTAATGAGACAGAATTAAGCTAAAATTAATACACTTTAAACATTTAAACTAGAAAATGCAAATTTTGAAGAAATTGCTTACAAAAGGTTATCCAACTGTAAACATAGAACAAGGACCAAGGAAACACTCCTATAGGCCTTCCACAAGGCCACTAAACCATTTCCATCCAATAATAAACCTGCTTCCGCTTTCTTGCACCATCTTCAATGATTTTTTTATTTTTAACCTATTTTTCTTGATTTTTATGAATTTTTAAGTTCTATAACTACAACTGATTTTAATGGTTCTAATAGCTCTCAGAAGCTATATAAGGAACTTATATGAGCTTATGAGTCCATAACATCAACTACAAACAACTTTAAGCTAAAATTGAGATTTTGCTCAAGAATTGCATAAACTGAGATAGGATTAAATTGCTAAAATTGATAGTTGAAAAAGGTTTAACTTATATTGGAAATACTGATAATACAACTTGAAAGCTAGAAATTACACTGGAATATGAAAATTAAGCTATTCGACATACATTAACTAAAATTACACTAGATACATATCTACATTGCTCCTTTCTTTCTTTATATTGATCTTTTAGACTCTGTCGACATCTCTGAAACTTTCCCACTTGATTTCAACCCTTGGATCCTTTGAATTCATCAAAAACGTCCATTTGGAATTTTGGCGCCAAAATATCATAAGCAGGTTTTTTTCAATTAAGGTTTTTGGATGTTTGTGGAGGTGTAGGGGAGTGGGTAAACAGCTGGAAAGGTGGTGGTGAGGTGGTAGGAACAAGTGGTGGAAACCATGGTGGTTTCTGGTTTCGGCGGGGATTTTGAGAGAGATGAATAGTGACGGTGGTTTGACTGGGGTTTGACCCTGTTTTTAATAATAGGTTGGGGGTTCAAAATGGGGGGTTCAAGTAGGATTTTGAACTGGCTCAAAGGTCAAGGGTCATGGTCCAAGGTTCAAGTTACTTGGGCTTGTGTGTAGCATTGGGCTGCTGGGTTTGTAGGTTTGTGTTTTTGGTTTTATTTATATTTTGGGTTAATACAATTTAGGGTCCGGTTTGGTTTGTAGTTATTACAAGGACCAAAATTGTAATTTGTGCAAAGTTGAGGGGTTAAACCTGCAAATTTTCCAAAGTTAACACAAGGACCGATTATGCCATATATGAATAGTACAAGGGTTATATTTATTAATTTTCCATTTTAAATAACTCAGGGACCATTTTTGACAGTTTTCAAAGTTGAGGGACCAAAGTTGTAAATATGCAATTTTAACTTCAAAGGACTATTTCTAACAACTTGTGAATCCCAAGGACCTTTAATGATATTTTACAAGTTTCAATTACGAGAGGACTAGTTTTGCCAATTTATGAAAGTTTAGGAACTAAATCGTAAATTATGTAAACTTTGTTGTTTTTCATCGCTTTTCAATCCTTTTGCACTTGTAACACATTAAAACACATTCCAATGATATTTATAGTATTTTGTGGCATTTCGAGTGTTTCGAGATGTTTTGCAGTTTAAATGGAATAAAATGATGAGTATTTAGACACTCATCAATCCCCATACTAAACTATTGCTAGTCCCTAGCAATCTTTTATGAAAAATTAATGGATTTCATCTCTTTATCAAATGCCATTACTTCTGGAGTAGCCAATTGTTTCAGTTCAAGTAAGAACCTTGGTACAATGATAACCAAAATGATTTTGAGCAAATCACCGACTTTCAACGGTTTTAATTTGTCTTTACCATAAGCCGTTTGCTCGGACTAGCCAACTCTTAGATAAAATATCTTTGGTGAGTCGATTACCAATTATGGTTTTCCAAGCGCCTTTACCACAAGCCATAAACTTGCGGGCTAGCCAACTCTTTACTAATTAAAGAAATGGTGAATGAACACCATACAATTTTGGGCAAATTGCAAGCCATAAACGGATTTTAGATATCTTAACCAAGAGTCATTTGCTCTGGATTAGCCAATCCTTTTGTTTATTAGACATGGCGGATCGATAATCAGAAGTGAGTAAGTGCAAAACACTTACTCCAAAAACAATTTTGGCCAAAAATGGGGAATGGGTGGTATAATTACATGATAAAATTCGTGAGAATTCCCCACACTAGAAATGAATATTGCCCTCAATATTCAAAGTACCTACCTGTTATGCGAAACATAGAAAGTAAAAGGAAATATTACAACCATCCGTGGTAATGAATTATTGCCAACAGTGATGGTGACTTGTTTGTTGTTAAGTGACACCGTTACAGCACTTTGACCTTTGACCTTTTGTATTGTATGCCAGAATTGGTGAATATAAATCTCCGACACCGTTGCAGAGTTTGTGAGCATATTCTTGTAGGGATGAGTCTTCAGAATATCCACAACAATCTGACAAGACGACTCAGAACAAGTGTAGTTTTCAAAATCAATTCTGAGGTTGTTCTTTCCAATCTTCATAGTGTAACCGTTGGGGAAGATGTATTCAACTGTGAGAACATTTGGTGCATCAACATTTTCCATTTGGACGTTCATATCGTGATCTGAAAGATGTTTAGCCAAAAGAACCAACATATCGAAAGACATTATGTTAGTCAAAAGCTGATTTTATTGTCTAATTATTGAATATGATATGTTAATGATTGTTACGAGTCCAATATCACTTGTTAGTCCAATTGTCCAAAGACGTCGTGATAATTTTCGTGAGTAGATTAACTTTGAGTTTTAAAGTCCAAGTTTTAACTTATTTTCACAACTTATTAACCATTTAAGCTTATTGATGAAATTTTGGTTTCGTGACGTTATGATTTGTTTATTTACAAGTTTGTACGCGTAACACTTCATAATTTTGGTTAATATAAGGCTTAGGCGAAAGTTCCAAGCTTATGCGTAAACTGTTGTGGTCATACGCGTAAGCATAAGCTTGTGTAGGATCTTGACTTACGCGTAAGAAATGTTACGCGTGAGAAAAGAGAACCTTAGGCATAAAGCTTACGCGTAAGCGTATATGGGAGCTTACGCGCAAGGCTTACTCATAAGAGTGAACCTTATGCGTAACGCCATCGCTTACGCATATCCTTCACAGATACGCGTAGTCCCCTTTGTAGAACCTTGCACGTAAAGGTTACGCGTAAGATTTCTCTTACGATTAACATTCTACGCGTAAGGTGATCCTTTTGCGTAGGAGCTCAGTTAACCTTGATTTTGAATATTTCACAAGTAATAACCTGAAATAAATGAATCATAACACTTTCATTAACACCACATTCAATCTCTTTCAGTTTAACATGAAGTCTTAATCAAAACTGGTTATGCGTAGGACATGCTTACGCGTAAAACTTAAACCCTAGGATTCAAAAATTACGAGTAAGAGTTTTAGCCATAGAAATTGCACCAAACCTTTTTTGGGATATCTAAGAAGCCTAATGAGTTGTTTTATCCATATTTTAACATCAAAACCCATTCGAATCAAAAGTACCCAATTCCTACGAGTATAAACGCTTTTCAATTTCTTAAGATTTCTTGTTTCTGGGCAAGATTCAAGCAAGGTTTAGGTCAATTAATCATGTGTACAACATCATAAGAACAACTAATAGACCAAAAACACTCTCAAACGAGAACACCCAATTCCACGCATAAACCCTAAAACTTGAAAGTGATTCAAAAATGTTTTCTGGGTAGATTTCAAGGATGGAAATGTTTATAATAACTGTTTTTAAACATTTTGACACATTAATAATCACTATAAACACTCCATAATGATTTTGTGTTCAAACGCATACGCGTAGAACACCAAATCACTTCAAACTTAAAACCAACCGTTGGATTTGTTTAAAAAGAACCAATGTTCAAAACTCACTATAAATCATAAAACACTTACAAAGTTGAAGATTGTTGAATGGATTTGAGTATGGAATCTTATGCATGGGATTAGTAGATGAGATATTAAATGTTTTGAATTTAATGTTAAAGTGAAGTTGGTGGAGGAGTTTTGTTAGGAATTAGTTTAAGCTTTTGACAACATCGGTCCCTCCACCTTAACCATTTTCATCCACACCCATAAGTTCCAATTTGGTTACTTTAAAATGATATTTGAAAGAAACTGACGACACTCCCCCGACTTAATAAATAATGAAATTTTATAATTTTGAGTTCGGGGAGAGTCAATAAGCCAGAAATGTGACCACCATTAACAAAGAAACAACCTGGATAAAGTAACATGCAAGTGCAAGGTTTTATGAAACTGAAAAATATTTACTTTCTCCCCCTCAACACTTGACCAAGAAAATACTGAATTTTGAAAGATTAAAGTGTTGACGGAAGATTTACTTGCCATGTTTGAAAGAAATAAGAGAGGAGAATATTTTTGAATTTTATCAGATTTTATATTTTTGTATTTTTTGGAAAATATTTAAAAAGAGGTTTTGTGTTTGATTGGTTTTAAGATTGTTTTAAAATTTCATCCGGTTCTCTCGAGTCAAACACCACATACCAATCCGTGGACCAACTCAAGAAACCTAGTAGGAGCTAAGGCTTTGGTGAGAAGATCGCAAGTTGGTATTCAAGACCACAAAGTATAATTCAACGGTACACTTTTCCACATGCTCCTTGATGAAATCATATCAAAGATTGATGTGCTTTGATTTTGAATGTTGAATGAGTTGTACGAGATCACAATAGCACTTCGATTATCGCAGACGGATTACGTCAAACACGTAACCATAGTCTTTGAGTTGTGTTCTCATCCAATAGAGCTTTAACACAACACGACATGGCTACATATTCGCTTTGGTTGAGGACAACGATGTAGAATCGCTTCTTCGATTTCCATGACACCGCTTTATCACCAAGAAATTGTAATGCTCTCAAGTACTTTTCCGTGAGTCTAAACGACTGTGTGATCGCCGTCAAGTTAGTTCAAAACCGAATCCTTCGGATACCGGATCCCAAGTTAATGGTTCCTTAATGTATCTGAGGATTCTTTTAGCCTCGAGAGGTGAGTTTCGATTGGTCGCGATCGATAACGAGAGCACGATATACAACAAAGACAATATCAGGTCTCTTGGTCGTTAGATACATGAGTGACCCAATGATACTTTGGTATTTGGTAGGGTCAACCAATTTCCCATGCAAATCGTCGCCCGCTTGGTATGTGCCATTGGTGTGTCATAGGTGTCACAATTTTGCATTCCATTTTGTTTAAAATTTCAAGGGCATATTTGACCGACTCAAGAAAATACCAAGGGAGATTGATGAACTGCAGCCCTAGAAAGAACGACGCTCACCCATCATGGACATTTCAAAATGTTTTCATAAGTTTTGAAAAGGCGTTTGAGTATTTTAAATGTGTTGACCCAAAATGATGTCATCCACATAGATTTGAACGATTAAAATGTGAGCCCGTGATATTGTATGAATAGTGTAGGGTCGACCGAACCTTTGGTGAAATTATTGGCAATGAGAAAGGATGATAACTTATCGTACCACGCGATGAGCTTGTTTGAGTCCGTAGAGAGCCTTGTTGTTTTGTAAACGTGGTTCGGGAACTCGGATCAACGAATCCTTCCGGCTGGTGACATAGACCATTTCTTTCGTTTACCATTCGTAAAAGCGCTTTGACGCCCATCCGAAAGACCGTGATGTTCATGTGAGCGCGAATGCCGTAAATATCCGAACGACCTCAAGACGAGCAACCAGAGCGAATGATTCTTCAAAGTCAATACCCTATTCCTGTCTATAACCCTTAGCCACCAGGCGTGACTTATTTCTGATTACGGTTCCTTCAACATCTAATTTGTTTTTCCAAATCCATTTGAGACCAATGACATAGACCCCTGTTGGTCTTTCAACCAATTCTCATACTTCAAGACGTTTAAACTGATTGAGTTCTTCCTGCATGGATTCAATCAATTTGTCTTTGGTCATTGCGTCTTTAATGTTTTTAGGTTCAGATTGGCAGGCAAGTGAGTGCATAAATGCAATGTTCACCGTCTCGTGTGAAGATGTTGTCTATTTCGGGCCGATTTGGGTTTCCAATAATGTTCATGAGAGGATGGCCCTTAGTCCAACGATGTGGAGGGTTGATGTTGATAAACTTGTTGCGATTAGAGGATTCAAATGACTTGTAGATGATTCCGCAACATCGATGTGGCGCTTCATTTGCAAAAGGGTTGAAGAACGATTTGGATCATAATTTGCGTGTGGGGTACTTCATTGTTCGTAACATCATGAGTCGGTTCAACGTCATTGGATGCGATTTGTTCACCGTTGTTGTAGAATCATTTGTTGGTGCTTCCGAGCAGTGAGTTGTTGTGGCGTGTGTATCGTATTTGATTTTGATCGGGTTGAGCAATGAAACATTGGATACATCCGAGCACGCTCATCAAAATCATCACTAAACGTAGGAGCAAAGAACTTTTCCATTTGTTGACGAGCAAGTCGGAGGCTTGGTTCGATTGATGATGGGGTTTGAGGAAGTTTAAACGGTTGTGATCGGGTTCAAGTCGTTATACTCGAAGTTATTTCAGAAGCTCATCGAAATTTGCATGAATCGCTTCCATAACCTTCTTTGTACGACGATTCAAGATCCGATAACCTTTAGAATTCTCACAAGACCCAATAAAGACTCCAATGTCGCTTTGGCTTTGAGCTTTCCAAAGTCATTACGATCATTATTCGGTAGCTAAGGATCCAAATACATGAAAGTGTTTTAGATTTGGTTTTCGTTATGGATAAGCTCAAAGGGTGTTTTGTTATGGCGCTTAGTAATCATTGAATGATTTTGAGTGTAGCGTGTGCATTGACACGGCTTGACCCACAAGTAATCGTGAAGTTTAGCATTGATCAACATCATTCTTGCAGCTTCTACTAACGCTCGTTACTTTTCAACAACTCCGCTTTGTTCTCGGGGCACGTAATCGATGTTTGATGCTCAATTCCCACTTTCTCATAATATTCACGAAGAGTTTGATTCACAAATTCAGCTTTTGTATCGCTTGAATTTGTCCGACCGTGTTCGGAGTCGAACTTGAATTTTTCGAGAATGGTGATGATCATCTCGGAGCCCGATCTTTACTTGAAAAAACAAACCCAAGTCCATTGTGAGTAGACATCGACGATTACAATATGTAGCGCTTGCCATTAATCTTCGCACGCGCGCATCGGGCAACACAAATCCATGTGATGAAGATGACGACATGTCGTAAGTCGTGTTCCACCTTTAAGGAAAGTGAGCACGAGTGATTTTCGCTTGTTCACAAGTCGAGCATAGGTGATCTTTAGAATACCGGAATCTTGGGAGACCTTCAACAAGTTTGTATCGTGCAAGATTGGTTATGGTTTGTGATAAGGTTTTAAAAGGTACCATTTTGAGGGTCGTTTTAGCCCTTATTTGATCACTTTTGTATCCGTTATTGCTTAATATCGTTCCTTTTCACTTTTAGGTCTCTTGAAGGCAAAATCTTTGGAATGGCACTTATTTGGACGAAAAGGCGCGAATATCTGAAGAAATGGCCAAAGTCGAATCGAGACACTAAAAGTCACGAAAATGTAGGCGACGGCGCCATCAAGAACTCACGACCGCCGAGGATTTTGCGACGGCTCGTAAGTGAAATTGCATGTTTTCGAGGGACGGCGCCAAAGTTATGGAAGAGTAGGCCGTCGCAACTCGCACGGCCTAGATGCAACCCGACGGCGTCGAAGTCAAGAGACGGCGCCACATGCATAGGTGACGCCACAAGGTTAACGTAGCCAAGACGAAACCCTAATGAGCGGTGACATGACGCGCACACAAAATGTAAGGTGACGTCGCGATATGTAATATTATATATAGAATCCGAATTTTTCGCTTTTAGAGAGTAGTCTTTGGAGTAAAACCTAAAACCGAACCAAGGCTGTCTTGTACAAGATTTTAGGGTTCCAAACCCTATCTTACATCAAGATAAGTGTTTACTTCATCAATTCAATTATGTCTTTGATTATTTGTGTGTATGCTTGCATGTTCTCCATGTCCCGCTAATTTATTTGTGTGTTTGCTAGGAATATGAAACTTAATTATTGAATATTGATTGGTTGTTTTTACCTTAGTTGATTAATGATCTAGTAATGCGATAGGTCATTCGTTGTGTACTTAATGCTTGATTCATCTTTGTGAACCTTAGAATATAATTACCGAGTAGTTGTAGGCTAACCCATCCAAAGAGTGCCTTAGAGTAAGAGTTTATTATCCCTAGTTGGTTTTGTAGACGAGACCCTTTGGTAAGTTCAAAGAGTTAGGGAGAAACGATACCCTACAACTTTAGATACACAACGCAACTAAGAATAAGGACGTGACAATTCAACCATCAATAGGAGATAATTAAGGAGTAGTAAAACCTAAGTAAACACATCTTTAAACTATCATACGAGCACAATATAATTAGACATAGACCACCACCACCTTAGTTTAGATAATTAGATAATAGTAGAGTAATCGGTAGAAATACCAACCCCCAAATTCAAACCCCGAGATTCAGACCTTTCAATTTCCTAAAACATAAAAAGATAAAAATAATCTTCCTCAACCCCAACCTTAGGGTAGTAACTCTCACTAGCATTCCTATTCCCTAGAGAACGATATCAATACCCGTGGCTTACCCTAATACTACACTACAACGATTAGGTTCATCGCCTAGGGTGTTGAAAACTTGCTCGATTTAAAAGGAAGTTCCTTTGACCCCGAACGACGCTGTAGCGTTATCAAGTTTTTGGCGCGCCGGGAATAGAATAGCTAGTTAGTAGTCCACCTCGCTTAGGTTTCTTTGCTTGATTCCTATCAAGTAAATTTTTCTCATTTTTAGCTTCCTCATAGTCTATCCCCTTCTTCGTGACCTTTGTTCGTAATTCCATCACTTTTCATCATGGAAGGTGATAATCAACCACCATTCATCAACCTACCACAAATGACCCGCCAAGAGCCCGTACTCTTGGTGAATACTCGAGACCAAGCCACCTAGGCTATAGGAACACCATTGAGCTTCCCGACCAAGCCCAAACTACGGCCTGCGATCCGACACCATCCGGTTGGTGCAAACGGATGCATTCCATGGACTTCGTTCAAGATCCAAATCAAGATCTTAGGGATTTCCTTAAAATTGTCGATTCCATCGACCTCGATGCTACTACTCGGGAGACCACGCGCTGCGCCTCTTCCAATTCTCTCTACGGGACCAAGCTAGTAATTGGCTCGAGCGACTTCCCACGGGCTCCATCTCAAGTTGGGATGATCTTACCTCTCGCCGTTGCTCAATTTTTCCCACCGGGAGAACCACTAAGCTTAGGAATGACATCTTGATGTTCCAAAATGTCAAGGTAAATCTCTACTAAGCATGGACCCGATTCAAGGAACTACTCAGAACTCCCCATCATGGCATTGATCTTTGGCTTCAAATCTAAATCTTCTATGATCATACCGATTTCATCACGACGATCCATTAATCGAGTCACGGTGGAAGGCTCAATGACTTTAACGCAGAGAAATCTTGGGATATTATAGATGAGCTTGTCGATCAAAGCTACGAAGATTGGAATGAAATTCTCAAACTCCGATTAACGTAGTTAATGCCATATCAACTCTTCCGAATCCTCCGATACCCTCGAGGAGAAATTGAGTGCCATTAGAGAGGAATTGAATATCTTATGGAAAGGCAAAAAGAGCCGCCAGACAAATTTCTCGATGTTAGGATTCGTAAAATCCATAGTGAAGAGTCGGTCACCCCAACTATTATCTAGCATAAGTTAGCTCAGACATATCGTTTTTACGTGTTTATTAGTGTAGTTTAGTCTAGAGTAACACCGTGGAGGAAGGACGGTCTTTACCCACCGTATGACCGATCCACATCCGGCAGAGGACGTATTTGTGTAATTATAAATACCCTTCCATCCTTGGAAGGGGTGGTGCTTTCTCATTAATCTAACATTCTCTTTTTGTTTATCTCTCTAGAAACACCCTCTTCTCTCTTCATCTCTCTAAAACCATGGCATACTTGTATCATCACCATCCAAGACCACCCGAATCATCATAGCACAATATATGTAAGATCCTACAAATGGTACCAGAGCCAAGGTTTTGTGTTTTGATGATTTATTGGGTTTTTATACTTGTTTTAGGCTGTTTTGTACTAATATTTTTGGTCGGAAATTTTTATGGTTAACAGCGTATAACAGTTTTTTTTAACAAGTTTGTATCTTTTGGTCAAAACAACAAAGTCATCATGTCTATCAATGTTTTCTATCTGTTTTGTGTCACTTTTATGTCCAAACAAGAACTTTTATGATTTTTTTGTACCGATCCGAAAAATAAAAACTTGTGGTCTTTCCTCGATTTGTTTGGTCGAACAGAGCACTAAAGTCTTTCTTATGTCTGGTCTATGATAAAATGGGTAAAAAGAAGCTTTTCTTTATGACATTTTTCTCGTATTTTTATGAAGATGAACGGAAAAGTGGTCGGAAAACTCATCGAAAAAGTCAACGAGGTCAAAACCCTAGTTTTCACGCACAAGGAGCATCTTCAATGATATTTATGCATAACCGTGAAGTTATGCGTATGAATGGTTACGCGAAAAGTCAATGGGTCAAAACCCCAAACTTACGATAAGGACTTTACGCGTATGGAATACGCAGAAAAATAGGCTACGCTAAGCTTCTTCAGAATATTACGCATAACCGTGAAGTTATGCGAGGAAATGTTACGCGTAAGGTTTTACACAAGCCTTACGCATAAGCCTTACGCGTAAGAATCTGGTTACGCCTAAGAAACTTACGCTTAAGAAAGAAATAGATAGATTACGCATAAGGTTGCTAAAAGGATTACACATAAGACTTTTACGCTTAAGCTAAAGAATCAAGATGAAGAAGAATATGCTTATGCGTAAACTGCCTTGACCATACATGAAAACCTTTATGCGTAAAGACCATGACCACAAGACCATCATACCAAAACAATCTCATGAACCTTAGTTCCACCATCATCGGTCCATGAGAAATTTTTAACAGATCCGAAACAAATATCACCTCCAACAACATATCCCAAACTATCCTAACTCTTACTCCATCTCTTAAAATCAAATCGAAAAAGAAATGCATGACGACAAAAATCTTGATACTTATTTCGTGTCTCATAATTAGGTTGAGACCTTGATGGTCTAACACACGAAAGAGTTATCCATCATTGATCAATTGTTGAAGATTGACTTCATTTCATGTCCGAAAAGTTAAAGAGAAACACTATAACAATTATGTCATATGTTTTCTTTGGTTCGTTCATAACAAGAAAAATCAAAAACACAACAGGCAACAAATACCTACCCGAGACCAATCATTTGATCTTGAAGGTGTTTCTCTTAACGCTACGATATGATGATGGAAATTAGGTGATGACGGATGAGATGAGAGTTGATATTGTGAAGTGAGTTAATCATTTTTATGAAGAGGAGATTTGTATATGTGATGAGAATCGTTACATTTTCGATTTGTTTTGGAGAGAGTGTTTAAGATGATGGGGGCGTAGGTTTTGAGAAGTGTCTTAGGGTTAGGTTAAGACCAAATGTCTTTGTCCTTTATACCGGTTATACAAACGTCTGCATATTTGGATCGTGGGCTTTTTTCACTTGGAGCTTGGGCCTTAACCGGATTATATCTTGTATACTTGGACCGGATATAAATTGTGATTGTGATTGGACCGGATATACTTGATAGATGGGCTGAGGAGTTTCTAATAACCGAAAGTTTAATTTAAGAGTTGTTGCTCTTAGATAACTTTTGGATTATGAGTGGTATATTTGGTATGGTAATGTTTTCACGGAAGGATACAAATTCACGGTTTGAGCTTAAAATTTGTGAAATGAATTATTGATAATGGAGAATGAACCGATGAAAACCACCGCATGTTCCCCTAAAAAAGCAGATATTCACCGAAACCAAAGTTGTCTTAACACATTCAAGTCGACATTGTTTACGGTTTTGTCTTGATTTTGTAAAATCCCGAAAGAAATTATTTCTCGCTTTAAATCATAGACTTGTAAAATCCGTGAACAATGGAAACATCCCGGTTAAAGTAATGAGCATTTCGGATCTATCTTGCGGTTTATTCCCGGTTTTGTAAAATCCGTGAAAGAAACTATTTCTGTTTAAACCATAGAACTCAGAAATCACGTATTGATGGACCATCCCGGAGAAAGGAAGGTGTATTTCGGATCTTATCTAATGTCGGTACTACGGTTTCTACTTCAAGAAGGATAAAAGGTGTACTTCATGAATTGGATGTGTGTTTGGATATTCGCTATGGCGCTTTGGTTATTATATGGTTTTACGGGTTATGTGCTTTTAACCATGGTCGGATGAAACCATTATCATAGTTCACTTAAACGCCAAAGGAGGCTAGATTTGAGCTTTTAATCGAAGATGTGACAATGGCGTTAATTCAAGATTATTTATTTGAGGTTGAAGTGAAATAACACGGCGAGTGTACTTAGTATCGAAGGTATCGTGGATGTTTGGATGAAGATTCTTCATGATCCTTGTTCAAGCTTTCTATCAAAAACGAAGACTAGGAAATCTAGTTATTTTGGGAGTCTCTTTTCTTTTACCATGTGGGGAAATTGGGCTCAGATCACCACAAAATAACTATCACTTTAAGGAGTTACGTTGTAGTGCTCGAGGTCACATTGAATTGTGGAGTTTCAAGAGGTGATGTCGTCTACTACTTGATGGTTGGTTGGTTGAAGAGTATAGAGTACTTAGAGATTCAAATGGGCATGAATTCTTGCACCGCTCTTTGTTACATATGTACAAGTTTAAGTCACAAGTTCGGGGTAGTTTACTTGTGGTCAAATTCATCATATTGGGTTTTTCCATCACCGTCACGACAAAGAGCCTCTTGAATGAAAATGGGATTGATTACAAGTTTGCCAAGAGAGTTGAAAGAGAGAGATTATGACGTATGAACACAACAGCTCATGCCTCGCTCTCTAAAGAAAAGAAAAGTGTACGCTTCAAGGCGCTTTATCTTCTAAAGAAGAGAAATCTTCTTATGACGTATGAACACAACAGTTCATGCCTCGCTCTCTAAAGAAAATAAAAGTGTACGTTTCAAAGGCGCTTTATCTTCTAAAGAAGAGAAATCTTCTTATGACGTATGAACACTACGCTCATGCCTCGTACTCTAAAGAAAAGAAAAGTACGCGCTTCATGCGTTTTATCGTCTCAAGAAGAGAAATCTTCTTATTATGACCATTCTCATCAACATGCTTCATACTTTTTCCATGCGCTTCACCATCAAGTGAACCGGCTACCACCGATTGTTTTCTCATTCCACTTGCTCGATTATAATGAAGATGGCGACATCATGTGTCGATTTTGCGGGAGAGAAGTGTGAATAGAACATTCGGATGATTTTCACTTATTTAATCAAGAATGACAACTCCGTATGCAATTTTGAGGGGAGAAGAAGTGTGATAATTACGCATGGTTGATTGACATATGAGAATAAATGGTCAAACGGCTCCAAACTCATGAAAGAACCGAGCTTCTTCTTATCGGGTCATCTTTACATGGAGTTTCTTCAAAGAGCCGTTGGTTGACATCTTCACTCGGATTGATGAGTTTATCGACAAAAGTGCTTCCGGTTAATGCTTCACGTATACATCAACATGATGATTCCGAACAATCTCTCTGTTCTTTTTTGATGTGATTAGTAGTTTGGTGTTACCATCTTGCGTGTTCGTTGTGGCCTGATTGCTGATTTCCTTGATGAACATCTTTCTGTTCTTGTTTGATTGGGAGGGATCTTAGTTAAGGGGATTTGCAATATGTAAGTTAATTGGGATGCTTTTTGGTGGGATGCTTTTTGGTGTGAGTTGAAGATGTTAACTATCTATTCCTCAACTCGACAATCTTGAAGAAGGTCGAGTCTACAGTCTGTTCTACATTTTTTGCTGCATGTTAGAAGACTAAAGACGAGTTGCATTTGATTATCCAAAGACTTCTTCATATTCCGGTCATTGTCAGTTTAGGGGAGAGCATTAATTAGGGAGGGTGAAATGTCAGATTTAATCCCTAATAAGACTTGCTCACATTCTACTTCAGCAAGTTGATTCTTACAAAGACTTCAAGCGATCTTCTCAACAGATTTCAAGTATTTGGGCTTATAATGTTTTGCTGATTCTGAAGTGTCAAAACCAGCAAGGGGGAAGGAGACTCACATATAAACACAAAGCGAGTAAACTTGATGAACTTAATACTTCTAAGTAACTGAAGATATCCCGGGAAGATAAATGTTATTACCGCAGAGAAACTCATGGTTTGACTCATGGCGAGTAAACTTGATGAGCTTAATACTTCAAAGTGATTGAAGATATCCCGGGAAAACAAATGTCATGACTGTAGAGAAACTCAAGGTTTTACTCATCAAGGCTTTTAGTGTTATTATTCCAACGTCGTGGGGATGTGATGTAAATGAAAGTTTCAAGATAAAGAGGTAATCGGTGTGTGATGATCTCGATGTTATCGCAATCATCGAGGAGAGTAATTGTATACATTAGGGCGCCAATTGTCTCACTTAAGGGCTTAATCGGTGATTCAAAGATATAATCACTTATTCGAGTTGACATCCGCAGATTGTCATCCGCAGAGATAATCGCGATTCACCGCTTCTTCAATGTTATCGGTTGTTCTCGTTGGGAATGTGTGTACTCGGATTCTTGAGCTTCATACACATTCATCGTGACGAAAGATGTGAACATAGAGGAGGTGTTCTTCATTACCCTCATGATGTGTATTCGGAGAGTTCTTGGATATTGGTGTACTTGTGTTCTTGAGCTTCATACACGCTCATCGTGGAAGAAAAATGTGAACATGGGAAGGTGTTCTTCATTCCCTCATGAAGTGTAGTCGGAGAGTTCTTGAGCATTATACTAAGAGACGGACCGCATCAATTCATCTACTTGGGGAAGTGGTCTCTTGATAACTCGTTGGGGATGCATAGATTCAGACTTCAGTGGAAAAGGAATTTGAGAAGAGTATTTACATGTGGGATGATACATTGTTGTTGTTCTATTGGATGATATAACCTCGAACGAAGAATCACGGTGATTATTCTTAAAAGGAGCAGCGGGTTTTATGATAATGGTGTGCTTCTCTGTTCACCTGGCTAATGGAAGCTTGAAAGAAAGCTTTGAATCTGCTCTGCTAATGGATTTTCGGTTTGGGGGGAAGCTGCCAAAGTCTCTCTTTGTCAAAGGCTCGGGTTCTATCTTCTAGTCTGGAGCCTCGGAAGCTTTGGTGGTGGAAGTTTAAGAGATGACGAATTCTATCTTCTTCGACGTGCTGTTCGATATCCTTATCTCGGTACTCGTATCATCATCTCTTTTAAACTATATCATCTATTCTATCTTTGTATATATTTATATGAAAACAAAATACAAAAATATAAAACCAAAGAAAAGAAAATAGAAAATATAAAACCTTCAAAATCCATAAAATCGAAAATTTGAAAAATACCAAAATATGTTTTCTCAAGACATGTCTTCGGTATCGATAACATCTATGGTCTTAGAAATGTCATTCAATAATGGCGCGGGACCATAGATGAAGTTCGAGCAGGAGGTGTAAATATTCTTTTCTAAACATGTCTCAAAATAATGGCTTACGCTATTTCGATCGTAACCCGCTCAAAAATGGCTTGCGCTACTTCGATCAGAACCCGTGCTTAAACTATGGTTTGCTATTATTTCGTATAGCAACCCGCTCTTCAAGAAAGGAAAGTGTTGCGCTAAACAAATTTTCAAAAATTTCGCACTTATCCAAAAACAAATTAAGGAAAGTATGTCGAAGGATCTGTTGTTCCTACACAAATGTTTTTCCGTCTAAAATTCTCCGTAAAAATATTTGGTGTTTTCGAAAATTGGTGGTAAAATGAGTTGTTTGTAAATCAATCGGTTCGTAGTTTTCGTTAAATTGAAAACTCAATCAATGACTTCAGCTTTTAAACTTTTCGTAAATTTAAGTCATTGATTGAGGGGAGAATGTTTTCAAATCAGTATCATCTAACGAGAGTATCTTAATCATCCTACGTGCTTAACTGTAAAATACAATTGCCTATGTTGAAGGACTAGGTTTCTAGGATGTGATTGTTAGGTTTAGATGATTAGAGTTTGATCAACACATAATTCCCATAGCTTATATGAACTGATTGATATGCTGAATTGACTTGAATTAGTCGATTGTTGTTTGGGTGATGTCGACCACCATATATCTGTGTGTGTGTTCACTAACGTATGCAGGTATATTGGTATATAAGAATGTTCCTGATCCGGATCCCACACATGATTATGATTGGATGCCGAAAGGAAAGGGTAACTATATCTTGGGTTGACAAATGAAGAAACGGAGCTTAATTGGACTTCCATGGAGAGTTGGCATAAATGCAACATAAGAGGTCTCACTGCATCAGCAGATGGTTTTCTTCTAAGTGATTGAAGAAACGGAGCTTAATTTGACATCGGTTGGCATTCAAAATGCAACGAAGAAGAAGTCTCACCGCATCGCCAGACGGTTTTTCTTCCAAACCCTACAAGAACAACAACGGAAGCTTCTCAACCACCTAACGATCTTTGTGCAAGAAACCATTTTTAAACAATTTTGAAAAATAATTTTGATTAAATTGTTTTGAAAATGGAAAATATTGTTTTGAAAATTAATTGGACTTAATTTTGAAAATCACCGGACTTCATTTTATCAAAACATAAGTCACTCAATCATCGACTCACCGCCATGGATTGAGGGGAGAGTGATTTAAAAGAAATTATTTTCGCACAATATTTCTTCATAAAAGTCCGCTTTGTACAATAAAAGTGGTGATCTAAAGATTTAATGTTATGTCAAGGTATGATTTTCTTTAAAACTCAAAGATCCGTCAAAATGAAATTTTTCTGGTTCTTGTTTGATTGTGAAATTGTTTTATTTTACTAAAAGATCTCTTAAAACAATCATACCGACACTAACAATCTTTAATGTCTTAAAATGGTCCTTATCTCATCATTTTTCAAAATCAAATCTTGCCACGTCTTTCCCCAAAATTTTTCTATATGATTTAATCAATCGGGATCCAAAATCTCAATTGGTTTGAAATTTTTGATCGGGAGAGATAGTGATTTAAATCTCTTATCTGCTTAAATGAAATTGGTTTTAGTCCTTTAAAGGCACTCCCCGCCTCCATGTGCCAAACGATTTCAAATACACGATGCACATGTTGAGGAGGAGGATTTATCCAAAACATGATGAGTATTTAAACCGCCACATATTCTCCAATGTTTTATAAACCGATTAAATCACTTGGGATCCAAAATCTCAAAGGGTTTGATATTTTTGATCGGGGAGAATTTGTGATTTAATAATGAAATTTGATAAATGATGATCGATTTGATGAAAATGTGCAGACTGCTCTCTCATATGTGCTAAACTCTTTCGAATCTCGAAGCACATATTGAGGGGGAGCAAATGGTTTCTTAAATGGCTTGTGTGATTGTGAATGTGCTTCAAAAGAACTCTTTCCTCTATGTGATAAAATGTTTTCAAATATCCTATGCACATATTGAGGGGGAGAATTTTACCAAGAAAATCAAATGGCTTTTTCATATGAAAATTGTGATCAAAGAAAATATTTCAAAGTCCTCTTGCCTCCTTGTGCTAAACAATTTCTAAATCATATGCACATGTTGAGGGGGAGGTTTTTCTAAATGATCAAAACTATTAAGGTACAAAATGCTTTGATCTCGTATCACAAGTACCTTGATTGTTTTTCCAAATGATTTTTCAATTGGTTTCAAGGAAGAATGAACTGTACCAAAAGACCGACCATTTTACTTTATGTAAGGAGTTATAAGGATGGTGAGGTTAGGTATTAGTTCCCACGATCCGCCGTAATCGGAGGGATCTACCGTGGACAATCCACTAGATAGTGTAGAGTCCTTAGGTATATTGAAAAAGGAGAAAAATGAGAATATGGGAAGAGTGCCACCGAGACGAGCTAGTATCGGAATAAACCCAACAAGGTTCTAGTTATGAAGTCTCGTAAGCATCAAGGGGTTGAAGAATGAAAAGAACCGAATGTGAAAAAGGGTGAAAATAAATAGCCTCCATCAATTCAACCTTAGTGCAGAAACCGGTTCAATACATATGCTACCGATGGCAACATCGGTATTGAAGACAAGACGTCATGGACCCAAAGGACGCATCGCACTAAAACTTCCCAAACTACTCAAGTTCCTCTTAAAAGGGCTTGTTTCATTCTCACGGGAACCGACATTATCTATCGCCTTTCTCTTAGAGATGGTTGATATGAAGAAGGAGACCTCTCCCTAGTCTCCCAAGCATAGGAAACCAAATGTGCACAATTGAGTCTAGAGCCAAGAGATCATTCACAATATCTCATTAGGACACGTAATTAATGAAGACTTTGTTTCACACAATGTGGAAAGTAAGAATATATTAAGAGTCCTATGCATTATCCTTGTGGTATTGCTAGAACATCCGAGTGATATGTAAAATATTCACGATGAAGATGGAAATCCTTCTAGAGCCAACATCAAACAAGCTCTTGGTAGGTGACATGTGAGATCTTGAAAAAGATCAAGCTAGTGACAACTGGATAGAAACAATGGGGCGATTCATTCTTGAATCAACCTTGGTCCAGGAAATGAATTGACGGATACCTTTGGAAAACCGGTCGTTGTGCTTAAAAGTTCTTTTTCATAGCACATCGACTGTGTATTAATGTTTCAAAATTAAAAGGTATTTATGATTGATAATTGATTTTCCATAAAACCTTCGTTGTATTGCAAAACCCTTTATATTAAATACACGATTGTTTTCAAATCACTTTTCATCAATCGCTGAATCTCAATCACCGGTTCACTCACTCGTGTTGTCTTTTGAGACGCTCCAGTTTGAGAACAACTAGAGCAACATGCGAAACCCGTCAAGGAGATTCTTCGAATTATACCTAATCAAAGGCAAGACTTGTAATCGATCAATGGGGAACCGTAATGTGTACTCAATTCAACGAAAGTGGAGACACTTTCGTGTGTTTTATTGCTAACTGTTGTTTGCAGGTACATTTGGACGGTTGCAGCTGATCGATATTGAGAAGTTAATTCATTGCCGCATGCTCACAGCATCCACACTTAATTAAAGAAATCATGACAAGTGCTAATCTACATAACCTGGCTCTAATAAGTGCAAATATCATGAACCAGTAAAAGCTTCCGCTACTCTAATGAAAAGATGTCATGATCCAGAAAATGTGAGCATGTCGGTCCGAAAGTCACAACTTCACATGATGGCAACACAACAAAGGGTGATCCAGAGATTTATCGTGGCCGATGATCTCAATGAAAGCTCAAGATCATCATGATGTGGATCGCCCAAAGACTCCACCGAAAGTACAAAACTATGCGGACTATGAAGAGACATCGCTAAAGCACAAAGATTACGGAAGAGAAGAATTGAAGTCTACGAGCTTGGAACTAAAGAGAAAGAAAGAATGCTAGGATGCAAATGTATTTCATGGGGTGACCTCCTCAGGGGAGATTGTTAGGATTCAAAAATCCATAGTGGAGAGTCGGTCACCCCAACTATTATCTAGCATAAGTTAGCTCGTAGACAAATCGTTATTTACGTGTTTATTAGTGTAGTTTAATCTAGAGTAACACCGTGGAGGAAGGACGGGTCTTTACCCATCGTATGCCCGATCCACATCCGACAGAGGACGATTTGTTTGTAACTATAAATACCCCTTCCATCCTTGGAAGGGGTGGTGCTTTTCTCATTAATCTAACCTTCTCTTTTTGTTTATCTCTCTAGAAACACCCTCTCCTCTCTTCATCTCTCTAAAACCATGGCATACTTGTATCATCACCATCCAAGACCACCCGAATCATCATAACACAATATATGTAAGATCCTACACTCGAGAAGCTGTCAAATCAGCCAACTCCGCCAACCACCCCACACCTTTATCGGAATCCCCAAATCGTGAGCAAACCCCAAGTTCCGAAAGGCGCTTCCGTTCTACTTCCCCAATACCACTTTCACCAAGCTTCAAGGATCAAATGAGGGAATACATGGCAGCTCATACGGAGAGATTAGCCAGATTTGAAGAAGAGGTTTATAGGCAGAGAGAGGAAATGCAAGCAAAAATGATGGAAATGATGAATTTGGTAATTGAATTTACCAAAACAAAGGTTCTCGAAAAGGTGCTCGTAAGAAGCAACGATTGCCCTCCCACTTCGTTTGTTAACGCCGTTTCCATTATGCCCGAGAATGCAAGGGTTGAGATGTGGAAAACTAAGGAAAGCAAGAAGGAGGAGTCTGTGCCTAATGATGAGCCTGAGACCATTGAGTACTACCTTAAGCACGAAATTAACAAGAAAACCATTGCAAACCAAGTAAACAACTTTAGGTACAATGAAGTTCTTAGGGAAGCCCTTGAAGGAAAAATGACGGAAGAAGAGTATGACGCCTTACCTATGGGACCTCTGTATGAGTTGGTTATAAAAAAACCGTTAACAAGAAAACGAGACACCACAGGGAATTTTGTGATACCAGTTAGCATCGGTGACATTGATAATATCAATGCCTTGGCTGATCAAGGGACCGATGTGAACATAATGCCATTATCAATCTATAATAAGTTAACTAAGGAGAAACCACCAAGACCGACCTTAGACTTTCCTTAGCTAATCACACTTATGTCCACCCCGTAGGAATCACAAGAGATGTTCTAATCGAGGTGGCTAACATCATTTATCCGGTGGATTTCGTGATCATTGATGTTGAGGAAGATAAAACGCACCCTCATTCTTGGGACACCATTTCGCCACCGCCAAGGCAACCATCAAATGCGGAGAAGGCATCATGATACTCAAAAGCGGAAGGGTACGCTAGGATAACCATCATCCCAAGATACCTCTTAAGATCATGGAAATGATTACGGTGGAAATCGAAAAGCCCCGCAACAATGTTAAGAAGAAGATGAATGACCGGGAAAAAGGGCTTAGAGACTTTATGGTTCAAGGATTGTATGCGACGTTGTGGAAACCCGATAAACGTTAGGAAGCAATCCCACCTCGATACCTAAGGCACAAAAGGACCCTAAGGAATTTCTAAAGGAGAAAAGTGCTCTTGTATAGATCACGGATAAGGGCATTACGAGGAAGAAACAAACCAAGATGGTTTGGGCCTTTCACGCTAAGGAGACCAATTTAAAAGATAAAACCGTCACCATAATTGACAGCGTTGGCAAGGAATCCACGGTGAGCATACAGCGTCTACACCCTTTCGATGAAGGGAAAACGAAGGACGAAGAGGGCGGTAATGAGAAGACGTAGGAGCACGACTACGAGTCTAGCTACAAGACTCTTAAATAAAGAAAAGCGCTTCGTGGGAGGCAACCCATGCTTAATTGTTTGCTTGTTAGTGTCATATATCTTTTATTAATTGTTTATCCTCATGTTTAAATTTGTAAAAATGCTTTATCTTGTTTTTAACCTCGTCTTAATTGCATATAAAGGTATTTTACATAAGGGATAAGTGTAGGGAGGATTACACACGTTTTCAAAAGAAACGTAAACATGAGAATAACAATTAACTAAAAGATATATATGTTTGTTTGTTCGAGTCAAATGCTTGTATCGAGTCATAATGGATGTTTTTGCGTAAATTTTTCCGATTCCAAAGATGTAAATTTTCCGTAAAATCGCAGCACCGCTTTTTGTCGTGGATAACCGACGGCGTCAGATTGCAACTCGACGCGCCAGAAGGAGTAAAACATCGATCACTTTTCTCGTTTTCTCGAGCTACTTATAAATTTTGGAATTTTCCGTGTCTTAATTTTCTTAGAAATTCGTAAACATCCATTCCACAAGCATTATATCCTAGTTTAAATCGAGTCTTATATATATTATTGCCGCCGATTTTATGCGAAGGTTTCGTTTGTTTTCTTCAAGTGTACAGGTTTAGTTTGTCAAGAAGAAGTTACACTAGATTGGAAGGAGCTTTTCACGCAATAATTCTTCTTGGAAAGGATTTAACCAAGACTTTACACGGATCCTACCGAGCTAATCGGGGAGTATTAGTTTCTTTCGCTTTTAATTACCTTCCATTATCATAACTTTGATACTTTCGGGAAAATTGGGGACAATGTTCGGTTTAAGTGTAGGAGGAAAATAAACGGAACTTTGAAACTATGCTTATCCTTGATTATTTGCTTTGTCCAATTGTATTTGTGTAATAAACCATGAGAAAATGTCGGTTAGGGTAATTTTGGCACCAAATTTAAAATTTTTCATGACATATAGGAGTGGGCCATTAGTTTTAACAAAAGCGTCTCACGGATAGCAAGTTGCATGATTAGCACACAAACCCTTTACCACCTAAATTCCACCCAAAATGTGAGGATCGCCCTTAGATTAGTAGGAATTTAAAACATTCATCTTTAATGCTTAGAGTGCGAACCGGTAGTATAATAGATTCTAGAACTTGTTTTGTGATGCATTCCGAGATCGCAAGTAAGACCGCACTTGTGTAGTTAGGAATAACTAAATGATAAGAGGCATTAGGATAAACCTTGTTTGATTCCGTAATATAATTACTTCTTCCACATCGGTTGAGTAATTCCCCACACCCTTTGCGTTGTACTCATCTTTAGTACACGATACCCCTAGTTAACCCCTCGAGCCTATCCTTTTCTTGGTTCTCGTGATGTTTCGGTTTTCCGGAATATCAATGAAGAGCATTGTTTACACCCCACCCCAAATATACACCCAAATCGCCTTAGCCTACCCTTTATGCACTCACTTTTAGTGCAATTTTTGTTATCACCCTAAACCCTTAGTTCAATTATCTAGTTGCTTGCATGAGTTGCTAAGTCGAGTCATATCCTTTGTATACGCTTTGGGACGATTGAGATTCATGGGAAAAGTTAAAGTTTATGAAATGACGGAAGAGAACGTTAAATTCAAATTCCTTTGTTTGCATAATAATGTACCCCAAGTGTTTTGATCTTTTCAATTCGGGTCAAATTAGTATTAGAGTAATAAAACTCAAGTGTAGGGATGTGCCTATAAATCCCTATCATTTTGAAGTTACCGTAAGGATGGTAGATTAAAAGTGTAAAAAAAAAAAAAAAAAAAAAACATACGGGCTACCATCCTACATCTATCTTTTAAATTTATGTTTGTTTATTTCCATTACCTTGAGTTTTGGAGTGTCGAGTCTTGGCTTAGCAACGCCATTCTTCGTATGCATTTAACATAGAGATTTTTGACTTTCCACCACCACATAGCCTATCCCACCAAACCCTTTATTTCCTTACCGTAAGCCTAACGTTACAACCCTTTAAAAGACCTCTTTGATAGTCTTTCCTAGGTGCTTACGCCAAAGCGATGGATGTTTGATCTATTTTCAAGCCTATGGTAATCTATGTACTAGGACCGGTTAATGAGTGTTTATCTTCCATTTCCCATTTGTTATATTTCATATACACCCGAGAGATATGTGAGTATCCAAACACCCCATGTGAGGTGCTAGTATGTAATTTCCGTGCTTGTTATGACTTTTGCGGGGCTTATATGTGCTGTGGACCATTTTGAATCAATGCTTCATGACCCCTAACTTATAAATTAATTGGCTAAAAGCACATTTGCTTGAGGACAAGAAAATAACAAGTGTAGGGATATTTGATAAGGTTTTAAAAGGTACCATTTTGAGGGTCGTTTAGCCCTTATTTGATCACTTTTTATCCGTTATTGCTTAATTTCGTTCCTTTTCACTTTTAGGTCTCTTAAAGGCAAAATGCTGGAATGGCACTTATTTGGACGAAAAGGCGAATATACGAAGAAAATGGCCAAAGTCGAATCGAGACACTCAAAGTGCTGAAATAAGGCGGCGTCGCCATCGCTTAAGCCGCGACGCCGTCGGAGGATTTTGCGATGGCTTAGAAGTGAAATTGCATGTTTTCGAGGGACGCGTCAAGTTATGGAAGAGTAGGCCGTCGCAACTCGACGGCATAGATGCAACCCGACGGCTTCGAAGTCAAGAGGACGGCGCACACAGCATAAGGTGACGCCGTCACAAGGTTAACGTGGCCAAGACGAAACCCTAATGACGACGACACGACGCGCCACAAAACATAAGGTGACGCCATCGCATATGTAATATTATATATAGAATCCGAATTTTTCGCTTTAGAGAGTAGTCTTTGGAGTAAAACCTAAACCGAACCAAGGCTGTCTTGTATAGTATTTTAGGTTCCAAACCCTATATTACATCAAGATAAGTGTTTACTTCATCAATTCAATTATGTCTTTGATTATTTGTGTGTATGCTTGCATGTTCTCCATGTCCGCTAATTTATTTGTGTGTTTGCTTAGGAATATGAAACTTAATTATTTAATATTGATTGGTTGTTTCTTACCTTAGTTGATTAATGATCTAGTAATGCGATAGGTCATTCGTTGTGTACTTAATGCTTGATTCATCTTTGTGAACCTTAGAATATAATTACCGAGTAGTTGTAGGCTAAACCATCCAAAGAGTGCCTTAGAGTAAGAGTTTATTATCCCTAGTGGGTTTTGTAGACGAGACCCTTTGGTAAGTTCAAAGAGTTAGGGAGAAACGCATACCCTACAACTTTAGACACACAACGAAACTAAGAATAAGGACGTGACAATTCAACCATCAATAGGAGATAATTAAGGAGTAGTAAAACCTAAGTAAACACATCTTTAAACTATCATACGAGCACACAATAATAAGACATAGACTACCACCACCTTAGTTTAGATAATTAGATAATAGTAGAGTAATCGGTAGAAATACCAACCCCCCCCCAAATTCAAACCCCGAGATTCGTACCTTTCAATTTCCTAAATACATAAAAAAAAGATAAAAAATAATCTTCCTCAACCCCAACCTTAGCGTAGTAACTTCTCACTAGCATTCCTATTCCCCAGAGAACGATATCAATACCCGTGGCTTACCCTAATACTACAATACAACGATTAGTTTCATCGCCTAGGGTGTTGAAAAACTTGCTCGATTTAAAAGGAAGTTCCTTTGACCCCGAACGACGCGTGTAGCGTTATCGCTTGAAAGTTTAGATGAGAGTCGACGATGCTATAGCCAAGATTTAATAGATGTTGCCTTTGAAAGAAGATGATGGGAGATGAAGCAATCATGTCTTGCATTGAGATTGTATAAAGACTTGAATCATGGGTGCCGTAAATAAGATCATTTCCTTGTAGATCATGAATGAAACAAGTTTTCTCCCGAAAAGCAACTTCCAAATCTCCATCACGTAACCGACCAACCGAGAAGAGATTGTGATCGAGACCTTCCACATAATAAACCCGCTAATTTCGATTTTGCCATTGATGTAATCTCCGTAGCCCATGATAGCTGCAAGTGATCATTCCGAATCGACAAAGGCCAATGAGCTTTGCAACAAAGTTTGATAACGCTTGAGATTGCTCGTCATGTGTCGGGAAAATCCGCTATCAAAAATACAAAGGATGATTCAGACACCTGCATTACACATGCATTCGACAAATATGGAATAGAAGTAGATGTGGAACCCAAGAGTTAGAGGGTTACAAAGCGCTTATAGTAGAAACACACATATCAATGATTTTAGGTATTGATTTAAAGCCAAGTGTATTGTGTAACCATTTCGCCATCTCCAACTAGTCTTAGCTTTGGTCTTAGTGAATGCACTAGGTGATAAGATCTTCCTAGGAGTTGTAGGGGTACTTTGGGTACATCAATTATTGTAACCGAACACTAGAGGGTGGTTTACCCAGCCCGCACTTAGAAGCATTAGTGGGCCTAGAGGTATTCCGCTTTCTATTATTCCGCTTACGATTCAAGATAGCCTTAGCAACACACTTATCATGACAACCGAGAAAACATGTCGTTATAACAACCAACACAAGAAGCTTCAAACATAACATTTAAATTACTTAAATATTCGAATTTGTTACATCACTTTTTCCATTATATTTGTCGACGCAATATCTAAAGTGGGTGTAACTTGAGTCTTATTCAAAGTCCTAAGGTGTTCTTCTACTTTAGCATTCTTTGTTGTTCTTTTCACGGCACAACTTCCTATTATTCCTTGTATTACTCCTAGGCTTTAAAGTTCGGGCGTTGGGAAAAGAGGCAACTAGTCATGTTTCGAGAGGAAGCACATTAGTTTCTTGTGGTTTGTCATTAGATGTTCTAGAGTCATTTTAAATATGTGTAGGTGCAGTTACTACATTGTTACTATCCCTATCTTGTTTAAGTTTCACCAACTCGCTTTTAGATCATGTATTTTGTATAACAAATCTAGATTTTCAGAACGAGTGAGTCTATCTCGTCGTAAAACATCTTTTGTGTATGCAAGATGATCATCAAGGTCTTTATCTACTTTATCCCGAGTCTTTTTTAGTAAATCAAATATGAAACCATATTCCTTTTTAACTTTTGAAATTTCTTGTTCATATTTTGAGATTTGACACTTCAAAGACACATTTTCATCATCCAGTTGCTCAAGTTTTGGACTAAGAGTTTTTGTATGCAACTGGTTGATTTTGTTTTGCAAAGCAAGTTCACGATTTTGACAATCTTTTTGACACCATTGAAGACAATGTTTTACATTTGAAAGCTCGTTTAACAATCGCTCATTTTCAACTTTTAAAGACTTGATTTGTGACACGGTATCATTATTCTCAACATTTTCAATGTAATCAACAGGATCGCAGAGATACAATCAAATGCATATGCAATAGAATGTAATAACACCACATTATGGATATCAAGACGATAACATCTTCCAAGAATCGATCAAGATCTTATATTAACATTTTCTTTTCCATTTTGTATTTGAAATCGATGTTTCGTTTGTTCGAAAACTCTTTTCATAAGTCCAAGTTCCTTGTGAAAGTCCCTTTCCCAATATAATGCACAAATTTTCAAATTTGGACATGAGGTAAAATTCTTTTCTGAAAAATATCTCTTTGTTCTCTCGCAAGAGGTGATTGAAAATGTTAAACTTTAATTTCAGAGTGGAATTCAATTTCACGTTCCAAAAGTTTGATGTCCCAAATGAATGTTTCAAAATATTTAAGAATTTGACATTTTTGGGGTATTGTTTTTACTTCACTGAGTGAAGGTAAAAGACCATTAATTTGTGCAGAATTGGGTTAGGGACCAACATTAGAAGACTCAGAAATAGGCGTGATAACCCAAGGTGTGTTAGAATTGTCCTGTTGTGCGACGAAAGTGATGGCTTTTGAGTAGTTAAATGGTTTGTTATAAATAACATTTTCTAACTTTGATCGAATCTCGTCTTCTGCATCTAATTCCTCTTGACGATTATATTCAACAACACTCATAATGGAATCATCAATTCTATGTTCTGTACTATAAACATCGGATTTTGTATGAATGCTCTATTTGAAAACTTAGGTTTGGTTTGGAAGTAAACTTTTGAATCGTTGTGATTGATTCACCATGTTTATAAACCACATTTCAAACTCTTTGATTTTGTTTTGTAAGTCGACAATTTCTTCAAGATAGTCATCTATTCATTTCGTGGAAAGCTTTTTGTACTCAGAGAACTGTTTTTGACAAGTTAACAACTCAAAATTGGCTTTTTGAGTGTCCAAAGTGAGAGCGTTAAGTTGTTGTTTATGATCATATTTCAGTTGTTCTATTTGAGACAACACAGCATTCTTGGATGCGACTAGATCATGTATATGTTGTTCAAATGATTTTTCGTTTTGATAAGATTTAGCAAAAGCGACTTCAAAACCTTTTTCACGTTTTTCTTGAGTTTAAAATACGTTTAGTTGGTTTTTTAAGCATTAAATATCCCTAGTTAATGATGCATTTTGTCCTTTAATTGCTTATTGAAGTCCTTGCATATTTCCGTGCGAGATTCTTGGTCTTTAAGTAAGGTCATAAGCTCGACGGAAGCTCACTTGTTCAACGTGAGTCTCAACATGATCATTAGTCGATCCTCAAATATAACCACGAGTCAACTTGATTATCAAGGGTAACCATAAGGTCATCTTGATTGTCAAATATAACTATGGGATCTATTTGATTATCATCAGAATGTAATGCAGACGGCTCATGTTGAACACTCTGATCCTCGTCAGAAACAGATATAGGCGGAGATATCACATCAATAATGAATATAGTTTGATCTGGTACCTGAGACAAGCCGTCAGTGTCATACACTGGACCTGTGTCACTCATGTGGAGTTCGTGCATGTTTGCCATCACATAACTCGCGCATTAGCCGCAAGTCCTCCATATCATCATCGAATCGCATTTGCCACGAAGCTCTTTTCCTTGTTCGTAAGAGTTCCACCACTTCATCCTTAAGAGCCAAGAGTAAAGCCTCTTTGTGATAAGCGCCTCTTGTCCTTGGCTTTGGGCATGCATTAGCCGATGACCCTTCTTCTACGCTTATAACAAGACCATTAATCCCATTTCGAGCATTACCCTGTTCAACCACTTGAGCTCTTTGTTGTTGTAGAGCACCCATGTTTGAATATCGGTCGAAGGCTCTAGCAATCATAACAAACCCTTGTTGCAATGCATCGAAAGCTTCTGTATCCTCATTAGATTCACTGAAAAGTGCTTGATCATTGTTGTTGTTGTTGTATGGAACCAATTGAGTTTCTTGAGATTGGTGTTGTGACAGATCATATGGGGTAATTATTGCAGTTGGTTGTGGAGGATTTGTGAAAGTTGTTGGCAAATTCGGGAATTGAGGATAGCATACTTGAGCCCACAAAGCTAGTTGTTGATTATCCGAAAGTGAAGGCGAAACAGGTAGTCCACGGATAACCCTTTCTTTGTCAACTTCCTTTTGGTGGGGCTTTAAATAGTTTTACAACAATCCGTATGTAGCATGATGAAGATTCTTCGCTTGACGGATGAAAATGACATACTTTTCCCATTCAGGACCAAGACTACTTAGGAACTTAGTGTTAACTGAGAATCGATGATGTTATGTTTGTCCAAGTCATTGATGATATATGAGAATCGATGATGATATGACTCTAATGTCTCCCCTGGTTCAATCATGAAGTGTTCATAAGCCAAGTAGATTTTGGATTCTATGTCTTCTTGATTTAGTTCAGTGCCTTCCATGAGAAGATGAACATGTTCCCACATTGCCTTAGCAATCTTTTGAGCATCAACACTTCGAAGGATCAGATTGGGTAATCCCAAAAGGATGTATTGCATTGCTAGTTCATTGGATTCAAAGTGTAGAAGTTCATTAGTAGTGAGGTCATTAAGACTTGCAATGTTAGTGACATCACCTCTTGGTGGATTAGCATTTGGATCTCTAGGTACAGTGACAGTAGGCATTTGAAATGGACCTTCCAGGATGACCTACTTTAAGAACTTTCCATGTGGCTTCTTTAGATCACAGAACCTAAAGAACCTTATCGCCCATTGATCGTAGTTTTCGGGAGTGAGCATTGGAGGTCTATCAAGTGATCCAGCCTCATGATTGGAGTGTTGGCTACTTAAAGCTTCACATATCTTTGCAAACCAAGACGGTTACTTCATAGTATTCCTGGATGGATATTGATTGTGAAAGTTTGTGTAAGGTTGTACTTGAAGACTAGGGGGTGGTTGAATCATTTGTGGTTGAATTGCTCCTTGAGGAAATTGTTGTTGAAATCGTTGTTGTTGTTGTAGTTGTTGATAAAATTGTTGTTGTTGTTCTTGAGGATACACAAGAGGGAAGTAGGTAGAGTATGGTGGTTGAGACATCTTGAAACTTGTGTTGTAAAATGGATCTTTGTAGTCGAATGAAACTTTGTTGATGAAGTATCCTTATGCGTAGAAATCAAGCTTAGGAAAAGAAAACCTTAGGCATAAAAACACCAACTTACGCCAGAAGAGGTTAGCTTACGCGAGGATTAGCTTATGCGTAGGGTTAAGGAAACCTTAGCTTATGCGTAAGACAAAAGCTTAGTAGTAGAATGCTTATGCGTAATACAAGGCTTAGGCGTAAGAAAATGCTTATGCATAAAGATTCTACGCCGAAGAGTTTGCTTAGGCGTAAAACTAGGTTTTGCCCTAAAAATCCTTTACACTTATACCAAAGGTAAAAGATATCCAATTCAAGTGTTTTCAGGCTTATCCAAGCAAGAAAACACTGAGTAAACCAAGAACACTAAAGATCAAACCAAGGTAACCTTACGCGAAAGATTAGGGTTTTCTTATGAAACAGCTTCAAAAGTGTTTCTAAACCAGATTTTTGTGATGAAACAGCTTCAATATCAGCAAAGTAACATAAAATTTTGAAACTTGATGATCGAAAACGTTTATCCACCTTACGCGTAAAACAGATCACACGTATCAAACCAAGCTTAAAAACAAAGAAATACCCATAAAGTTTCAAACTTTTTTCCAAAAACTTAAATTTTAACACCAAATAACCTTTAAAGTACAAGAATCTTGGATTTTAAAGTGTAAAAATGAAAGCTTTTAGGCGTTAGAAGATTGTAAAACCGAAACTTATGCGTATAAACTTAAAACTTCAAAAACAAAAACGTTTTCACCCAACTATTTGGTGAATGATACCACTATTAGGTTCCCATTTATGTAACACAAGCATCAATATGAAGAAATATAGAAGAAAAGGATCGTTGAACTCTTAACCAAAACACACGAACTAATATGAAAGGTTTAAGCTTAGAGTGAAATAGAAAAGTGAACAACCAACCTTCAAATGAAGGTTTACATGACGTATTTATAGGAAGGAACTAGGGCAACATGCAAGTTCCCTTCCTTTCCTTATTAGGCTTGGGCCAAGGCTTATGGGCCTTCTACATAAGCCTTAGCATAATAACAAACATAAAGGCCTAATTAAGCTAACTAATACATATTAATTACTAACACTTGTAATCTAGTTTAGGAATGATTCCAACACATGGACCAACTGCAAGCACTTGGAAAAGTCTATGAACAAGACATTGTTGTGAACTTAATCAATATGTCCCTTAATAAGGACTTTAATGGTTTTGTTCGAATTTCAATATGCATGCGTGTGGGAGACAATAATCGAGTTACACGCATTGCTTATTGACTATAAGAAAGGGTTACCTCAAAAGGCCCCTACTCCCGTGTACTTGCTATTTAGGGTGGTAGGATCAACAAGCCAAAACCGCGTACAAACAAGAAGGTTAAAGGAAAGGGAAAGGGTGATAAGGGTAAACAACTTATGGCCTATCAAACTGAACCAAAGAAATACGCTCTTCAGAAGAAAGAGAATCCTAAGAAGGATTAGGCTTGCCCCTACTGTAAAGTAGTAGGTCACTGGAAGAGAAACTGTGCTCTCTATCTCGATAAATTGCGGAAAAATAAGTTGAAGCATTCTGGGTCCTTGGGCGTCGGTTCTTCAGGTAACTTACTTAAGATTGAATTATTAAATCTAAATCATAAAATTAATTCTTGGGTATATGATATTGGATGTGGTATTCACATTTGTAATACACTGTAAGGGTTTAGAGTGGAAAGGAAGCTGTCTTAAGGGGAGCAATATCTTCATGTGGGCAATAGGGCACCTGCAGCTGTTGAAGCATAGGAGTGTTTAGTTTAGTATTTCCTTTGAGCTTAGTACTATCACTAACCAATTGTTATTATGCACCTTCTATAATTAAAGGTGTTGTTTCCTTTTCTGTTTTGTTGGATCTTGGTTTTACTCATACTATCACAAGTAATGGAATTTTAGTTCTTTTAAATGGTGTATTTTATTTTAATGAAATTACTGTGAATGGCGTGTTTGAGATTGATATGATTGGGAATATATCCAACAATAATAATTTGATGTTTAGCATCAATATGATTGGGAACATATCTTGGAAGATGACGAAGAAACCTTTTCATAGTAATACGGAGAGGCGTCGATCTACTTGGTCTAACTCATACCGATGTCTCGTGGACGAGTTAGACATGTGTCAAAGAGAGGTGCTAGCTACTTTTAACCTTTATCGATGATTTCACCGTTATGGTTAAGTTTATTTACTTAAGCATAAACATGAGGTGTTTGAAACATTTAAAGTTTTCAAAGCAGAAGTAGAGCTGCAATTAGGAAAGATTTTAAAGCTCTTCAATCTGATAGAGACGGTGAATATTTAAGCCAAGAGTTTAAAGATTACTTAGCTGAGAATGGAATTGTCCAGAATCTAACATCTCCATATACTCCACAACAAAATGGTGTATCTGAGAGAAGGAATCGTACAATGTTAGACATGGTGCGATCAATGTTTAATCTTACTACTTTGCCCTTATTCTTTTGGGAATATGCTTTAGAATCTGCAGTTTGTATTCTAAATATGGTTCCCACCAAGAAGGTTGATAAGACACCATATGAAATATGGAAGGTAAAGCTCCTAACTTGTCTTATTTAAAGGTTTGGGGTTGTGAGGCGTATGTTGGGAATTATACGTTTGAGTTGATAAGACAAAAAGAATGAAACAAGAGGGACTTAATACGACAATAAGGAAACCTACAAAGAGATGGAAGGACTTGCTTGCAAAAGAAGTTTTATTTATTAGTCCTTTGTAGTATTTTGTGAACCCTAATCCTCTAGTATATAAAGAGGACATAGGTGTAGGTTTTATACAAGTCTTGCATAATGTAGTCAAAGGGGTGTGTGTGTGTAACCTAGACGTATTCCTATAAACGTCTAGGATTAGTTGGTGTTAGTGAATGAAAACCTTGTGTCAATAACAATTATGTTTTGATTTATCCGCTGTGTATTGTCATTGTTATTGTTAAACCCTAGCGCTCAAAACGATCTCAAGGAGTCTAACAAACTCCACAATTGGAATAGGTTTTATGTTAACTAAGAAGAAACCAAATTAGCAAGTTCTATGCAATTTTGGAGTTTGTTATTAGCAAGTTGTTAACTAGGTTTTATGTTTTGAAATCTTGTTAGTAAAAGTACCGGTCCTTATTCGCTTTAAGTTTGTTCTACTTGCTATGATGGCTACTTCACCAAGTTCACCCTATCATCGAGGTATGTTCTAAGTGTCATGACTTTTATCAAAAGTTACTTAGTAGTTATGTGATTGAAAGAGATAATCGTGTAAGGGCTAGGTCCAAGTAGTGGTTATCAAATAAACTTAGAGTAAATGGAAGCCAAAATTCTAACACATGAAAATAATGAAATGGCTTGGGCGTAAAAGTATGAACAACAGGATTATCGGTAAAAACTAAGTGAATGGAAGTTAAATTGTAAGATAGTGAAATTGAGAAACCGACTAAGGAGAGAGATGAATTGTTAGCAAAGTTTGATTCCGGAAAGAATCGGTCTTTCTCATGTTACTTATGTTCAAAACAAAGAAGAGCTTACATTAGAACCGGCCTAGGTTTTGGTATGGACTTTAATAACATAGAAGAAAACCAATCTAGTTATAAGGATGACCTTGATTTTGAGGATATAACCACTAGTGATGATGAGCTCATTAATTATGTAGACACGCCTAGTAATGAGAAATCGCCATCAAACACCTCATGAGTGTAAGAAAGACAATGATTATCATGCAGTCCCTCATCCCATCGGAAGTCATCAACCCCTTAGGGCTCGATGTTTCTCGTTTTGGTGTAGACTGTCTAGAGTTTAGGAAAAAGCTTATTGGTCAATCTAGGACTGAAACCCCAAAAGAAACTGTGGAAAACCCTAAAGATAATGATGTTAAAATTCAAGCAGTACCTTCTACTCAAAGTACTGCTACAACAGTACCTTTAGGAAAATCTTTTCAAAATACTGCTAAACCTTTTTGGGATAACTTTGGTCAAAATAGTTTTAATCATTCTCCTAGAAGACAGAATAATTTTGGTCATAGACATAGAGGAAGAAATTTTTTGTGTTTTGTTTGTTACAGTCCTGATCATCTGATTAAGCACTGTGACTTTCACTCAGAGTACCTAAGCAAATTCCCAAAGAAAAGAACTGCCAACCAAAAACCTAGAGAGCATAAACCAGTTTGGACTCATTCAGATAGGGTTAACCATAGTAACTTTTTACAAAACTATAGGTACCCTCACCGAGAAGACCTTTTTCAAAACCACCAAGACCTTCAAATAATTTTCAAAGAACTCAAGCAAGACCTTCTCAAAGTATCGCTAGATTTTCAAACAATCAAGGTCTTGAAAACACTTTTGGAATGGAAAGCCTATGAGATCAAATTATTATCAATCTAGAATGCGTTACAACCCAAAATAGTAGCTAGATCAAGGGACTCTACACCGTGGTTAAAACTAAATGGGTTAAGAAAGAAAATATCATTGAGGAACAAACAAGACTTTCAACAAGTCTTCGGTGAAACAGAGGTTTTGATAAAGATGATTTTGTAGAAAAAGAAAAGGAGACAATTGTTGAAAAAGAAAGTTTTGAAAATCCACCACAAATTTTAAAACAAAAGACAATGCTTGATCCTCGTTTATAAAATCATGAAGATTACATACTCAAGGAATTTGAGTATGTTACTCCACAAGGGAACACAAGTCGAAGAATGGCTTGGGTTCCTAAAAGACACTAACTTTTCTATATTTGTGCGGGGCAACCCGGAAGAGGAGCTTAAATATCATCTAATTATGGATAGCAGTTGCTCTGGAAGTATGACTGGAGACAAGGAGATTCTGTCATATTTTAGATATATTTGTGGAGGAAGAGTTGCATTTGGGAATGATACTAATAGAGGAAGAATCACTGGAAAAGGAACCATCAAAGCAGGGCATATAGATTTTGAGAATGTTAGATATGTGAAGGAGCTCAAGTTCAACCTTTTGTCAGTCTCTCAAATATGTGATAAAAATCACCGTGTTATTCACTGACACATAATGTCTAATCCTTTCCCCTGAATTCAAGCCTGTTGATGATAACTTGGTAGTACTTAGAGTACCAAGAATCAATGATGTGTATAGTCTGGATATGAAGAGTCTTCACTCTTCTGGGAGAGCCACATGTTTAGTAGCAAAAGCAACATCTGAAGAAGCACATCAGTGGCATAGAAGATTGGGCCATGTAAATTTCAAGAATATCAACAAACTGGTCAAAGGAAATTTAGTTAGAGGTTTACCTTCAAAGACTTACAAGAATGATCACTCATGTTTGGCTTGTAAGAAAGGTAAACAACGCAAAGCTTCATGCAAGAAGCTTAAGGAAAGGACTATTAGAGAACCTTTGAGTCATTACACATGGATTTGTTTGGACGTGTCTCATTGCAAGTCTAAACAAGAAAAAGTCTCGCTTGATTGTGACAGATGATTGCGAGAGATTCGATTGGGTATTTTTCTTGGGATTTAAAGATGATACTTTTGATGCTATTCATAATCTTATAATAGCACTTGAAAACCAATTAAGACTCAAGGTTAGAGGTATTAGATGTGATAATGGGACTGAATTCAAGAACAAGCTTATGGATGAATTTTGTGCCAACAAAGGAATCAAGAGGCGCTTTAGCATTGTAAGAACACCACAAGAGAATGGTGGTGCGGTGAGAAAGAATAGAGCTTTGATTGAAGCAATGAACTATGCTTGCATTCACAATTACCAATTCAATTTTAATGACGTAAGTCACTGCTTGCTATGTGCTTAATGAGTATCACCACCAAACCACGAGATGACGACACCTTATGAGTTGCTGATGGGCAACAAACCCAACATTCATTTTATGAAGCCTTTTGGATGCCCTCTCACTATTTTAAATACAATTGATAATCTGGGAAAGTTTGATGGCAAGTCAGAAGAAGGATATTTATTGGGTTATTGTACTAACAGCAAGGGCTTTAGAGTGTACAACAGAGTCACCAAGAAGGTTCAAGATTGTCTTCATGTTGAATTTTTAGAAGATCAAGAAAATCAGAAGGGTAAAGGTCCTGATTGGATGTTTGATCTTGAAGTTTTGACTCCTTCTATGAACTATGTACCGTTAGAGAAGAAAATCAACCAATGCACAATGGAGAAGATTTACAAGATATGTTGTTCATGGAGTCCATATTAGACCGATCCTGCTCCCGATAAAGAACCCATACCGTTGATCCAAAGCAAAGTCTTGATGAACCAAAATCCTCACTGTCTCACGAGGATCAAGCTATACAAGAGGAACTTAATCAGATGTTTTTTCAAGATGTAGTAGCACATTCCTATAATGATGATCAAAGAAGAGCTTATGAAGAAGCAAAGAAAAAGAACAAGACTGCAGAGTTCTCTCACAGTACTTTGGATCACAGAAATTTGGATGACAGTACTTTAGATCAAAGTACTGCTGCACCTATTGATAGTACTTTTGATGATTTAGATGATTTGGATGATCCTACCATGCCTGGCTTAGAAGATACTGATGATGAGTATGATAATGAAGGCATTTTCTCAGATTCCAATGAAGATGCTGATTTAACTAATTTGGGTGATAATTATGAAGTTCTACAGACTCCTACATTAAGAGTTCATAAAGATCATCCTTCTGGTCAAATCATTGGACCTTCAAATTCTGGAGTGATGCCAAGAAAAAAAGCTAAGATTTTTTCTAAACCTCACAATGCTTTACTTAGCTTTTTCTATAAACAAAACAGGTTAAATCACAAGGATTATCAAACATGCATGTATACTTGCTTTATCTCTCAAGAAGAACCCAAGAATATTGCTCAAGCATTAACTAAAGAGAGTTGGGTTGAAGCTATGCAAGAAGAACTTCTTCAATTTAAACTTCAAGAAGTTTGGGTACTATGTGATCTACCCGATGGAAAGAAGGTAATTGGTACAAGATGGGTGTTCGAGTCAAGAGAGATGAAAGAGGAATGTCATCAAGAACAAGGCAAGGTTAGTAGCTCAAGGCTACGATACAAGAAGAAGGAGTAGATTATGATGAAGTATTTGCTCCAGAGCAAGGATTGAAGCAATTAGAATCTTCCATGCTTTTGCATCATATATGGGATTACTGTGTTTATCAAATGGATGTCAAGAGTTCCTTTTTATATGGCAAGATTACGGAGGAGGTGTATGTTAAACAACCTCCCGGTTTTGAAGATCCCGCTCATCCTAACAAAGTTCACAAGGTGGTTAAGGCTCTTTATGGCCTTCATCAAGCCCCTAGAGCTTGGTATGAGAGGCTTTTTACATTCTTATTGCAACATGGTTACAGAAGGGGAGCTATTGACAAGACTTTGTTCATCAAGAGAGACAAGAAGGATATCATGTTGGTTCAGGTCTATGTTGATGATATCATATTTGGAGCTACCAAACAGTCCGTGGTTAAGGAGTTTGAGCGACTAATGAAGAATGAATTTCAAATGAATTCAATTGGTGAGTTAACTTTCTTTTGGGACTTCAAGTTAAGCGATCTAAGGAGGAATTTTCATAAGTCAAGACAAGTATGTATCGACATACTTAAGAAGTACAATTTTGATGCTATGAAGCCAGTTACTACACTTATAAAATCTATCAACTCATTGGGCAAGGATGAAGATGGACAACCTGTTGAAGTTAAGTTGTATAGATCCATGATTGGATGTCTTATGTACCTCACTGCATCTAGGCCTGATATTATGTTTGTTGTTTGTCTATGTGCAAGATTTCAAGTCTCACCTAAGGTCTCGCATATGAATGCAGTGAAACAGATTTTTAGTTATTTAAAACAACAACCTAAGTTGGGGTTGTGGTATCCAAAGGATTCACCTTTTCACTTGGAAGCTTTTTCAGATAGTGATTATGCAGGTGATAATTATGACAGAAGATCAACAACTAGAGGATGCCAATATCTTGGAAGATGATTAGTCTCATGGCAATGTAAGAAACAGACTATTGAAACAACATCCTCTTGAAGCGAGAATATGTGGCTGCCGCAAGTCTGTTGTGGACAAGTTTTGTGGATGCGTAATCAACTCTTGGACTATGGGTTCAATTTCAAGAATACTCCTATCAATATTGATAATGAGACTACAATCAGTATTGTGAAGAATCCAGTTTATCACTCAAAGACCAAGCATATTCGATTAGGCATCACTCATCGAGATTGTTATGAGCACAGCTCATTAATGTTGTAAAGGTTCACAGATGATAATGTAGTGATTTACTCACCAAAGGCTTTGATGTTTCTAGATTCAATCACTTGGTGGTAAGCATCGGCATGATTAATTACTAAGCTACATTTGAGGGGAGGACAATTTAGTGTGAGTATAATCCTATGCATTACTTGAGGGGAGGACATACATATTTATTTGATGTATTTGCTATTGTAAAGAAGATATTGGGAAAGTACTGATTTTTGATTTTATGAAAGTACTGCTGTGGAAAGTACTGCACACGTGGAAAGAACTCTTTGTCGTATCAAAGTACTGTTCCAACGGTAATATTGAGGGGTAACTACTACTAACAGTAACTTTGTTATTTATGGCTGTGATTTTTTAAATCTCACCTATAAATAACTACTCTCCAAATTTCCCTCTCATATTGATACTTTATAATCTTTTCCATATTTCTATCTCTTTCACCCTTATTATTCATCATGTCACTTTCTGTGTACACAAAACATCAATTGCAAGTTGTCATACAGTTTCAAAACACAACATGGTGGCGAATTTAGAGAAGACTGAAGTTAATGTTATCTTTCATGATATCATTGATTTTCTCACTGGGTCTCCAATTAGTTATGCGCTTTTAGTGGAACCAGATATCATTGAGCCCTGGATTCAACAATTTTGGGCAACTGCTAGGGTTCATATGGAGAATGATGATTCGTATATTCAAGCTAAAGTTGCTGGAAGGACTGTGAAGGTTACTGAAGCCTCTATTCGTGAAGATTTATTGTTTAATGATGAAGAAGGGGCTGTTTATTTTAAGCAACTAATTTGGGATACATTCAGAGACACTGGGTATGACGGGTCCTTAACTAAACAAACATCCAAAAAACCCTTATTTTGTCCTCACTGGAAGTATTTAGTTCATGTCTTGCTTCATTGTATTAGTGCTAAAAGTACATCATGGGAGCAATTTGGTTCTAACATAGCATACGCTATGATGGGATTGGCTACAAATCGCATTTTAACTTTTCAACGCTAATCTTAGATGGAATGCTCTCACACATCTCTCATGGATCAAGATGGTTGATGTATCCAATGTTTATACAAGTGTTCCTGAACAAACAACTTGCTGATGTACCAAAACCTACCAGTCTAGTACCTGTTGTGGTGCAACCAGCCAAGATTTTCACTTTTATGGCTAGGAAAAGTGATCTATTCACTGGAAGGCACACTCCATTAACCACTTCTATGATGGAGGTTGTTTAAGCGATCAGAGATGAGGCTACGGAGAGTGATGACAGAGAAGTTACTGCATCAACACAGGGTACTTCTTCTCAAGGTACTGCATCTCAAGGTCGCATCACGTGGCATCGTGCATCTCAAGGTACCGCATCACGTGATCTCGCATCACAAGTCTTGTCGCAAATTCCGAAGATCAAGAAGATATTGCGTGTCACCACCACCATCTCCACAAGTTTCTATTCGGATTCTCAACAAGAAGAACACTCACCATCTAGAGGGAAGAAGAAGATGTGGCCCCGAGGATCCAATTCTAAACAACTATGCTTTGTCAAGAGAATTGACAAGATTGAAGAAATCTTTGAAGATCAAGCTACACATTAAGAAGTTGCGACTTAAGTTTAGAAGACTCAAGAAGTTTGTCCGCCATTGGTTCAACATCATCGTTTATGGGTCAAGTCTCAAAGAAGGCAAGGAAGGCCAGTTAGGAAATTTAAGAAGACAACCAAAGGTAAAAAGGTTCAACCACAATCTTCTTTCCAATTGGGGAGGAATTTGGAAGATAAGAATTTGATTGAAGAATTTGAACCTCAAGATACTGCTTTTCAACCTCAAGATACTGAAGAGCAAGTCAAAATTGAAAGTACTGAAGAGCAAGGTGCTGAAGTTCAAGGTACTGAAGATCAAAGTACTGCTTTTCAAGGAACCTATAGACAAGGATTAATTACACCAAGGTTGTTAGATTTTGAAGAGGAAGCTGGTCATTCGACTGTTATATCAGAAAAGGAAGGTGATACACCCAAACCTATACATACTGCAAGTGATGATGAAACAATTGCTGAGATCTTGCATGATTTATCAAAGCCAAGGGGTGTTAGTATTCCATAAGTTACAGAAGAACAACCAAGAGCTTCTCAACCGACTATAGATCCTAAGGATAAAGGAAAGGGTAAGTTGGTAGACACAATGAAGAAAAAGAAACCTACATTAGCACAGATAAGGGCTGCTCAAGAAGCTATGAATGAGGAAGCAGCTAGAAAGTTACAAGCTGAACTGAATGCTGAAGTTGCTAATGAAGAAACTATGAATGAAGAAGCGACTAAGAAATTACAAGAAGAATTGGATCTGTCAAGTCGCTATACCAATAAAATCACCTATGTTAATACAAATAAGCCGTAAAGCGTTTATTTATATTTTACGATCTTCTAATGTTTTGTCGATAACAAAAGTAAAATCATTTTAATGAAGCAAATAAAATACGTAAATGGTTTAAACTAATAGTTTTCTAACACACTTACGCTTTCACATAAAACACTAAAACAAGTATAAGTGATTTTATGATTTAGATATACATATGTACAACAACTAGTGTTTACATATTGGGCTAACATATACTTAACTAAGTATATACTAAATTGGGTAAAAACAAGTATATACTAAAATGGGTAAAAGCAAGTATATACTAAATAGATAAAACTAGCAAATGGTTTTGACCCATAACCCATGGTTTTATATATATACCACTTAACCAAGTTCATTGTATCCTTAAGATACATTGTATCTAGAATGAAAACCATGGATCAACCCATAACCCATGACCCATGACCCATGACCCATAACCAAAAATACCCATGGGCAAGAGGATGTCCACGGATCCCTAGCTGTGCTAGCCGGATCCTTGTGCGAGGGATCCGTGGGATCCGAGAACATGAGGATTTTCCTCTATAAATAGTGAGTCATTTCTTCATTATTTCTCACCCCCTTTTCACCCCTTTCTAATACACTTTCTCCCCTGAGTTAAATCTCACTAACCTTAGATCCAAGAGATCTATGTTTGTAGTTTTGTTTTTGAGTGATCTTTTAGGTTCCTCTTAAAGGCAAGATCACCACCTTTGAAGTTGAGCAAGCTCAAGTCCATGAGTTGCCATGCTTCCTCATCATCAAGGCTACTGAAGTCTTCTTGTTGATGATTTCTTTCTTTCTTTAAAGAAGTGTAGTGTTGAAGACATTAGTGAAAGATGTCTCAAGTGTCAAGACGAATATATTAGTGAATGGTATCTATCGTCTATAGGATAAGCACTTGTGGTAGGTGCTAGAAGTCATGACAAAGAAGCATTAGTGAAAGGTGCTTAGAAGTCAAGACAAAAGAAGCATTAGTGAAAGGTGCTTAGAAGTGAAGACACAAGACATTAGTGAAAGATGTCTTGTAGATCTAGTTAAAGGCATTAGTGAAAGGTGCCTTAGATGTACATGGTGTGTTTCAATGTGCAAGATAGACTAGTATTACATCCAAGGATATTGATATCCTTGATGATGTTGTAAAGGAGTAGATCTCCTTTGGGATTAGTCATTGGTGTAGTGTGGTAGTAGTTCCTCCATTGCAATGGAACTAGGTGCTTAGCCTAGTACCTAATAAAGGGTAGGCGACGTTGTGAAGGTGTAGTTCACCATGGAGTGAAAGAACTAGGTACTTAGCCTAGTACCTTATAAAGGGTAGGCGACGTTGTATAGGTGTGGTTCACCTTGGAGTGAAAGAACCCGGTGGTTAGCCTAGCACCTGAAAAAGGGTAGGCGACGTTGTGAAGGCTTCTCTGCCATAAGGAGATTGGTGTAGTGATTACGAACTCTCGAGTAGGTGACTTGGGGAGTGGAGTAGGGCAAGGAAGGTGTCCTTGTAGCCGAACCACTATAAATACTCGTGTTGTGGTTTTGTGCTTCTTACTCTTATCTTTTCATTACTTACCTTTATATGTTTGTTTATCAACATCCAACACACACATCCAAATAGATTGACATAAGTCGATCTAAATAGTTTAAAAGGGAGTTTTAATTGGTAAAACTATTCAACCCCCTTCTAGTTTTCTACAACCTATTCCTGTTACTTTTCTACCAAGAAGACCAAATCTTGCTAAAGAAAGAAATGCAATGATGGCCTATTTGAAAGGAAAGAAAGTTTAAAAAGAAAAAGATCAACTGAAGTTGAAGACATACAGCCATCAAAGAAGATTGAATTAAGGTCTGATACTGATGATGAGCTAAGGAATTACTTAAGAGTAGTAGAATTTGAGTATTCTAAAGATGATGTGAAATGAAGATGAACAAATCTCCAAGAACTACTTTTGAAGTTGTAGAATCAAAGGATGGAAGTTATCGATGTTTCACGAGAGAAGATGGAAGCTTGTGGTGTTCAACATGCTATGGGATCTATTGCACATAATAGATAGAGTGGATTTATTTCATCTATATCATTTGGTGCGAGATTATTGTGAACAAAATCCATCGGAAGGAGTTGGTTTAGTCTTGCTTGGAGATCTCACAACTATTTGGGAAATCAAGAACAAAGCATCACCGAGATTTGGAAAACCAAGAAGATTGGGAGATTATCACCGGAGATTCTTTGAAGAATCTGGAGTACATGTTCTAGAGCTAGAAGATGGGACAATGATTCACATGTTAGCGACATCGATATCCGCTTACATCGATTTTATGAGGAGAATGCTAGAGCATGGAATGGAAGTTGAAGAAGATAATGAAACCGCTCTAATGGTCAATACATTGTTTATCGATGGACTACTATTGTCGATGATGATGAATAACCGGTATGAATCTTAATTGAATAAATTATTTTTGAAAAATCAAGACTTTATTCAAAGTGCTGGCGATCAAACAAGACTTTCATCAAAGTATCGCTTATGACTTTAAACCAGTCAATGATTTTGAAAACTTTTGTTAAGTGACAAATAGTTTGAAACAAAGGTTAAACGAAATAAATGGTTTTGAGATGGTAACACCAATAGGTTATCAATCCACCATGGTTACAAAAGGATTGGCTAATCTATGAGCAAACGGATCCGGTAAAGATATCTCAAACCGTTTTATAGTTGACAACTTGCTAATAAGTTGAATGGTAATCAACTCACCATATCAAGAAATGTAAAGAGTTGGCTAGCCCACAAGAAAATGGCTTGTGGTAAAGGTCGTGGAAAACCATTATATGGTAATTAGTTCACCATTGATGAAAGAACTAACCAAGGTCAAAAGGGTACAACTTTGGTAAAGACAAATCAAATCATTGATAGTCGATGATTTGCTAAAAATCATATGGTTATCAATGTACCATGGTCTTACACACCAAAACACTTGGCTACTCCGAGTTAATGGCTTTGGTAAAGAGACATCAAAATCCATTAAATTTCAATGATTCACCTCTCACCGGAGTTTACACACCGAAGTGATGAGAATAGATTGAAACTTAACCGAATTAATGTAAAATTGTCATATGTTGCCGAGTAGGCGAGAAGATGGAGCTTAGCGATTGTTCTTGAAAAGAATTACACAGATAAAGACTACTTTTATGATGATATAAGCACATAATCTACAAAGATAAAATTTGAAGATAAAGACACAATCCTCTTTGAAGACAAAGATGTTAAAGATGAATATACAAAGGAACTTGAAGTCAAGCAAGTAGAATTCAAGTTAGGGAGGATTGTTGGGATACGTAAAGTCAAAGTGTCAAGAGTTAAAGTGTCAAGATTGTCAATTAGAGCTCTTAATCAAAAGATATAAGTCGTCAAGTCTCGTCAGAGAAACCGAAAATTTTCGTAAGGTTACTACAAGACTTGCTTTGAAACGATCATAACTTTTTAGTTAACTGTTGGATCGGGATGAACTTTTAGGTGGATGTTCTCTATATCAATATAACTTTCCACCGAGGATCGTCGATCCGAGCTTTTATACAAAAGTTACGTGCTATCGAATATGGTCACGACAAAGGTACCGTTGTTAGTCAAATCTACGCTGGTTTTAGTCAGCATCTTCTGGGTTCGGTCAAAGTATCTTTGGTTTACTCAAAGCATCGCTGTTATTGAAAGTATTGTTATTAAAATTACTGTTGGTCCCTATTCGTTTTAAGTTTGTACCGCCATTGAAAAAACCACCGTTGTATGTCACTATGCCATTCCAAGGTATTTATGGTTTTGGACTTGAGGGAAGTTGAGCATGATGATTATTTTGATTTTGGGATGAGATTAGAGAGATGTCAAACACACACAGGTTATTTGGTACACACACACAAGTTTGGTTATTTGTTCTTAAAAGGTTTTAAAAGCTCGTTTTGGAGATTTCTTGAATAGGTGATTACGAAGATGATTGATCATAACTTATTTGATATTGTAGTTGAGTAACACGTATTCGTGTTTTATCATATCTTAAAGTGGGTGTTACACTTTGGAGATAACTTGTTCGTGCTTCAATGATTATGACAACGAATTGACGAATAGTAGATGAAGGTTTTCGTCAAGATATTGTGGTCTCCCTATACATAGGTTGTATACGTTCGATGTCATCTATAGTGCAAGACATAAGATACAAGTTTGAGTTATTCTACTTCTTTATCAAGTTCGTTATATTTGGTTTTCTTCACAAGTGATCATTACAAAGAGCTTACAGATTTGAAGAATCATTTGATGTTCATGCACCACTCAAGGGAAGTTTTTGATTTTACTCATGTTGATCATTATTACTACCGCTAGTTGGAGTTTTCTACTTTTTCGGATTCATTTTAGTAAGCATTTTGGTGTTCTTCATGGAGGACAATTGAAACATTGGACGACTTAGATTGGAAGTATGATATTGGTTCGTGGTGGTCAAGATCATTATTTGCATACGTTCCCTATTTGGATAATAACAAAAAGCGGAAGAGATGTTTGAGTGGCATGACATGGATTAAGGGGAAGACAAAGGAAGACATACTTGTTTCATTCATGGTGAGATCCCTGATCTTAATTTCTCTACTTCGTCTAGGGAAGTTAGTTCAAGAATGGTTTTGTCATTATCTACTAGGGGAAGATTGTTGGGAATTATACGTTTGAGTTGATAAGACAAAAGAATGAAACAAGAGGGACTTAATATGACAAGAAGGAAACCTACAAAGAGATGGAAGGACTTGCTTGCGAAAGAATTTTTATTTATTAGTCCTTTGTAGTATTTTGTAAACCCTAATCCTCTAGTATATAAAGAGGACATAGGTGTAGGTTTTATACAAGTCTTGCATAATGTAGTCAAGGTGTGTGTGTGTAACCTAGACGTGTTCCTATAAACGTCTAGGATTAGTTAGTGTTAGTGAATGAAAACCTTGTGTCAATAACAATTATGTTTTGATTTATCCTCTGCGTATTGTCATTGTTATTGTTAAACCCTAAGGCTCAAAACGATCTCAAGGAGTCTAACAAACTCCACAGTATGTTAGATGTGTGATAAGGTTTTAAAGGTACCTTTTGAGGGTCGTTTAAGCCCTTATTTGATCGCTTTGTATCCGTTATTGCTTAAAATCGTTTCTTTTCACTTTTAGGTCTTTTGAAGGCAAAAGCACTGGAATGGCACTTATTTGGACGAAAAGGCGCAAATATACGAAGAAAATGGCCAAAGTCAAGAATCAAGACACTCAAAGTCGAAAACATAAGGTGACGGCATCACAGCTTATACGTGACGCCGTTGGAGGATTTTATGACGACGAAGCCAAAACTTCTATTTTCAAGTGACGACGTCAAGTTATAAAAGAGTAGGCGACACAACTCGACGGCCTAGATGCAATCCGAGACGCGCCGGAGAAGAGGACGGCGTCACAAGCATAAGGTGATGCCGTCGCAAGGCTAACGTGGCCAAGACGAAACCCTAATGACGGCGATCCGACGGCATCACAAAACATAAGGTGACGCGTCGCATATGTAATCTTATATATAGAATCCGAATTTTTCAAGATTTGTGTGTAGTCTTTTGGAGTAAAACCTAAATCGAACCATGGCTGTCTTGTATAGTATTTTAGGGTTCCAAACCCTATCTTACACCAAGATAAGTGTTTTACTTCATTAATACAATTATGTCTTTGATTATTTGTGTGTATGCTTGCATGTTTTCCATGTCCGGCTAATTTACTTGTGTGTTTGCTTAGGGAATATGAAACTTAGTTATTGAATATTGATTGATTGTCTCTTATCTTAGTTGATTAATGATCTAGTAATGAGATAGGTCATTCGTTGTGTACTTAATGCTTGATTAAATCTCTGTGAACCTTAGAATATGACTCCTTGAGTAGTTGTAAGCTAAACCATCCAAAGAGTACCTTAGAGTAAGAGTTTATTATCCCTAGTGGGTTTTGAAGACCAGACCCTTTGGTAAGTTCAAAGAGTTAGGGAGAAACGCATACCCTACAACCTTAGACACACAATGCAACTAAGAATAAGGACGTGACAATTCAACCACCAATAGGAGATAATTAAGGAGTAGTAAAACCTAAGTAAACACATCTTTAAACTATCATACGAGCACACAATAATTAGACAGAGACTACATACACCTTAGATTAGATAATTAGATAAGTAGAGTAATCGGTAGCAATACCAACCCCAAATCCAAACCCCGAGATTCGTACCTTTCCATTCCTTAAAAATTATAAAAGATAAAAAATAATCTTCCTCAACCCCAACCTTAGCGTAGTAACTTCTCACTAGCATTCCTATTCCCTAGAGAACGATATCAATACCGTGGCTTACCCTAATACTACACTACAACGATTATGTTCATCGCCTAGGGTGTTGAAAAACTTGCTCGAGAAAAGGAAGTTCCTTTGACCCGAACGACGCGTGTAGCGTTATCAAGTTTTGGCGCGCTGCGGGAATAGAATAGCTAGTTAGTAGTCCACCTCATTTAGGTTTCTTTGCTTGATTCCTATCAAGTAAATTATTCTCATTTTAGCTTTCTCTTAGTCTATCCCCTTCTTCGTGATCTTTGTTCATAATCCCATCACTTTCCATCATGGAAGGTGATAACCAACCACCACCATCAACCCACCACCAATGACCCGCCAAGAGCCCTTACTCTTGGTGAATACTCGAGACCAAGCCACTTAGGCTATAGGAACACCATTGAGCTTCCCGACCAAGCCTACACTATGGCCTGCGATCCGACACCATCCGGTTAGTGCAAAACGGATGTGCATTTCATTGACTTCGTTCAAGATCCAAATCAAGATCTTAGGGTTTCTTAAAATGTCGATTCCATCGACCTTGATGCTACTACTGGGAGACCACGCGCTGCGTCTCTTCCAATTCTCTCTACGGGACCAAGCTAGTAATTGGCTTGAGCGACTTCCCACGGCTCCATCTCAAGTTGGGATGATCTTACCTCTCGCTTCCTTGCTCAATTTTTTCCATCGGGAGAACCTCTAAGCTTAGGAATGACATCTTGATGTTCCAACAACGTCGTGGTAAATCTCTACGAAGCATGGACTCAATTCAAGGACTTAGTTCATAAAGTCCCTCATCACGGCATTGATATTTGGCTCCAAGTCCAAATCTTTTATGATCATGTCAACTTCCCACCAAGCGATCCATTGACCAAGCGGCGGTGGAAAACTTAGTGATCTCACCGCGGAAGAATCATGGGGTATAATAGAGGACCTTGCCCTCTATGACAACGAAAGTTGGGATGACCCCCGTGAGCTGCCCAAAACCGTTAAGGCAATCTCCTTGCCTCCCATTACCTCACAATCTTCCGACCGTAGGATGATCGAACTTAAAGATCAAGTTAAATTCCTAATGAGTTCCTACGAAAATCCTAAGTCCTCACGTCAAGTGAAAAAATCGCTCTACCTTGTGAGTTATGTAGTGGTCCCCATGACACTCGTGATTGCACAAGACTCCCGAACAAGCTTACAAGACTCACGCCTCCATGCGCATCGACGGAGCGGGAGAGAAGTGGTACACTTTCAAGCCCGAACAAAACAACATAGGAAACTCTTACAACCTCTCATGGAGAAATCACCCTAACCTTAAGTGGAACCAAAACTCAAGCACACCCCAAAGCTCATCTAGTCCACCTAAAAGGTTCAACTCTCTAAACACCGGGAGCCCCACTAATCTTGAGGCAATTGCATCTAGATTCTTGTCATCTCAAGAGACTCGATTGACTAAGCTTGAAGACGATTTTAAGCAAAGACAAAGCGAAATGACAAACAAGCTTGATACCTCTTAAAAGTCTTCAAAGAACGGAAGTTGGAGCACTCCCAAGTGATACTATAAAGAACATAAAAGTGAATTCGATTTCGTCGACTTCATGTTCTTGTTCACCATGGGAGAATGCACATCCATGCCCCTCACACCCAACGGTTCACTCGGTAAATGCTATCAAAAAGGGTTCCAAGCCATCCAAAATGAGGTACCAATGCCCTGCACCATTGGTAGAACCTACTCTTGAGAAACCCGTCAACCAAGAATCCAAACCTAGTTTATAGGAGGAGTACAAAGAACTCCATGAAGAAAAATCGATTCTTGAGGTCTTAGCTCATGCACCTTATTATAATGCTTTAAAAGAAAAATATTAGTTAGAACTTAAGCTTTGAAAACATGGGTCCGCTTTTGTGCGAAATAATTTACCTAAGAAGTTAGACGATCCCGGGATATTTACTCTTCCGTGTAGGCTTGGAACTTCCAAACCTCTCGACGCTCTAGCCGACTTAGGGTCATGCATCAATCTTGTTCCGTTGTCCCTCCATAGAAGCCTTAACTTAGGTAAAATAGAACCAACGGAAACCATCTTAGGTCTAGCGGACGGTAGTGTTGCATGTCCGGTAGGAATAATAAAAGACATGGTAGTACACGTAGGAGAGTTGACTCTTTTGGCCGACTTTCATGTGCTATACATGAATAAGGACCCGACATGCCCATTACTAGTAGGAAGAGGATTCTTAGCTACCGCTAGTGCCATCGTCGATTGTAAGATGTCCAGGATAGTGGTAGGAGAGGGGAGTGCTAGGTCAATTTACGATGTCAAAAGCATACATACTACAAAGAAGAGGAAATCCCACATGAGATTAGGTTGGATAGAGCACCTTCTAGATATGGACCTTGGATAGATAAGAACCTCATAGGTCCCCAAAGACCTTTTACCTAGATGAAGCCTTCACTAGTAAAGCAACTTTCCAAGAAAAGAAATGGCTAGGGACATGGAAGTGAACCCGCTCGAGGACGCCTTAGTATTTAGGAAGATGACCGAGTTCCTAGGAAGCTTGCCCGTCAACCTTGTCATGAATAAGTGGAAAGTTGAGAAATCTAAACACAAATGGGATTGGGATAGACCGCCTAGTGACGGTGATGTAGAGTGGCACATTAGGATAACAATCTATGATCCCGATGGAGAGAAGTTTGAAAAGGCATATCTAACCGAACGTACTACTAGGAACTTGAATGATAAGTTTGATCCTTATGACATTGTTGAGGATAGGCTTACTTATATCGTTACGTAGGAGCACGACTACGAGACTAGCTACAAGACTCTTAAATAAAGAAAAGCGCTTCGTGGGAGGCAACCCATGCTTAATTGTTTGCGTGTTAGTGTCATATGTCTTTTATTGATTGTTTATTCTCATGTTTAAATTTGTAAAAATGCTTTATTTTGTTTTTAACCTCGTCTTGATTGCATATAAAGGTATTTTACATAAGGGATAAGTGTAGGGAGGATTACACACATTTTCAAAAGAAACGTAAACATGAGAATAACAATTCATTAAAAGATATATTTATTTGTTTGTTCGAGTCAAATGCTTGTATCGAGTCATAATGGATGTTCTGCGAAATTTTCCGATTCTAAAGATGTAAATTTTTCGTAATTTTTCCGTAAAATCGCACCGCTTTTTGTCAGATAACCGACGGCGTCAGATCGCAACCGACGGCGTCAGAAGGAGTAAAACAACAAATTACCTTTTTCTCGTTTCTCGAGCTACTTATAAATTTTGGAATTTTCCGTGTCTTAATTTTCCGTAAATTCGTAAACATCCATTCCACAAGCATTATATCCTAGTTTAAATCGAGTCTTATATATATTATTACCGCCGATTTTACGCGAAGGTTTCGTTTGTTTTCTTTAAGTGTGCGAGTTTAATTTATCAAGAAGAAGATACATAAGATTGGAAGGAGATTTTCACGCATAAATTATTCTTGGAAAGGATTTAACCACTACTTCACATACGGATCCTACCGAGCTAATCGGGAGCACTAGTTTTTTCGCTTTTAATTACCTTCCATTGTCATAACTTTGATATTTCGGGAACATTGGGGACAATGTTCGGTTTAAGTGTAGGAGGAAAATAAACGAGAACTTTGAAACTATGCTTATCCTTGAATATTTGCTTTGTCCAATTGTATTTGTGTAATAAACCATGATAAAATGTCGGTTAGGGTAATTTTGGCACCAAATTTAAAATTTTTCATGACATATAGGAGTGGGCCATTAGTCTTAACAAAAGCGCCTCACGGATAGGAAGTTGCATGACTAGCACAAAACCATTTACCACCTAAATTCCACCCAAAATGTGAGGATCGCCTTAGATTAGTAGGAATTAAAAGCATTCATCTTTAATGCTTAAAGTGTGAACCGGTAGTATATTAGATTCTAGAACTTGTTTTGTGATTCATTCCGAGATCGCTAGTAAAACTACACTTGTGTAGTTAGGAATAACTAAATGATAAGAGGCATTAGGATAACCCTTGTTTGATACCAAGAATGTAATTATATTGAAACAAATGCACCTTGATAGATCTTGAGCTCGTGGATCGTTATGTATGCCTATGTAATCACAAGCACAATAAAAGACAATCTCTACTACTAATGTTTATCGGAATATAAACACAAGTAACAAATAACTAAGAACTTCTTGATCCTCTATGGATCTTTATATTAACTAAAACCGAGTTTTTCAATCGGTACATAACTCTTTCTAATGTGTTCCTTTTATAGACAAGGAACCCTAAACAATATCGCTAAACCGCTTCCCAAGAAACGATAATCATAAAACTAAATAAGATATACACAATCACTTCCTAATAAAGCTCATGTATATCCACACTAAATAAACTAAACACGGAATAAACACTTCAGTAAATGTGACTAATAACTATTATACTTCAGCAGATTATGTCTTTCAGAATCCACTTCATCTTCAAGAGAAACACTTTGCATTAATTTCAAAGATAATCCGGACTTCACATAATTCCCAACAATCCTCCCTAAACTGGAATTTGTCTTGGTTAAGTTCCGCTTGATAGATCGACAAGACCAGAGGATTGGGCACTAACAACAACAACAAAGAAAGAAACCAAATAAGAACATCTCTATTAGGTAGAAACTCAAACACCATATCTTTGCAAAGAACAAATGACAATAGATACATCAAAACAAATTAGTTTCATACTATTCTCATCACATCCGATGTGTTAACTCCGTGAGAGGTGAATCATTGAAAATAATGGATTTGATGTCTCTTTACCAATAGCCATCACTACTGGAGTAGCCATATGTTTAAGTTCGTAAACTATGGTACATCGATAACCATCTCGATTTATTGACAAACCAAAGAACCATATAAACGGATTTGAAATGTCTTTACCGTAGCCGTTTGCAGACTAGTCAATTCTTAGAATTGGTGAATTGAGAACCAAATATGGAATGCCAACGCCTTTACCACAAGCCATATACATGTGGGCTAGTCAATTCTTGGATTCCAAAAGGAATAAACCATGGTGAATTGAAACCATACAACACTCAAGAATGAAGCATAGGTGGTTGCATACCCTATGATTTTTAGCAAACCATTACACTATCAATGATTTGATGTGTCTTTACCAAAGTCTGCACCCTTTGGACTAGCTAACTCTTTAATATACACAAGGTATATCCGTGAGTCAATAACCAAGAAAAGTATACAACAAACCCGCAAGAAAAGTTAGATAAAACCAAAACTTTTTTTTTTTTTTAAACTAAAGAATAAAGAAAGAAAACAAATATTACAAAATTGTACAATCAAGATGAACCTTTATGTGATAGAAGCTGATTTTTAATCAAACCAACACATTGAAAAGCATGAAGTTCATCATTGCCAACAGGATTAGGAGGCACTTCCAACTTGTGTCTCAGCAACCTTTCCATAAAATTAACAGATAAAGGATAAAGCTTATCTGATAGCATGCACACAATCATCCCACATGTGGTCTGAACTACATGAACACAAGGCAGAGGATAAAATCTCCAACTCTCAATCTCCCACTTATGAGAATTCTTCCAAATAGAATACCCTTTACCATTTGGAGAATGAGAATCAAACATAACCTGAAGATCACCCAACAAATATAAACCGTAACATGTTGTTGAATGAAACTTATAATATTGAATGACATGTTCATACAAAGATCTTCAAATCATGTCTAGTCACCAAATGAAGAATGTCCTTCAAGAAGTTGAACTCAAGAACAAGATTATCCAAATTTATAAATGTGTTGAGCTTTCCAGCTTTCCAATTGACCAATACCACATGTGTTCCTTCAGAAAAACTTCAACAAACCCAACTTCAATAAAGGTAGATTCATCACCTTGAGATCTAAATCAAGATTCTTTGAAGAATGTTTTCTAGCCAATCTATCGAACTCCTTGTAACCAAGCTCACGCCCATACCAACAATGTTATCAAGATCAAGTCAGAGATCATTTTCTTGACTCGAGGATCACTTAACCCATACTAGACAACACTTCGTAAGAAACCAAAGAAGATTCAAAGAAACAATCACATCGAAGAAGGAGTAGTCGCAGAGAGTTGTGTCGAAGTAACAACCAAGAGATCACCAAAGGCAAAACAAGATCAAAATTATCCACTATTTCAACTGTTTCGTCTCTTAGCTTGAGGAACATCGACAATGAAGCAATGCTTTCCAAGTGAGAGGAAGAAGTTGAACCGTAAGAGGAAAACTTCATAACCATATTATCTTGCCTAATCAAAGCATCATCGACAAAGTATTGATTTGCTTCATTGACATACCGTAATTATACATAGCGTAATTCTTCACAACTCTCCTCATATAATTCCTCTTCCGAGCAACAGTCATAGGTTTTATCTTTTGGCTTTATTTCTTTGATCAATAAGAGCTCTTCTCTTTGCGTAAGATTCTTGCTTTCTTTGATTACCAAGTTCCACCATTTTATCCACAAAATTCTCATCATCAAAAGATGCTCCTAATATAAGTTTTGCAAGATTCGGATCGATGCACCTTGAGAAATATAACCATCCCATTGATCATCAAGAATCGAGGAAGTAATGCATCAAGCTCTAATTTCCTTTCAGAGACAAATTAGAAGCATATTGATCTTGAAGAAATTTAGCCACAATACGACTCTTCCGCATATTTTCATAATCACAAACAATCTAGCTCGAGCTTGATTTTGTTCTTCATCACTATTCCCGAATTAAGTATATCATCAATCATGTGGTCCTCGTCCTTTCTCGACGATGTCTCAAGAGAACCAATTTCAAGAGAACCAATGTGAGCTTCGAAGGAACAATCAAACCCACATCGAGGAAACAGTTGAGACAATTCCTCAACAGTGTAGAAAACTTTGATGAAGCATTCAACTTATACATTCTCCCAAAGAATAAAAACCTCTTCATCATCGTTGAAGGTGAAACATTTGGTTGTTCTTGTATAGACAAAGTTTGACCATGATCGAAGCAATCTCCTCAACTAGAACATCGCAGATGCATCAACCATATGTGGCTCCTTTGAAGTGTCGCAGATACCTTATTCAAATATTGTCTTCTTCTTTGCTAGCATATATAACATGCTCCTTGCTAGGCTCCTTGCTCGTGAAGATTTAGCAACAGAGAAGAAACATCGATGTAAGTGCTACATCACCAATATTCCAAGGGATGCATGAAGATTCTCTTCGTCCTCCTCCTCGAAGAAACCAAACTTCTCTTTTATCCTTCCGACTTAGCAATTCCTCCAAGTTCTCAACTTTAGTCTCCAATTCCACAATCTTATTACCAAGAATAGACTTGGTTTCGCAAGTTCTTTCTTAAGACCACCACCTCACCGTAAGCTTGTTCATCGAGCATATAATGAGGTAAGTGTAATAGGATACTCATCCGTATCAACCGATTGATCGCTTGAATTGGAACTTCATTAGACTGCTCAGAGTAACATTAATATCGATCAACATTAGAACATCCTTCACCAAATGGATTCCTAACAGGACTTGGTGTAGGCAATCTATCAAGATCAACCCGAACTTCATCAATGTGATCCCGAACTTCATCAATAGGAACTTGAACCTCATCAATAGGAACTTGTGTAGGGGCTTGACTAGGACATGGTCTAGGTGAAGGTATAGATGCCTCAAAGAAAAATGAAGGACCCTCATCAACATCAACCGAAAGATTTACATCAAGAGTATTGGAAGAAGGTAAAACAACATTAACCTCATCAAGAGGCTCATTCTCCGAGGCAACATAGCACTAACAGAGGAAAATGTGTTCCTCAAATTTAGTTCTCATCGTGGCAAATAACTTAGAGTCAAAACACTTATGGGATGAAAAGCTTGGGTTTGTGTAGAAACATTCAATATCATCGAAGAACCTAGGGTACATCAAAACTTACCCTTTTCCTAGTTATATTTTCAACCATATTATCAAAGATAAACTTAGAAAAGTTATAAGTCAAACCCTTAGATAAACAAACAATACCACATCCCATTTGAGTTGAAATCGATCCCATCCTCCGGACTTATTGCTTAAACATCGGAGCAACGTATGAACCAAAACCTCCACATAGGACAAAGCTTATTTTTAACCACATATCTCGTCTTTGATATCCAATCGCCTAAGCCCTTCAAGTACCATCGTAGAATCGAATGATAAACCCATTCTCATCATCCAAGCGAAGTTGTCTTCGATCGCCTCTCGTCACCACATACTCTTTTCCATCAACACTTGCAACTATCTCAGTATCACTTCTTCTATCAGCCGTTGCCCAAAATTGAGTAACCAAGGATTCATATATAGCATTTGGAGAATGCGTTAATGCATACTGAATCTTTGATCTTTGTAAGAATGAAATCATTAGCCTATACAACTCATCTCCTCGAGCAGTTCCAAGAAAAGCAACCTTATTATGATCATGTTTAAATTGAAGTGCCATTAGAGATTTTGAAGATTAGGGTTATGATTTGCACAAAAGGAAGTGTTTTGAATGAGAGTAATAATCAAATCACTTAATATGGAGCGAATATATGCCGGTAGAGAATAAATAGAAATTTTCCCAATTTTGGTCAAAGTTGACCAATGATGACGTGGATTTCTACTTTTACTCATATTCACTTTTAACTTCGGTGGAAACAGAAACCATTCTCATCAAGTAGAACAATCGCAGAACAGATTACTTATTCAAGAAGCTTCAAGAATATCTTTTTACTGTTTCACCCACACGCATTAATTCTCTTACCACTTGAAACCGTCTATAAAACAATCCCAAAGCACACAGACTTCTTCATCAAAACCCCAAATATTATTTCAAACCCTAATTCCACCAATACTCCAAAATTAGCCAAAATAAACCATGAGTACCAAACCTGAGATCATAGATCTCACAACAACATCCTCATCATCATCATCATCTAGTGAAGATACCAATCCATGGCTTCATTACTTTCCAAAACCATATCCACGACCTAAGAAGTCACCCTTTCTCTCTTCATCAGAAGATGAAAGTTTGGTGAATCCAAGTGAATCTGCTGATGATTCTGATGACTCCTATAAGGAGGGAACATCTTACTCCCAACCCCCAGCACCTCGGCCTCAACGAAGGCCACGAGCCAAAATCCACCACTTCCGGAAGATAGAGAGGTGGTTCTTGGTCTTTTCGCATCATGTTTTGGTGCATCATCACATATCGTATAAAGGAAGAACTTAAAGAGAGTAGATGGGTTGCATTTTGGTTGAAATACATAGATGAAGCACAAAGGACACATTATTTTTCTCCATCATCAAATGTGGTCATTGTCATCATCAATCGTTTGCATCAATCCATCCTCTCCATTTTGATCCTTAGCATCCGTTAGGGTTGGTTATGCTCATCACAAAAGCATAGCCAGATTTAGTGTGAAAGATGTGAGCGATCATGCATATTCAAACACTGTTAGATGTTGGAACGGATGATATGTAATAGATTAGAACTATTAGATCATGTAGATGCATTTGATGTTGCTAGTACTGTGAAGCTATAAGTCGTAAACTATTTCTTGAATGAATGAACTATCAATTTGCTTCAAGACTTCTTTTGATTGACTCATCTAACTTCAAGACATTATCTTCGGAAGAAACAATTGACTAACTTCAAGACTTTGAACTTAGTAGGAACAAGCTTAATTACTTTGACCAAATCTCAACCGAATGTAACATACACTCGCAAAACAAAACAAACACAGAGAAACACACAAACCAACAAAGAAACACACTAAGATTACATTAGCAGTTAGAGTTAGTTAAAATCAAACAAATATACAAGTTTACATAGCAAAATGCAAAGTTATACACAATCCTCCCCGAGGCATATCCCCCGAGGCCTATGCCTCCCTTAAACTTTGCGTTAAGGGTTACATGCCAATATGGACCACAAGGTGTTGAAACCTTGGTCCTTCAAAAGCCTTTGTTAACAAATCGCCACATTATCATCAAGATGAATTTTGACCACATTTATCAAATTTTTATCATATGCATCTCTTATAAAGTGGTGCCTGATTTCAATATGTTTTGTTCGATCGTGAAAACCGGATTTTTAACAATGCATATGGTACTTTGATTATCAATAAAATTGTTGTGTTCATGAAATTGTACCCATAATCCAACAACCGATTTTGAATCCAAAGAACCGTCCACAACAATTTGCAAAGAAGAACATACTGCTTCAAGAGATGAGGTAGCCACAATAGTTTGTTTCTTGCATTGCCAAGAAATCAATCTCTTTCCAAGGAACTGCAACCTCCGGTGGTGGACCTCCTATCCATTAGCACCAAAGATAGTCACTATCACTATATGCTTCCAACTTAAAAGGAGACTCTTTTGGGTACCAAAGACCTAGAAAAGGTTGGCCTTTGAGGTACTTAAAGATCTTCTTAACAAAGATTGAGATGGGAAGTCGGTGGAGTAACTTGATGTCGTGAACAAACACTCAAAGAAAAGTAATATCGTGCCTTGAAGTCAGTTAAATACATCAAAGACCCAATCATAGACCCGCATAAATGAACATTCACAGTGGATCAGCTTCATTGTTGGTCTTTGTCTTTGAGCTTCATAAGGTGTAGTGGCGCCCTTACACCCTCCATACCAAACTTCTTCAAGATGTCCTCACATATTTGTCCCGACCGATAAAGATACCATCATGTTTCACGAACTTGAAGACCCAAAAGAAAGTCATCTCCCATGGCACTCATCTAAAACTCTCCTTCATAAGCTCCTCAAACTCCTCGCACCAAGCTTCCTTTGTGGATCCAAAATAATGTCATCCACATACACTTGCACAAGAATAATGTCGTGGAATTCTTCTTTAGGAAAAGAGTCTTATCAATTGCACCTCTTCTCAGAACCATGCTTGGAAGAAATGTAGAGAGCCTAGCATACTGTGCTCTAGGTGCCTGATGTAGTCCATAGAGAGCTTTGACTACCTTATAAACATGATTAGGATGATCCGGATCTTCAAATCCTTTAGGTTGAGTGACATACACCTCCTCTTCAATTTCACCATACAAGAAGGCTCCTTTAACATCCATTTGATAGACCATAAAGCCCATATAGGATGCATAAGCTAAGAAAATCCAGATAGCCTCAACTCTTGCCACCGGTGCAAACACTTCATCATAATCGATCCTCCTCTTGTCTATACCCCATGCAACTAATCCGCTTTGTTTTTAATGACAACACCTCGAGCATCTCTTATTCTTCGTAATCCATTTAGTCCCAATAGCATACTTACCATCGTGTAGTGGTACCAATATCCAAACCTGCCGATTTTGAAATTGTTGCATCTCATCCCGCATTGCTTCAAGCCAACTTGAGTCTTCAAGAGCCCGAGTAACACCGGTTGGTTCCACTTGTGAGAGAAAATAAGCAAGCAGACAATGTTCATAGTCCGTGTGATTGTCTCTCCACGATTTGAGACATAAGAGATAAAAGCCACCGTCCATATTTAGAACGCGCCACGTAACCTCTTGTTCTAACAGTGCATTAGGATCACCAATAATATTAGGCGTGGATGAACATTGTTGATCCTTGTAGTAGTGGTGGTGTTGACATCAATTGAGGAATCAAGATTAGTCACATGAGGTTCAAAGTCAAGATCATAGGAAGGTGTGTTGAAGATGCTCGCTTAGGTTGATGATGACCAAGATCTCAAGGTTTTGGAAACCTTGTATAAGGTTCTCCAAGGTCTGTTGACACTCTAGTAGAAATAGGAGTAGAGTCAACATGTCTTTCAAATTTAATTGAGAGGTGAGGAGAAAGCAGAACCACTTTCGCAGAATTGAATGTTCCACCGATTGCTTCACTTGAACTATTTTCAACATTCCTCTCAAAGATCTAAATTGGTCGCATACTCTTGTTTCTTCACCGCAAGGTCCTCAAGATAATAGAATTCATCTTCACCCACATCAAGATAATCTTTAGAAGTGTCACCTACAAAATTGTTAGGAGAGAAGGAAGGTACTACAATGGGTTGTTCATCATCATCGGACCCATCGTCGAATGAGCTTCCAAAGTTTTTGCACTAGTAGTTGGAGATGCTTCAGAATCGCATTTTGGTTAGCCATATGTCTAGCATAACCCAAGTAATCAGTCAAGTAATCAAGATCAAATGACCAAACATGACCCCGCCCTTGAACATTAGGCTTGTCTTCAAGATACCTCGATTCAATGTCTCCTCAATTTTCTTTGCGATACATTGTAAACTCAGATGCCTTACTATGAGCGTAATACCCCACAATGTAACCATCATCGCCTTTCTCATCAAATTTGCCCAATGGATCACCGGTATTCAAAATTGTCACTTAGTACCAAACGGTTTAAGATAATGAATAATGTGAACTTTTCCAAAAGAAGTTCATATGGTGTTTTAAGGTGTGGTCTAGTAATGGACACTCTATTTAGAACATAACAAGTCGCACTAACAAATTTCGGTCCAAAACATGGTAGGAAGTTTAGAGTCCGCTAGCATTGATCTTGCACTCTATTAAGGTTCTATTTTTCTTTCTCGCCACCCCATTTTGTTGAGGGGTTCTTGGAGTGCTATAGTCCCTTTTGATTCCCTTTATCCCGCAGAGTTCTATCGAATGGCATTTTTGAACTCGTACCATTATCACACCTAATTCCTTTCACCTTTTGTTCAACCGATTCTCAATAAGGGTAATGAAGTCTTTCAATATTTCGATGTTTCATCTTTGGTCCTTAGAAAGAATACCCAACAAAATTTGCTATAACCATCATGATCACCGATAAAAATATTTATGATCAATGCTTCTCACTTTAGTTGGACCAAACAGATCCATATGAAGTAACCAAGAGGTTCGTAAATAATGGTTACTGTAATAGGAACACCTTTGTATGAGGCTCGTGTTGCTTTCCTTTGTTGCATGCAACACGCTTATGATCATTGGTGAATACCTTGGTGAAGACCTTGAACTAGGCCCGCTTTAGAGAGTCGGTTTATGGTCTTGAAATTGACATGGGCCATCCTTCGTGCCATTTGGTGGACTCATCCACAGATGCTTTAGCCACCAAACATGTTAAGTCACCTGGTTGAACATTAGTTAAGTTGAATGTATAAAGATTGTGATCATGAGGAACCTTCAAAGAATTGAAGTTTCTTCCGGGAGTTTGAAGTCTTTAGACAAAGACAAGACATTCATCCTCCGTGAAGAGTACTTTGTTCTTAGTGTCATGATTTGTGAGACTAAAACAAATTGAAGTGTTGAAGTTCCTTGACATAATAAACATTCTCAAAATCCGGTGAGGTGTTTTGATGGTCCTTTTCCAAGAATTCGCCCATCACTTCCTCCAAAGGTTACATTGCCTCCTCCTTCAATGGGTACAAAGTTATGCATCATGTCCCTGCTTCCGACATACTTCTAGAACAACCATCGCCAACAATTCCAACATCTTTATGCTTAAGGGATGATCCTACAACAACAAAATATATGAGATAATTAGTACACTATGGAGGCTCAAGTCATTGCCGACTTGAACCTACCTTGTGGATCATATGAGTTGTGCCATGTAGAAGTATAAGATCCACTATTGTTCTTGGGTTTCCAATGAAACTTAGGTCCTTGTTTATTCCAAGAACAACTCACGAGGTCTTGACAAGAGATCCCGATATTCTTTCCCATCAGTCATAGGGTTAACATATCTAGGCCAAAAACCATTTTTAAAATATTCACTGATTGGTTGAACATATGGTTTTACAACTGGTTTCCTCCAAGAAAAAGGAGTATTATAATGTGTATCTTGTGGAACATAAGGTGGTATATCATTTACATTAGTCCACATTGGTCTAGATTTCCTAGAAGCACCACACCTACTCATCCTTTGCTCATGATAATCACAATCCTTAATTAAATGAGATTTACTTCCACACACAAAACATTTCTTCTGATTAGAAGATTTATTTAAACCAAAAGAAGTATTATTACAAGCAGAAGTATTCAAACCAAAACCATGAAAAGAATTGTTTTAACAAGACTATTATGCAAAGAATTAAATGCAAGTCTTCGAGGCAACTGCCTTGGAAGTGGATTCCTGGCAAAGAACTCGACATGCTTATTGGTAGTCTTGGGTGCAGCAAGGGTGAAGACTTGAAGGAAGACTGGGAAGGTCGACTTGGGAAGGTCGACTTGGGAAGGTCGACTTGTCATTTGAATCACACTCAGAGACCCTTGCTTGGAGGACTTGTCATCATAACACAAGAGACAAAGTCATTAGTAGAAGTATTAGGTCCGCATGTCTTTTGACTTTTGCCATACTGATGGTGTGATCCATCAAAGTCATTAAGAGTGGAAAGGTCAATAGGCATGTGCTCACCTCTAATTGGTCCACGACTGACATGTAGGTCACCTTCTTTCACAAAATTAGCTAGGCTCACTGGTGTAGATTTACGTGTGTCATCCCTAGCTTCTAAGCCTACATATTTCTTAAAACCTAAAGCCACCAGAGAATTGGGAGCTTGACTACTATAAATGAGACCAGCCTAACTTATTACCATTCATCATCCATTCTTTATGCCTAGCAATTTCCTCCTTAAGTTTCTCCTTAAGCTCTAGATTTTTCGACTCTACATCCGCTCTTAACTTCTCGAGACCATTTTAATTCATTTGTAGCACATTCGAGATCTCTTTCTAAAACACCTATTTTCTCATCATAAGCTATTTCATTCTTCGAAACCAAACCTTTTGTCTTTCTAGTGTTTTTAAAGCCTGCTTATAAGCTTCTACTTCCACATAGCATTCATTATATTTAGGTTCCATAATATCATAAGCTTGTTTGAGTTCATTATAACGCTCACTACAACCAAACAAACAGCTTTGTACCGAGAGATTCCCATCAAGGCAACTCGATCATGCCTATCCTCTCGAAGTACAACTTGCAATCAACCCAACATTATCGTGACCATCATTATCGCCTCCTCATGTTGCTTCCAATCTACATTGCTATCCGAGTGACCAAAGCAGTTGATCCTTTGACGTTCTCGCCTCCTTCCGATCTGGCGAGAAGAAGTGTATCTTGTCTCATCACCGCCTTTTCTGCCTTTGCATTCTCTAGAAAAGTGACCCATCCGCTGGCATGTGAAGCATTTAACCTTCCTCTTGTCAAACCTTTTGGATCGCGCCCTTTGAATCCAAACCTTCTTCCAACTCTTCGCTCAAAACTCTTGATATCCATGGAAAGCATAGCCAACCGCCACTTCACTTCATCTCTTCCATCTCAATCGGGTCCACTTGATCAAAATCTTCATAGGCCGATCCCGCAGAGGATCATAATCAAGAAAGAAAGATCCAAGAACATCTTCCATTATTCCACTTGATCTAGGATGAGAGCTTGATGAAGGAGCAAGATAAGATGATGATGGATATGGGCTTGGACCATAGCTAGACTTTGGAGTAGAGGCTCCAACAAATGCAGATGACTAGCGTAAGAAGATGATCGAAAAGGGCTTCTTACATCATGTTCAAGAGCTTTAAGTTTGTGGTACAACTCATCAAAGGTAATCATGTCCAAACCACCTTTAGCTTTTAAAGCTATGCTTACATGTAGCTGTGGATGGAGGTAATGACCTCGAAACTTAGAGTTACAAATATCATTATCCGGCTTTGCCTATAGTCGATTCAACCGACTTAAAATCTTGTGAAACTTATCATAGCCCTTGTGAATTCCTTCTCTAGATTTGAAAGTCCCTAAACTGTTGTGTTAGCATGGACTTCTTGCCTCCTAGACTCTTCATTCCCACCGAACTTCGCCTTTAATTGCTAACCATATATCCTTAGCATCTTGCATGAAGTGAAAATCACTCAAGTGATCCTCGTGAATAGCTTGCGTAAGAATAGTTCGACCTTGGTTTCTCTCTCGAATCGCCAAGAACTCTTCAAATAGCTTTGGGAGGAACATTCATCATATTACCAAGAACATCCGTGGTAGTTCTCTTCAAACTGCTCCCTTCATAATTATATGCCATAGATTCCAATCAATGTTGGAGATCCATTCGCATCTTCATCGCCCAAAGATCATATTCCTCCCTTTAAGGTAAGGAAACTTAGCATTGCTATTAGAGACTTAGTTGTTGCAGATGGGTGGAGTTTTGGTTGTTGGTGAGTTCAAGATCAACATCCGAACCAGGCATGATGATTTTGTTATGGTTGTATGGGTGTTTAGAAAAACTTGTCCTTAGTATCGTAGAGACTCTCACGAGGCTCGATACCACTTGTTGAAACAAATGCACCTTGATAGATCTTGAGCTCGTGGATCGTTATGTATGCCTATGTAATCACAAGCACAATAAAAGACAATCTCTACTACTAATGTTTATCGGAATATAAACACAAGTAACAAATAACTAAGAACTTCTTGATCCTCTATGGATCTTTATATTAACTAAACCGAGTTTTTCAATCGGTACATAACTCTTTCTAATGTGTTCCTTTTATAGACAAGGAACCCTAAACAATATCGCTAAACCGCTTCCCAAGAAACGATAATCATAAAACTAAATAAGATGTACACAATCACTTCCTAATAAAGCTCATGTATATCCACACTAAATAAACTAAACACGGAATAAACACTTCCGCAGTAAATGACTAATAACTATTATACTTCAGCAGATTATGTCTTGGCAGAATCCACTTCATCTTCAAGAGAAACACTTGCATTAATTTCAAGATAATCCGGACTTCACATAATTCCCAACAACTTCTTCCACATCGGTTGAGTAATTCCCCACACCCTTTGCGTTGTACTCATCGTAGTACGATACCCATAGTTAACCCCTCGAGCCTATCCTTTTCGCCGTCTCGTGATGTTTCGGTTTTTAGGAATATCAATGAAGAGCAATGTTTTACACCCCACCCCAAATATACACCCAATCGCCTTAGCCTACCCCGTATGCACTCACTTTTAGTGCATTTTGTTATCACCCTAAACCCTTAGTTCAATTATCGGTTGCTTGCATGAGTTGCTAAGTCGAGTCATATCCTTTGTATACAGATTTTGGGACGATTGGGATTCATGGGAAAAGTTAAAGTTTATGAAATGACGGAAGGAATGTTAAATTCAAATTCCTTTGTTTGCGTAATAATGTACCCCAAGTGTTTTGATCTTTTCAATTGGTCAAATTAGTGTTAGAGTAATAAAACCTCAAGTGTAGGGATGTGCCTATAAATCCCTATCATTTGATGTTACCAGTAGAGGATGGTAGAGTAAAAGTATATAAAAAAAAAAAAAAAAAACAGGCTTCCATCCTACATCTATCCTTTAAATTTATGTTTGTTTATTTCGATTAGCTAGAGTCTAGAGTGTCCGGTCTTGCCTTAGCAATGCCATTCTTCGATGCTTGTAACAATAAGATTTTTGACTTGCCACCACTAAAAAGCCTATCCCACCAAACCCTTTGTTTCTCTACCGTAAGCCTAATGTTACAACCCTTTAAAGACCTCTTTGATAGTCTTTCTTTGGTGCTTACACCAAAGGGATGGAGGTTTGATCTATTCTCAAGCCTATGGTAATCTATGTACTAGGACCGGTTAATGAGTGTTTATCTTCCATTTCCAATTTGTTATATTTCATATACACCGAGAGAGATGTGAGTATCCAAACACCCCATGTGAGGTGCTAGTATGTAATTTCGTGCTTGTTATGACTTTCTTGGGGCTTATATGTGTTGTGGACGTTTTAAACCAATGCTTCATGACCCTAACTTATAAATTAATTGGCTAAAAGCACATTTGCTTGAGGACAAGCAAATACCAAGTGTAGGGATATTTGATAAGGTTTTAAAGGTACCTTTTTGAGGGGTCGTTTAAGCCCTTATTTGATCACTTTTGTATCGCCATCGTTTAATATCGTTCCTTTTCACTTTTTAGGTCTCTTGAAGGCAAATGCTGGAATGGCACTTATTTGGACGAAAAGGCGGCGAATATCTGAAGAAAATGGCCAAAGTCAAAATTGAGACACTCAAAGTCATTGAAAACATAAGGACGGCGTCACGGCTTATATGTGACCGTCGGAGGATTTTGTGACGGACGTAAGCCAAAACTCCTATTTTCATGTGACGATGTCAAGTTATAAAAGAGTGGCCGTCACAACTCGGATGGCCTAGATGCAATCCAGACGGTGTCAAGTCAAGAGGACGGCGTCACAAGCATAGGTACGCGCCGTCGCAAGGCTAACGTGGACAAGACGAAACCCTAATGACGGCGATCCGACGGCATCACAAAACATAAGGTGACGCCGTCGCATGTGTAATCTTATATAGAATCCAAATTTTTCAAGATTTGTATGTAGTCTTTGGAGTAAAACCTAAACCGAACCAAGGTTTGTCTAAGACAAGATTTTAGGGTTCCAAACCCTATCTTACTCCAAGATAAGTGTTTTACTTCATTAATACAATTATGTCTTTGATTATTTGTGTGTATGCTTGCATGTTCTCCATGTCCCGCTAATTTACTTGTGTGTTTGCTTAGGGAATATGAAACTTAGTTATTCAATATTGATTGGTTGTCTCTTATCTTAGTTGATTAATGATCTAGTAATGCGATAGGTCATTCATTGTGTACTTAATGCTTGATTAAATCTTTGTGAACCTTAGAATATGACTCCTTGAGTAGTTGTAAGCTAAACCATCCAAAGAGTGCCTTAGAGTAAGAGTTTATTATCCCTAGTGGGTTTTGTAGACGAGAACCTTTGGTAAGTTCAAAGAGTTATGGAGAAACGCATACCCTACAACCTTAGACACACAACGCAACTAAGAATAAGGACGTGACAATTCAACCACCAATAGGAGATAATTAAGGAGTAGTAAAACCTAAGTAAACACATCTTTAAACTATCATACGAGCACATAATAATTAGACATAGACTCCATACACCTTAGATTAGATAATTAGATAAGTAGAGTAATCCGTAGCAATACCAACCCCCAAATCCAAACCCGAGATTCGTACCTTTCCTTTCCTTAAAAATTATAAAAAGATAAAAAATAATCTTCCTCAACCCCAACCTTAGCGTAGTAACTTCACCAGATCTATTCCCAGAGAACGATATCAATACCGGTGGCTTACCCTAATACTACACTACAACAATTAGGTTCAACGCCTGGGGTGTTGAAAAACTAGAGCGTTATCGGTGACTTACCGAGAAACTCCAACAGAGATCATAAGTATATCTTTATACGATACCCTAAGGAAACTATGGCTACTACTTTTACTATCCAACCGAAAATAAAGTAATTGTTGCTAGGTATGGAGATTTTATTGAAAAGGATCTCGTATCTCAATAATTCGAAAGGATAGTTTATGATCCGGAAGATGATCATGAAGATGCATTACCTTCGAAAACACTAACGATTTACGGTAGAACTCGATAGTCCGGGTCCTCCACCGAAGTTGAATTGATTCCCATTCGTGAGATCCGTAAGGACTATGAGTGCACCTGAACGTTTATGTCTTAACATAAAAGTTGAGGAAGCTATATTAGGGATCTTAGAGAGTCTGCTAATTATAGAGCTGCTATGGCTGATCATGAAAAGGACAAATGGCAAGCTGCAATGAATGGGGAAATGCAATCCATGAAAGATAATGAAGTATGGGACGAGGTTGACTTACCTCCAAATAATAAGGTAGTTGAAAGTAAGTGGCTCTATAAGAAAAAGACTGACATGGATGGCAATGTACACATCTATAAAGCTCGTTTGGTTGCTCAGGGTTTACTAAAACTTATGGTGTGGATTACGAGGAGACCTTTTCTCCTGTATCAAACATTAGAGCTACTAGAATTCTCAGAGCTATAGCAGCATACTATGACTATGACATACGGAAGATGGATGTCAAAACCATCTTCTTAAATGGTTGCTTAGATGAAGACATCTATATGAAGCAACCTGAGGGGTTCGTGAATCCACAATTTCCAAACCGTGTATGCAAACTTCAAAGATCCATTTATGGATTGAAGCAAGCATCAAGGCAATATAATAAGAGATTTGATGAAGAAATCAAAAAGCATGGATTTGTTCAAAATCTTGATGAGCCATGTGTATATCACAGTGTTAGTGGGAGTGATGTAATTTTCCTTATCTTGTATGCCGATGACATATTAAGTATGGGAAAAGACATTACAAGTTTGCAAAGTGTTAAGGAATATCTTGGACAGTGTTTTTCCATGAAGGATTTAGGGAAAGCTGCATACATTATGGGAATCAAGATCTATAGAGATAGATCAAAGCGGATAATTGATTTAAGTCAAAGTGCTTAAATTGATAAAATATTGAAGAGATTCAATATGCAATATTCTAAGAAAGGATATTTGTCGATGGAAGTAAAGCATGCCTTATGTAGTGATATGAGTGCTTCAACACCTACAGAGGTGGCACGCATAGAGAAAGTTCTTTATGCTTTGGCAGTAGGATCTATCATGTATGTTGTAAGATGCACAAGGCCAGAAGTGGTGTTCGATCAAAATATGACCAGTCGATATTGTAATCTATTGGATTTCATAAACACATCAAACCATGACTTTATGGGGCGTAAGACTTGAAGGTTTTAGAGAGAGAAAGTTTAGAAGTTTAGGGAACTTACAGAGAGAAAGAAGAATATTATTATGAGCTCCAACCCTCTACCTTGGGAGGTAGAGGGTATTTATAGTATCTTACAAAATACGCCTCCTACGGGCTGTGGATCAGGCATACAGTGGGTAAAGACCCATCCGTCCTCCGCGGTGATACTTAACAAATACTAACTAACATTAAATAACTATGACTACGAGCTTTCTAACGATTACATATACTTGAGGTGACCGACTCTTTAACAACTGGATTTTCTAAATGCTAACAATCTACCCCTAAGTGAGGTCACCTCAAATTACATTAAATACAAACAGATAACATTTAGATTGTTCTTGGATTCTTTTGTAAGTTATTTGCTCTTGTAGCTTGTAGCCATTGATTCTTTATGTTCTATATGTTTTGATAATTCAAGTGGAGGTCTTTAACTGATCCACGTGATGCTGCATTTAGAGTCAGCTTTGAGATCATCCGTCCTTTGTAGTGTTGCCATCATGTGATGTTGTGACATATGGACCGACATGCTCACATTTTGGATCATGATATCTTCTCATCAGAGTTGCGGAAGCTGCTGTTGATTCATGATATTTGCAGCAGCGTAGCAGAAGCATTGAGTGAAAATATCAGAGTCGTTGATGCTCTTATCATGAAAAACAATAGTGTATTGCTTATCAGAAAGAGTTTTTGCAATACAACAAAGGTTTTATATGAGAAATCAATTTTCAATCATAAACACCTTTTGATAATTGAAAATGTAATACACAGTCGATGTGCTATAGAAAGTGATTTTTGTACACAACGACTGGTTTTTCAAATGTATCCGTCAAACCATTCCCAGAACCAGGATTGATTCATAATTTGAATCACTCCATTGAATCTGTTCAGTTGTCACATGGTTGATCTATTGGATAGATCTCACATGCCATCCACTAAGAGCTTGTTTGATGTTGGCTCTAGAAGGCTTTCCATCTTCATTGTAGATATGTTGGAATATCACTCAGATGTTCTGTTAATACCACAAGGATAATGCGTAGGACTCTTAAGATATATCTCACTTTCCACATTGTGTGAAACAGTGAGTCTTCATTGATTGTGTCCTAATCAGATTTATTGATGATCTCGTGGCTCTAGACTCAATTGTGCACATTTGGTTCCTATTCCGGAGACTAGGGAGAGGGTCTCCTTCTTCAATATCAACAATCTCTAAGAGAAAGTCGATAGATTATGTAGGTTCCCCGTGAGAATGAAACAAGTCCTTTTAAGAGGAAATTGAGTAGCTTGGGAGGTTTAGTGCAGTGCGTCACTGGGTTCATGATGTCTTGTCTTCAATACCAATGTTACCTTAGTAACAACCAGTAGCATATGTATTGAACCCGGCTTCTGCCCTAAGGTTGAATTAATGGAGGGCTATTTCTTTTCACCCGTTTCTCATTCATTTCTTTTTCATTCTTCAACCCCTTTAGTGCTTACCGATATTTCATAACTAAAACCTTGTTGGGTTTATTCTAGTCCTAGCTCTATCTCAGTCCGCACACTTCCCATATCTCACTTTTCTCCTTTTTTTTCATCTTACCTAACGACTGCTACACTATCTAGTGGGTTGTCCCTGGGTAGATCCCTCCGGATCTGGCGGGATCGTGAGAACGAATACCTAACCTAACCATCCTTATATCTCCATACATAAAGTAAATTTGGTCGGTCTTTTGATATTGTTCTTCTGCCATTGGAACCAATTGAAAACCATTTGAAAATCAATCCATGTACTTGTAAGTGTTAGGAATTAGAAAATTCCGGTGTTGAAAGAGTCGGTCACCCCAACTATTCTCCAAAGCATAAGTTAGCTCGTAGATTGGTCATTAGTTACGGTTTATGTAGTTAGTTAGTAGCGTAAAATAGTATAGTGCAACACCGTGGAAGAAGGACGGGTCTTTACCCACTGTATCCCTGATCCACAGGCCGTCAGGAGGTCGTTTAGTTTGTAACCTATAAATACCCTCTACCTTGCAAGGTAGAGGGTTGGATGTTCTTTCATTAATCTAATATTCCACAAGTTTATCTCACTAGAATGTCCCACTCTTTCTCTCTCTAAAACCATCTATGTGCTCATATGTTAATGTTATGATGTGTAAGTGAAAAGTTAATATCTTACAATTGGTATCAAGAGCCATGGTTAGATCATATCTTGCACATCTTTGGATTTATAGTGGTTTTTAGGTGGTTTTTGAGTTTGAAAAAGTTTAGTGGTTTTTGCATCATTTGGTTGCTCTCTTGTGTTAAAGTTTGAATTTTGTTGGTACTTTTATGTTTAGAATCATCAAAAGTGTTTAGTTTTTCATTTGGTAAGCTTGAATCATCTTGGTTGGGTTGTTTTTGGATTGAAAAGTGAAGTTTATTTGGTTTTTTCATGTTAGCGACTTAGCTCTCGGAAAAGTTTCTTGGTAGCGACTTGCTTCACATTTTTGTAGCGAGTTACAGTTTTAAAAGCTAGCGAGTTGAGCTAGCGAGTTAAAGTACAAGTAGTGGAATCTCCACTACGGGTAGCGACTTGTGGTAGCGACTTGATCAGTAGCGAGTTGCTCTTTAGCGACTTGCATATCTAGCGACTTGTGTAGCGAATTACTGCACAAATTTGGCTAGCGACTTAGTCTGTAGCGAGTTACTACTTAGCGACTTGCTTTTCTGTTAGCGACTTGGGACTCTAGCGAATTAGGGGTGTAGCGAGTTAAAGGCTAGCGACTTAGTACACTAATAGCTAGCGACTTAGCATGTTGGCGAATTAGTGTTGGCGACTTGGTGTAGTATTTTCTAGCGACTTGGAATTAGTACTATTTTGTGGGTAGCAAATTGATTCTGAATTCTCTAGAGATTTGAGGAGTAATTCATAATAACACAATGTCAGTCATCACGGATTCCTTAATCACCAAAGTACTTGCTCTCTATGAAACATCCCAGAATAGTGAAACAGAATGCCCATCTGAAGGCCTCACACCAAATGACTTAGTATTGATCAATCAGAACAACTCAAACAAGTCACACTTAACTTCTTCAGATGATACTAAGAACGTGGAATGCATCAGTGAGCCGTTTCAACATCTCAGTCAGCTTCTCAAACTACTCTTATCAACAACCATGGATCGAACAAGTTGTGCCATCCTTCGTCAGGACTTTCCCACTTTAACAAGAGCTGTATTGCTTAACCTAGATCGACTGAGGTTTCAAATCACCAAAGAAAAGCTCTCAACTGTTGATTCTCATGCTGCTCTCCAAACCATCTTCAACCAATTTCACCACTTATCCGGAAGAATACTCCTCGATTTTGATAATACCATGAGTGGAATGTCCTTCAAGAAGCACACGGAATGGAAATTCATGAGTTCGAAACTCATTCATTCAACTCATGAGTAATATGGAAACATACATCGAGGAAGCGCAAAGAGAATAACAAGTGAAGGAATTGAATGAGTGTCAAGAGTGTCCATGGAACAATGATGACGTGTCATGCTTCACTCCAGTTGAACCAGCAGAATACACCGATTGCGTAATCTCAAACTATGATGGAAAAGGATGAAGAAAACAACATTGATCTCAAATTCTCGTAGTCCGAAAAGGTAACAATCAACAAGGTACACTTATCGATCGCACCAATTCTCGCGTGAAGGTACATGACTCTTACCCGAACATAACAATGTGGAATCAATCTTTGTTTTGTCTCGAATCTAGTGCAAGTAAAATGATTGAAAAAGGGTATATGATGAGCTTTCAAAAAATTTTCAATTCTTGAAAACATCAGTATATCGTTGCAAATTGAAATACAACATAAGGATGAAATGTTTTATGCAGAAAACAAAGTGTAGTAACTGGAACTTCCGAATTTAGAGAATTTTTGAAATTAATCGGTTAAAATCCCGATTCGGGACAAAGATTCTACCATAAGAAATCAAATCTCTTCTTCGAAGCCCGTAAATATATTTGTCATGAGATAAGTGATACACTAGAATCCGTGAATTCGAACTAGCTCTATGTGTGTCCAACCTTCTAAGAGAAAATGAGCACTTAAGAAAGAATCTTGATGAAACAAACTCTAAGTTAGTCAATCAATCCAACTTCTTGATGAAAGATATTGATGACCTCAAAGCACAAATTCGGGATAAGAGCTTCAATATTGTTGCCCTAAAAATGAGCTCGGAAGTATCTTTGGAAATAGGGTGAACACTAAGTTTGCAAAACCTTCAACTTTGGGAAAGTCAACGGTTCAGAACCACTTGAAACGAACAGTTATTAAACAACCTAATGCCTTTAGGTCTGAAAGAGCTAAACCATTGAAATCTAAGCTTACATCCCAAGTTGATTACAAGTCTGTTTTGTCAAAACCAGTCACTTCATTGCCTAATTCAGATATGATGAATCCCAAGCATAGGACTAATGAACATCACCCACAAGTCAAAAATGCTATAAGCTTAACTAGATATCATGCAAAACATAGTCGACGGATCAATCCCTAAGAAATTCTCGGATCACAAAAGACAAATAGTCAAAACAAGGGTGTGCACTCATTTAGTTCATCTCATTGTGGCTTCAAATGGATTCCCACCGCGATTATTTAAGTATACAGGACTTAAACGAACTTACATTCCTAAATCATGCCTCAAGTGGATTCCCAGGTAAAATTTTCAAGAATGTAGAACCTAATAGGATCCCCATTAATGATATGTCCGGATTATCTTGTGTTGCATCTAAATGTGAGACTAAACATGTCACTAACCCTTCTATGTACAAGTCTACATGTGCTTCAAGTACAATGTGCTCTCGGTCTTTTGGTACAATGCTCAACTCAATCGGGAACTTCATGACTTGGTTCCCTCAGATTTGAACATAGCTCATTCAGAGCTATAGCTTGCCAAAGTTGATGTACTTCTTACTTTGACTCCTATTCATTTTGAATTGGACTCGTCCTTCCATGTCATTGTATAAATCAAATTTAAAAAAAAAAAAAAAAAAAAAAAAAAATGCATCATTTTTTTATCTTTTTATCTCCTTTTCAAAATTTTATCATTTTATCATTTTTTCTATCTAATAATGAATATACTCCTTGTTATCGATAACATCTACGGTCCTAGAAATGTCATTCAATAATGGCACGGGATCATAGATGAAGTTCGAACAATCGATATATTCTTAGTGGTTTAATGGGATTGGGTAATATCAATCAATGTTCTCTGATGACATTGATTGAGGGGGAGATTAGTTTTATACACCATTGGCTTCTGTGCTGGTTATGATGCTTGGTTATTGTATGTTGTGGTGGTTTCCTGCTTGTGTGACTAACTGATACTGATTATACTTTTGTAACATCTGGGAATGGGTTTCTCCCTGTTATAGGCTGTGATTGTATCTCGCTCAGGAGTTTGTCTGTGTGTGCTTTCTTTGTATCTGCCTATGTGTTGAAATGATGTATTGATTCATGATGATCTGTGTAATAATCTATGCTAGAAATGTTGTCTTATCCGTGTTAGCATATTATTACCACTCATTAGTTAATACCATAGGGACAAATCTTGTCATACAGTGAAAGTTATGCTACACTAGCGACTTACCCTACCTCACGTTAAAACCACAAGGACCAATTGTGTCATATCACCTTAGTTACTTGTTATACCCCTAGCGTATTACCCCATAGCGTGTTACCATTTGTTCTCTTACTCTTTTATCTTCTCATATTAGCGATCTAGCAAAAGGTTTGACGCGTTTCCCTATATTTACTCTCTTAGGTTTTGTTTCTAAGTGTCTAACGTATCCTCATATCCGGATTCTCTCGTTCTCGTGGTGTGATTCTTGACTCTCTCGCTTAGGTTCGGATTTTCTATGATAATATATGTTTGTTGCTTATACAATGATTGAACGTGTTAAGTGTTTGGAATTTATTTGTTTGGATTATATTGGTTGGATACATTGATGGATGATTATAATGGATTGGACCGATGGGTTGGGTTAGGAATGTTCTTGGTGGCGAGTTAGATTGTTCTTGGTAGCGACTTAGTATGAATGTTCTTCATGGCGAGTTAGAGCTCTACCTAGCGAATACGTCTCGTAGCGTATTAGTTCACTAATTTACAGCGACTTGGTTAGCGAGTTAGTAACTAGCGACTTGTATTTACAAGTTAGCGAATTAATAACCTAGCGACTTAGTTAACCACTGTGTAGCGACTTGGCTTAGTTACTGTACATGGCGACTTAACTTTACCAGCTAGCGAATTATCCTAGCGACTTGGTTAGCGAGTTAGCAGATAGCGACTTGTATTTACAAGTTAGCGAATTTGTTACCTAGCGACTTAGTTGTCTACTTTGTAGCGACTTGGTTTAAGTGTTATACATGGCAACCTGGTCTTAAATGTTAGCAAATTAGTTTTGCAACTTAGAGAGCTAATCCTTTTGTGACTTGTCCGTGGCTCTAGATGACGACTTGTTTTACAAGTTTATAACGTGTTCATGATCGAGAATTAGTCTTAGGGTCAAGGATGTGTTTAATATTCAATGTTGTTGCCAAAAATGATTTCACTCTCACTACTCCTAGGATCTACTAATTCGACTTGTTGAATCAACTTACTCTATGTAAACTGTTATGACATCTCTGTTCAGGCAAAAGGTACTTGGCTTCTCTCACGACTGCTAAATGTTACCTTTTGCCTCATACATATATGTTATATCACCTTTACATATGTATCTTGGCTCATGTCATGATCTCTTTGAAATGCACTCTGTTGCCCTGTATATCCCTTATATGCTCATCATGTAATCATTTTGCTATATGAATGCTCCTCATTGTTATATCTTAATTATGTATGTTGAAAGGTGTTTTATAGTTGCAATCTATGCCACTCTATCTGTCTCCGTATGTGTTGGGAACTTCTTGATGTTACTATCTCCATGATTAATGTTGTCTCACTTACCATGTATTATCTAACCTATTCCCATCCATCATCGTTGATTGTATGATTATTCGAATATCAATGGCAAGTTCAATCCCGAAAAGAGCGCTACCCGTCGGGTCCATCCGGAGTTCTCTCGACGATGAAATCCTTCCCAAAAGTCAATGGGCTGCTATTGGTAAAGCAAGCTGTTATGTGGACCTACAAAGGCTCCAACAAAGTCCGATTCTCAAAGTTTCAATTGACATCCTCAAAACACTAACTTCTTGATTGCTATTACCAAGCAATGCTCGATCCCTACCATCTACATCCAACAATTCGAACACCGCTCAATGGAATAAAATCACAAGACGATACTCTTGCAAGTCGGATAATATGGAGTTTACAATTGATTCGATATTACGAGTAAAGCTCTTGGAATCACACCATGTGACCACGACGTTCGATTCGTATCTCCACCGGTGTCGAAGATCTGATCGTATTTCTTATTGGGTTGGGCTATCGTAAAAGTATTTCAAGAGCATCAGACATCATCACCGGACACATGTATCAACCCCGAGAGCTATTGCAACCATCTCGAACTTATGCTTATCGGGAAAACATCGGGGTTCGATAAAGTGAGAATTCCTATCTTGCAAATCCTATGGGAATCGTTAATAGGGTTGATGTGAATGTCTCGGGCGTATTTGGGAAGAATTCTCGTTATCAATGAACACCTTCATATCGATAGAACCTATTTCCTAACAATGTTCAAGGTCGAAAGAAAGCAGAACAAACTTGTAATTCCCAAGATCGATTCTCCAAGCTTGTTATCCAAGATTTGCAACAAATTCACAACTTCACTCCTAGGTGCGAATCAACCCTACACAATGCGAAGATGAATTTGTTTTAGGAGGCTCAAGTATGTTCCTAGAGGTTCGGACAAAGAAGTTTATGGATTGCCAATTCCTGATTGTCTTCTCACAGAAGATATCAGGAAGAAGGACTACTTCAAGCAATACATAAAAAGAGCAACCAAACTCTCTGCTGATGACTCACCCTCTCCTTTACAACCAAATGTTCCCGTGACCAAGTCAGCCTCACAAGCATCCTATGCCTCTCTTCCTAAAAAGAGACTTGAGAGGTCTCTACAGTCTGACCCTGCATCCAAGAAGCAGAATGTAAAAAGGAAGAAAGTGGAAAAGGAGATTGGAAAGAAAACTGAGATTCCAAGGAGTGTCACCAGGCTGACTGATGAAGATGATGCTGATCTGCAACTTGGAATCCAGCAAAGTCTTGAAAGTTTGAATGCTAACGCCCAATGGGTGGAGTTGTGTTAAGAGAACCCTCTCAACAACCTCGACACCAACCCCAATGACACATGACAAGGGTAAAGGGTGGCAAGTGTTGAAACCGAACAAGTTGCCCACACGCTGTTAACTATCTCTTCATCACCATCAGGCACCACAAATCAATATGAGCTGAAAAGAAGAACAGGTTCATCACATACAAAAGAACTATCCGGAATCATCAAGGTTCCTGAGACGTTTAAGGAACCTCCTACATTTGGAGAGACTCAATCTGGCTTGAAGGATGACTCTCTGTTGCAAAAGGACTCTCAGGAAAACCTTGAGACAAGATCTGACGAGACATTGAAGATGGATGAACCAAACCTGTCCACTAACTCCTTATCCTCACTTAAGAATCTTGATGATGACTTCTCCTTTGGCGATCAGTTCCTTAATGACAAAACCTTAGATTCTGCACAATCCATGTTTAATGTCAGCATTGAGCAAGATACATCCACCATTCCTCCAATGACTGCATCTTCACTATCAACTGCACTTCCACCGCCCTTACCTACTCATTCAACTGTACAAACACCACCAACTCCAGAACCCGTCACTACAGTTGCAGATGAAGTGGCTCCACCAGCTTCCCCTCCACAGATTCTCACATCGATCAATCTTTGGATAATGCCATTAAAAGGATTGAAGCTCGAAAGGCGTCTTCCTAAACTGTTGAGTCTCGGAGGATCGAGTCCATAGATTGGAGCACCTCAACTTCAATGAAGCGGTTATCGATGCCATTGAAGGAGAAGTCAAGGATGCGTGGAATGGGCTATGGAGGCTCCACTTAAACGATTCAAGGACCTCCCATCTCCGATATGAGGCGACTCTATGTGAAAGGATGTATGAGGTGAAGAAGACAAGCATGAGGTTCACAAATAAACTATATGAGGCTCTTGAAGATTCCATCAAGTTCGACAATTATGAGCAATTCAAGATTGATGTTGGGAAAAGGAAGCTAAAAAGAAAAGGAGGACAAGCGTGATGGAAGCACTAATGAAGGATCGCAAATATCGCAAAGATCCTCCACCACCGGAGGAGCGGAACTTCGAGCTGGTAATCCTTCTTCAACAACCAATTCACCTCCATCACAACCACCATCATCAACCCCAAAACCGTCCAATCAATCGGACTCTACAAACAAACAGTGGTACTCGAAGAAATCGCTCGCACGACGACGATTGATTCAAGGTTCACCTCCACATCCACTTCAATTCTCGATGATCATGTGGTCCACGAAGAGTCTCAAGTCATGGCGACTCGTAACCGGATGATGATGATGCATCAACGAAACATATTCCTAAGCCATCTGAAGATTGGTTTGACACTTACATGGCTGGGAACCGCACTAGTACATCCAGAGTTGTTCCTTCTAGAGAAACAATCCAAAGCTGCATTGTGGAAGATAGACCTCCCTCTCCAGAACCCACATGGTCCATCCCAGAGTCTGACTCCATGATTCCTGACAACAATTGGGCATCAGTCATCACCGATAACTATGAAGTTCCAGCTGAAGACTCTCTTCTACACTACACTGGTGATATGGGAAGTTTCATTAGATGGTTTTGTGAGCGGAAGTGTATCTCTTCCATAACACCAAGAGATCTAGAAGGACAAGCCTACGAAATTGTCAAAGTCTTCCATTCTGATGCAAACCATCTTCAATATCAGATGGAAGAATGCCATAAGATGCTGAATGACCAAGTCATTGAGCAAATCGACCGCCTCAATGTCAACAAATCACTTCCTCTTGGTGGTGAACACGGTCGATAACCATTCGGGAATTCTTCTTCAATCACGACTTGGACTATCGTGTGCTCGATCTCGGAAAGAAGGCCCGCTCTATCTATTTCAAAGATGAAAGTCGCAACCTATTACGATCGGGGCTTGAGCGGATGGTTCTGATCAATTCGGGCAAATGAAGAGCGAAGTATGATATTGCGGCGTCTTATGGTATTTCCCACTGGTGGTTCAAAAGAAGAAGTTCTACATTGAAAGACATGGTGTCGATAAAAGACGCAATGATGCAAATCTTAAGAAGAAATCTTCCCAATTTATGGATATGAGTACTTGAAGAAGATTGTTCTTAAAAGAGTCGACCTCAAATTGTATACCATTGAAGAGAATGACTTCAAACATCTTACGCCAAATGATTTCAAGATCTCTATCTCTTAAATCTTCAAGGACACTGGAGCACTTACCAAGACGTGAGAAAAAGGCCCTCTGCACTGTCACTCTTTGGATCGGGAGCTTAGTCATTCGGAAACGAGTTGAGGACTTTCGACTTGGCATTGAAAGCTACCAAACCGGGTCAACCTCACAAGCCCTCAATGGAATGCAGGTGGGCTTGAATTTCATCGAGAATACAAAGTTCTTGACACTCCTAGAGCCGTTATCTTCAGCGACAGATATGGATCGCGATGCTTATGCGTCTATGTGAACTCTACAAGTTTAGTGATGGTACGCTCAAAATGGTCGAAGAAGAACTTGACACCGAGTAAAAGAAGCCAAACTTGATATGAGATCTTGGGTTAAAACTACTTACGGGTCGATGAGGACGTGAAGAGATGTGAACACTTTATTGCCGCAATCGAGTCGAAGACTCAAGACACGAAGGATCTTCCGCACCTTGAAAGCTTTGTTGGTGGAAGGCTCGTGATGGTCACTACAAACTTCTTCAAAGAACTGAATGAAGACTTCTTGAGTACCGTTTATGTTTTGTTAACTTTGTGTTATATGTGGTGTATTAACTATGAACAACTGTAATACATATAATAGTGCTAGGATTTGTACTATGGTTTCCCCTTGTGAAAAAGGGAAACATCCGTGTTGTCCTTTTCTTTATCATATAAAATTGGACACATTTTCTCCTACAAATATTTTACCTCATACTTATTTAAATCACTTGAGATCCAAAATCTCAAAGGATTTAAGATTTTGATCGGGGAGAAAATGTGATATAAATATGAAAGATGGTAAAGATAAGATGACCAATTTTTGTGCATACTTCTCCCTTATATGTGCTAAACAAGTTTTCAATCTCGAAGCATATATTAAGGGGAGAACTCTTTGTAAATTCAAGTCATCGTGGTACACTACACTTTAAATACTTTAAAAGTACCTTGATCACATGGCTTCTAATCCTTTGATGATAAAGGTTCCTCTAGTATGTGCAAAACTCTTTTCAAACCTCGAGGCACATATTGAGGGGAGCGAATTTATGGAAACCTCATCCTTCCCGAAATGCTTTACCCAATTGACTTGTTGAGGAAGTGATGTTGATATCTTTAGAAAATGGTAATCAAAGAAGTTAATTCTTTCTCTTGCCTCCGTGTGCAAAACATTTTCAAATACTTGATGCACATGTTGAGGGGAGTTCTCGTTCTAAAAATATCAAAAACAATTCGTGTACAAAATGCTTTGATTATATATCACAAGTATCTCGAATTGATTTTCAAATGGTTTTCAATTGGATCCAATGGCGGATGAACAATACCAAATAGACCGACCAACTTTACTTTATGTACGGTGATATAAGGATGATAAGGTTAGGTATTGGTTCCCATGATCCGCCGTAATCGGAGGGATCTACCGAGGACAATCCACTAGTTAGTGTAGAAGTCCTTAGGTATGATGATAAAAGGAGAAAAATGAGATATGGGAAGAGTGCGGACTAAGACCGAGCTAGTCTTGGAATAAACCCAACAAGGTTCTAGTTATGAAGTCTCGGTAAGCATGAAGGGTTGAAGAATGAAAAGAAATGAATGAGAAAGGGTGAAAAGAAATAGCCCTCCATCAATTCAACCTTAGGCGTAAACCGGGTTCAATTCATATACTATCGATGGTAACATCGGTATTGAAGACAAGACGTCATGGACCCGGTGGACGACCGCACTTCAACTTTCCAAACCACTCAAGTTCCTCTTAAAAGGACTTGTTTCATTCTCACGGGAACCGACATTATCTATCGACTTTCTCTTAGAGATTGTTGATATTGAAGAAGGAGACCCTCCCTAGTCTCCGTTATAGGATCCAAATATGCACAAATTGTGTCTAGAGCCACGAGATCATCAATAAATCTCATTAGGACACTTTCAATGAAGACTCTCTGTTTCACACAATGTGGAAAGAGAGATTATATCTTGAGTCCCACGATTATCCTTGTGGTATTGCGTAACATCCGAGTGATGTGTTTACACATTCACAATGAAGATGGAAAGCCTTCGGAGCCAACATCAAACAAGCTCCGGTAGGTGGCATGTGAGATCTATTATATGGATCAACCATGTGACAACCGAAGAAACAATGGGGCGATTCAATTTCTTGAATCAATCACGTTCGAGTTATGGATTGACGGATACCTTTGAAAACCGGTCTTTGTGCTTAACAACTCTTTTCTCTAGCACATCGACCGTGTACTCATTTTTCAAATCAAAGGTGTTTTATGATTGATAATTGATTTTCAATAAAACCTTCGTTGTATTGCAAAAACAATTTCTATTGAGCAATACACGATTGTTTTTCAAATCTCTTTTCATCAATCGGTGGACTTAAAAAATTATTTGGTTCACTCACTCCGTGTTGTCTTCTTTGAGATGTTCGGTTTGAGAACAACTAGAACAATTGCGAAACCCCGTCAAGGAGATTCTTAGGAATCCTACCGATCACGCAAGATTTATCTCGATCAACGGGAACCGTGGGCGTGTACCTCAATTCATCGAAAGTGATCAAAGACACTTTCGTGCGATTTGTTGCTAATCGTTGTATGTGTACGCCCGATGTTTGCGGTGATCGTAATGAAGCGGTCAATCCATAGCCGCATGCTCACTTAACACATTCATCTCAAAAGAAATCATGATTAGTGCATCAATGACTCGATATTTTCACTCCATGCTTCGCTACGCCGCCAATATCATGATTCAACAAATGCTTCCGCTACTCGATGAGAAGACATCATGATCCGAATGTGAGCATGTCGGTCCTAAAGTCACAACATCACACCACAAAGGATGTCACGAGATTGTTGATAGTCGATGATCTCAAAAGTGGCTCATATTTACTATCTCGTGAATCGAAATGGACCTCTGCTTAAAGTACAAATCTTTGCAGACTTTGAAGTTGCACCACCTATGCACTATGTTTTCGATGTTGATGTATGAAAGTCACGAGCTCAAGAACAAAGTCAAGACTAGAATGCTAGGATTTGAAATGTAAAATATGGGGTGACCTCCCTTGGGGAGATTGTTAGGAATTAGAAAATTCCGGTGTTGAAAGAGTCGGTCACCCCAACTATTCTCCAAAGCATAAGTTAGCTCGTAGATTGGTCATTAGTTACGGTTTATGTAGTTAGTTAGTAGCTTAAAATAGTATAGTGCAACACCGTGGAAGAAGGACGGTCTTTACCCACCGTATCCCCGATCCACAGGCCGTCGGGAGGTCGTTTAGTTTGTAACCTATAAATACCTCTACCTTGCAAGGTAGAGGTTGGATGTTCTTTCATTAATCTAATATTCCACAAGTTTATCTCACTAGAATGTCCCACTCTTTCTCTCTAAAACCATCTATGTGCTCATATGTTAATGTTATGATGTGTATGTGAAAAGTTAATATCTTACGTATCTTCCTCGATGCACTTTCAAGCATAACTAGGTTTCTGTCTAGGCTTAAGGATCTCATTACCATCATAGATCACCTTTTGAGCTTCTTTAGCTTTCTTACAAACCTACGGATTTGGTTCATCCACTAGTGCAACACTATGTTTGTCACTTAGAACTCTATGCTTAGTGATCATGTGAGCAGTCTGAATGGTATTCCCTTTTACGTACAACTTATTTTCAAGTTTGTTTTTCAAAGTTTTTAGGTTGGAAAAATCAGTTAAAAGTTTTGATTCCTTAGCGTTAAATTCCTGTTTAAGCACTTTTACATTTTCTTGAAGTTCTTGCTTTTTCTTAATAGTTTTGTTTAGCTTATCCTTTAAGGAATCTAGCTCTTGTTTTAATATTTCTTCCCTAAAATTACTTTTTTTGATAATCGTACGCATTTGGGCATCCATTTCCTGCTCACGGATAGTCAGCTCAAACTTAGCACGTTGTTCATATATGGCAACTTGTTCCTTATAGGTATTCAGTTCAGAGATTATAGAATCATCAGGGGCACATACAGTGTATTCATCAAAAACAAAGTCTTTATTGATTGCAAAAGATCCATCACTTGGTACAATCTCACTTTTACTTTGTATCACATATTGATCATATGGGACAATATTACTATTACACATATTTTCAATATATGATTCATTAGTTTCAGGTGATTGTACTATGTCATGTATCTTTTGCACATCAACTTCATCGTATAGTTTTAATACCTCTAAAATGATTGAATCTTTGGATGGACCAGCCTGTTGTGGTGATGAGATTTTTGGAAAGACCATTGGTAAAATGCTAGCCATGAAGATTGTCTGGGCAGTAGGTTCATCATCGACATCAAATTCAAATGCATCACAGTCAGCAACTTGAAACGCATTTGGATGATTGTGACCTATTCCTTGCACTGGCTGCTCATCCACATCTGCATCAAATGTTTTGGCATTTCCCTTAGCAAGAAACATCGAATCTTCTTCATCCAAAACAGCTCCATTATCTTGGGCTTGTACCAGCAGCATCTTGTCCCTGAAATACTCTGCATTTTGTGGACGTTTTAGAGATGTGCAGTTCTTTGAAATATGTCTTTCACCACCACATTTGTAGCACTTGATCGGTTTCCCTTGTCCTTGAGTTACATTCCTTCCACGATTCTTATTAGCCACATACCCTCCAGCTACTCCAATACTACCATAACCTGCTCCAGCCATCCCTTGTTCATTCCGTCTTCCATGCACATTCTACACCACTACCTTACCATCTCTAACAATAGCTTGATTGTGAGGATTGGATGCTGTTATGAGGTTATTGTTGGTGTGTGAAGTAGGATTAAGATTTTGACTAACCAAAAAGACAGTTGATTGATGAGATTTTGCATGAATGTGTTTGGATCTGGAGGCTTATATGCTGGATCTGGAATGAGCTTGTGGTTACCATTACCCGTTGGTATGACTTCAGATGCTTTGGTGGTAATTCCTACATTTGTGTAGAATGCAGTTGAATCATTTGACGAGCTTGCATCTCCATGATTGGATTTGAACATTTCCAGGATCATTCGTTCAAACATAGCATGCTTCTCATTCTGAAGTAAGTAGGCATACAAGTGCTCATAGTTGGTGTGCCTCAATCCTTTGGTTAGCTTGACAGAAGTGACAAATTTGTTCCATTCGGGATTCATGTTGTTCACAAACTTTGAATTGAGCTGAATATTTGGCATGGTCATCTTGACATTCCTCATAACATTCACAAGTTTGTGGAACCTTACGTAGTATTCAGTGACACTTTCTTTAGGGTTCATCTTAAAATTCTCAAATCTATTATACAGTTGAGACCCTCTGTCTTCTTTAGTCAATTTGATACCTGAGAGAAGCATCTTGACATTGTCCCAAACTGCTTTGGCTTCAGTGTTGTGATTGATTAACTTGTAGATGTCCTTATGTAGACCCTGAAGTACAACGTTTGAAGCCCTAATATCAGCATCGTATCTCTTTTTCTCCTTTTCATTGAGCTCATCATACGTCTTTGGTCTATCCAATCCCAATACAACTGAACCATCAGCACCTGTTTCATGAATATCTCTGGTAGTCTCAACTTGATACGGTCCTTCATCAATTGATTTGAGAATGTTAACCCTGTTTTCCTTACCCCAAGCAGTACAACCTAATTCGTTGAGCCCATGAGTCATAATCAGTTCTGTCTAGAATAGGTGGATAAGTATCAGATCCAGCAGCTTGAACGTCATCAGCAACAGAAGAGATGATAGTAGGCACGCTGGTAGACATGATTACTGATTCTATGGGATTTTAGAACTCTTTGATTAAACCAGGAAATAGATTCTTTCATGGGATTTTACTAAATCAAGAGAAAACCGTAAAACGTACCACGAAGAAAATACTAAGTCTCAAGAGACAAATCGCTGAAAGTGACAAATCGCTTCAGTCAACAAATCGCTCAAAACAGACAAATCGCTTAAACCAACAAATCGCTTAAACTGACAAGTCGCTTGATAAGACAAATCGCTTAAACAGACAACTCGCTTCGATAAACAAGTCGCTTAAACATAGAAGTCGCTTAAACCAGCAAACCGCTTAAATGACAAGTCGCTTAACCAAGACAAATCGCTTAAACTAACAACTCGCTTAAATAAACAAGTTGCTTAAAGTAACAAATCGCTTCACCGCATAAATCACACAAGTACAACCACTAACCAGACAAATCGCTTAAATAAGCGATTCTTAACTGACACAAATCGCTTCCAACAGGGGACAAATTGCTCGTCAGAAATGCTTTACGAGACATAAATCGCAACCTTTAAAACAACTAAAATGCCACTTTTTAATCCAAAAACAATCCAACCACAATGATTCAAGCCATCCAAATCACAACCTAAACACTTATGATGATTCTAAACACAAAAGTACAATCAAAATCCAAACTTTAACACTAGAAATGGTCCAAATGATGCAAATACTACTAAACTTTTTCAAACCCAAAAAACCATATAAAACCACTAGAAATCCAAGAACATGTAAGAGGGATGATCAAACCATGGCTCTTGATACCATTTGTAACATATTGGATTTCATAAACACATCAAACCATGACTTTATGGGTCATATGACTTGAAGGTTTTAGAGAGAGAAAGTTTAGAGGTTTAGGGAACATAGAGAGAGAAAGAAAAATATTACTATGAGCTCCAACCCTCTACCTTGGAAGGTAGAGGGTATTTATAGTAGCTTACAAAATACGCCTCCTACGGGCTGTGGATCAAGCATACAATGGGTAAAGACCCGTCTATCCTCCACGGTGATACTTAACAAATACTAACTAACATTAAATAACTACGACTATGAGCTTTCTAACAATTACATATACTTGAGGTGACCGACTCTTTAATAACTGGATTTTCTAAATTCTAACAGATTCAACAGAATCCAGGTGAACTTCAGTGAACTGCTATTAAACATATTCTGGTGTATCTTAGGAATACAAAAGATATGTTTCTAGAGTATGGTGGAAATCCAGATACAGAACTTGGTGAGGTTTCTGTGATGCATCCTGGAATGTGATAAAGATGATACGAAGTTTCAGCCGGGTTATGTCTTTGTCATTAATGGAGGGCGATGGTGGAAGAGCAAGAAGCAGGGTACGATAGCGGTGTCTACAACTGAAGTCAAATACATAGCTGCTTCGGAAGCTGTGATGGAGGCTGTTTGAATTCGGAATTTCATTTTAGGGCTTGGTGTTATGCCTTCAATTGAATCACCTATTGATATGTATTGCGACAATTCTGCTGTAATCATATTTACCAATAAACCTAGAGTCATGAAGGGAACCAGACATTATTTACAGAAATATCACTATGTTCGGGAACAAGTTCGCGAAGGTGAAATAAATCTACTGAAAGTTCACACAGATGATAGCTTAGCTGATCTACTCACTAAGGCTTTACATAGAGAAAAGCTTACTGAACTTGCAAATTGCATTGGACTTCGTTTAGCTAATAGTTTCATGCATAACTGTGATTAGTATTTGGATAAAGGATATTGTAAACATTTATTATTTTTTGATGAAATAAAATATTGATTATGTTTATGTTCATTTATAATATTGTAGTCCTATATTTTCAGGTTTAATCCATGAGTAACTAGGTTATTCCTAATTATCCGTTGTCATTTAATGATATGGGAGTATCATTAAACTAAGACAAATCTGAGTGATTTGGTATTCAATGATGAGTTGCATGCCAATTTCAGATGGTATTCAATGAATTGAATATAGGTTTTATCCCAACTATATTGTGGAAAACTAGAAGAGAGTGTGGGTTGAGTAGTTTTATCAATTAAAACTTTGTTTTGAAATATTTAGTTGACTTATGTCAATCTATTTAATATGTGTGTTGGATGATGATAGATAAAGCATATAAACAAGTAATGCAAAGATAAAGAGTAAGGAACACAAAACCATGACACGAGTGTTTATAGTGGTTCGGCTACAAGGACACCTTCCTTGCCCTACTCTACTCCCCGAGTTTCCTACTCGAGTGTTCATAAGCACTTCACAGCACATGCTCCTTAATGTGGAGGAGAAGCCTTCACAAAGTAGCCTAGTCTTTATCCAGTACAAGGCTAGAGACCGGGTTCTTCCACGTGGTAGAACCACACCTATCACAACGTCGCCTACACTTTATCTGGTATAAGGCTAGATACCGAGTTCCATTACACAACACCCCAAAGGAGACACATTCCTTGTTACAACATCGTAAGGATCACTATCCTTTAACCTAAACTAACTATCTTGTACATCAATTCACCATATCGAATATACACCCTTGGCACCTTTTACGAATGCCTTTGACACGACCCTTCGGCACCTTTCACTAATGTCTTCTACACGAACATTCGTCCCCTTTCACTAATGCCTTTGACACCAACATTGGGCACCCTTCACTAATGTCTTTGACCCATCCCTTTGGCACCCTTCACTAATGCCTTCAACACTACACTTCTATGGAGGGAGATAGAACTATCAACAAGAGACACTTCCGTGGTCATGATGATGATGAAGCTTAGCAACTCATGACCTTGAGCATGCCCATCTTCAAGAGGTGGTGATCTCGCCTTTAAGAGGAGCCTAGAGAATCACACAAACACAAAACTACATAGAAAGATCATTTGGATATGAGGTTAGAGAATTTACAATACTAAAAGAGAGTATGTGTAAAATGGATGAGTACCAAGTGAGAAATGTATCTCTATTTATAGGAAAATTTCTCTACTATTCCCTGGTTCCCACGGATCCCTCCCCGGAGGGATCCGGCTAGTGCAATCCTAGGGATCCGGCAACTAAGTCAGCTTAAGTCCGGATTTTGGGTTGCAAACTGGGTTATGGGTTATGGGTTATGAACCATGGGTTATACAAGATGCAATGTATCTAGAGATTGGGTCTTGTATCATGGATCATGGATAATACCCAACATGACTTCATGAATGATGTCATACAAAGGGTAATGGGTTACGGATCAAGCTCCATGTGAATGGGTCATGCACTTTGGGTTTTACCCAACAATATTCAATTATGTAGTCAATGGGTCAAGTACTTAGATTTTTACCCATTTTAATATATACGCATTTCCATATTATGTAAACACTAGTTGTTATACATATGTATTTATATAAGATGTAAACACTGTAACTTGTTTAGTGTTTTATATGAAAATGTAAGTGTGTTAGTAAACTATTGGCTCAAACCATTTACGTAATTTATTTGTTTCGTTAAAATAATTTTACGTTTGTTATCGACAAAACATTAGAAGATCGTAAAATATAAATAAACGTTTATATGGCTTATTTGTATTAACATACATGATTTTACTTTATGGATATTGATATTAAGTAAATCATGAATAGTTATCCTCAGACTTGATATACCGGATGAGTGTCATGAATGTAGTGTATTTCTATGGAACAACTTAACTCTAAACGTAACTGGTAGTCATAAGGGTTGTTTCCAGAAGTGTGGTGAAGTTTTAAGTTATTTTTGTAGTCAAGATAGAATTCGTTCCTTCAAATTTATTTTGGAGTTCAATACTGTTGGCCCCCTCGTAGGGTTGACAAGATGTTTGTGCGGCCGCACCCAAGATCTCCCCTGAATATGTTCAAAATATTTGGTAATCTTGCTCAATCACTTACAACGAGAAGCAGAATGGTTGAATAAATAATGACTTAAATCCATATATCTATTTAACGTGGTATTAGAAACAAAATGATAATAATAATAATGAGAAATCATTAAAAGGTTTTCCAGGAGCCTTACTCGAGTCGTGCTAGAGGCATCAAAGTGTTGCTAGACGCTAACCAATGTGATCACACTATTAAGATATATCCAAGTGGGAGCTGTTGGTTTTATAGATATAAAATAATAGTCATGAGTTAGAATCGAACTCGAGACCACGGGATTGTAAACTTTACGTATGAGAATTAATGTTATAATAATTAAATATTAAATGTTATATTTAGTTATTATTTACACAAAATGCTTCCCTTTGTGAGGGAGTCAAGTAATTAGAAAGGTTAAGCGAGTATGTTGCAATTATGTTTGCAAATGGTTTTGTCTAAGATGAAAATGCTCCCCCTTGATGAATGCTCCTTTGTGAGGAGGACGTCAAGTAGTAATGTAATCCTAAGTGAAAGTATTGCAAACGGTTTTGCAATTGTTTTTCTTTGACAAGAGGCTCCCCCTTGTTGAGGGTGTCAAAGTCTTCATGTGTATTTGAAAAACTACAAAACCAAGGTTAGAAAACAAGTATATGATGCATAATTTCCTGCAAATGAGACTCAAATTAGTAAAAAGAGTTCTTCTGTTGCACGGATCCCACGGTTCCTTCATGGAAGGGATCCATCCAAGCAAAAGTCAGGGATCCGTATACCTGCATTCGTATGACAAAAATGTGAATGTAAAATGTGATGTTAACATCAATATAAATTATGTATTAAGGCACAAAACATATTCTTAAGACCATATGGCGTACAACATGTAATTTCATTCAATAAAACATGAGAGATGATATACATATCTCTAAAACTAAGAGAATGACAAAAGCATGTAGTATATTTTCTAATAATTTTAAGAAGTGCCAAAAACTAATAAAAAGCATCAATAATCTAAGGACGAGTAGACTTATTGATTAGATCAAATCGTTGAAGGAGATGATTAAACATGAAATGCAACTCACTTCATACTTCTTGAACTAATCCTTGGGTAAGTTGACAATTAGAGCAATCATTGTCATGAGTAGGAAACGGAGGAGGTGGAATGTTTGGAGGAGGTTGTTAATACAAATAAGCCGTAAAAACGTTTATTTATATTTTATGACCTTCTAATGTGTTGTCGATAACAAACGTAAAATCATTTTAACGAAACAAATAAAATATATAAATGGGTTGAGCCAATAGTTTACTAACACGCATATATTTTCATATAAAACACTAAAAAAGTAATAGTGTTTACGTTTTATAGAAATACATATGTATAACAACTAGTGTTTACATAATACGGAAATGTGCATACTTATATTGTAATGGGTAATGTAACGGGTAAAAATCTAAGTACTTGACCCATTGACTAGATACATTGAATGTAGTTGGGTAAAACCTAAAGTCCATGACCCATACCCATAGAGCTTGATCCATAACCCATGACCATTGCATGACATCATGCATGAAGACATGTTGGGTACTATCCATGTACCATGACCCATGACCTATGATCCAATGTCTAGATACATTGTATCTTGTTTAACCCATGATTCATAACCCATAACCCATGACCCGGTTTGCAACCCAAAATCCGGAATTAAGCTGACCCATTCTGGCGGATCCCTTGGATTGCACTAGTCGGATCCCTCTGGGGAGGGATCCGTGGGATCTGGGGAACATTAGAGAAATTTGGTTATAAATAGTGAGCCATTCCTCTCTTGCAACTCATCCCTTTTACACATACTCTCTCTTAGTATCGTAAACTCTCTCAACTCAGATGCAAAGGATCTTTCTATGTGGTTTTGTGTTTGTGTGCTTCTCTAGGTTCCTCTTAAAGGCGAGATCACCACCTCTTGATGTCGAGCAAGATCAAGTCCATGGGTTGCCAAGTTCCATCATCATCAAGACTACTGAAGTTATCTTGTTGATAGTTCATTCCTCCCTCACTAGAAGTGTTGTGTTGAAGGGATTAGTAAAAGATGTTGAAGGTCCGTGTCGAAGGCATTAGTGAAAGGTGCCGAAGGTCCGTGTTAAAGGCATTAGTGAAGGGTTCCAAAGGGACATACAAAGGGATTAGTTAAAGGTGCGAAAGGGTCGTGTCAAAGGCATTAGTGAAAGGTGCCAAGGGTGTACATTCGAGATGGTGCATCAATGTACAAGATAGACTAGTTAGGGTTAAAGGATACTGAGATCCTTATGATGTTGTTATAAGGACTCTTTCTCCTTTGGGATAGTGTTGTATAGTGTTGGGTAGTAGTTCCTCCTTTGTAATCGAACTCGTTATCCAGCCTTGTACCGGATAAAGTGTAGGCGACGTTGTGATAGGTATGGTTCTGCCTCGTGGAAGAACCTTGTGTCTAGCCTTGTACCGGATAAAGAGTAGGCGACGTTGTGAAGGCTTCTCTGCCAAGAGGAGCTTGTGTTGTCTAGTGCTTATGAACTCTCGAGTAGGTGACTCGAGGAGTGAAGTAGGGCAAGGAAGGTGTCCTTGTAGCCAAACCACTATAAATACTCGCGTTGTGGTTTTGTGTTTCTTACTCTTTAACTTTGCATTACTTATTTATATGCTTTATCTATCATCATCCAACACACACCTTTAATAGATTTACACAAGTCGATCTAAATAGTTTAAAATGAAGTTTCAATCGGGTAAACTATTTATCCCCCCCCCCATTCTAGTTTTCCACAATTGGTATCAGAGCTTCGTTACCAAGTTTCTTTTAGTATATTGGTATGTGCTAAAACACATACCTTTTCATTATCAAAATAGACCCAAAACAACCAAGAAAGAGCCGTTTATTGCTAATATTTGCGTGTTTCTTGAGTTTTTGTATGTACAGGTACGGATATGTAAAAACATACAAAAGGAACCAAATCAGACGTAAAACCGAGCACGAGAGATCAAGAGAGTTTGAGCTGAGCCGGAAGGTCGGAATTGCGTATTTTATTCTCTGAGGATGATTTTTAGAAGTTACAATCAAGTTTGAAGAAATGTCAAGATTAGTCCCTGAACTTTCAGTATTTATCAGAATTGATCCCTGATGTTTCAAAAGTTACAAAATTCACCCTTGGATTATTTGAGATTGACAAGTTTGATCCTTGAGAGAGATTTTCAGATTTACAATTGTGGTCCCTTGGAATTCAGAATTTACACTTTTGGTACCTATGTTAAACCTTGGATCACTTATCTCATCCTAAGCCAAAATACTATAAATAAACCACACGGCCCAACATATATAACCCGGTTCAAGCCCAAATACAAAACCTAATACCCGGCTTTAATAACCAATAACCGTTTTCCCATTAAGACCCTGGTCAAACTACACTTTACCCGGTTTTATAACCCGGTCAACTTTAAATCAAATAACTATAAAAAAACCAAACCCGCCCAAATTTCACCCCCTTTTACCCAACCCAGATATTCACATGAATCCTAATTACCCAACACAGTCAATTGGTCAAAATTACCATCATTAAGGGCAATATTGTACTTTACTCGACACACCGACACACGGGTGCCATGTCGACAATCCGTGTGTCATTCTCTCAATCCTTGGCCTCGATTGGTGTAAACTACGTGGAGATGTAAATCGAGGATGAGATGAAATGTGATTGATCTAATGGTGAAACAAGCTCAAGAGAAAGCACATGCTCAACTTCGGATCCTTCTATTAGCTCAGCGGTTGGCTATTTAAAGACCCCCGATCTCACATTGAATGGAGAGTAGATTAGGAGTAGAGTAGGATTAGATTAGAGTGTATTTACGATTAATTACTTGTTTTCAATGTTTTAGTTTTAATACCAGTCATTATAATTTCATTTGTACTCAACCTTTATTAATACAAGTTTTATTTCGCTTTCATTTTCATCAAAATTTACATCATTGTTTCATTGTCTTATTTGACTTATTCTTGCTTTAAAACACTTATTTGAGGTTATTTTAAATCTAAGTTAGTTTGTTATTGATTCTACTTTCATTTTCACATGGTCAATAAAAGTCAACGATTCGCATAATTATAGTTTGGAATGATCCGAGTTCTGGATATAATGGTGATTGGGGTGATTTTGAGTTGATTTGAGTTCTTGTTTCATTGGTCTTAATAGCATGTCATTGTGACAAGGACTCTTGTAAGTTCATAATCGTCCTTAATTTGATGCAAGAGTGTAATGGTTTAATTTGATTGTTTGTGTTTAATCTCGGTTTTTTATTACGCTTTGATTTGATTTTAGTTTGATCTTAGCATCTTACTTGTTAATCGGCTCATTTGTCTTTCTATTATGCATCATCTACGCATATTATTTAGAAGAGTAGTTTTGTAGGATAAAGTTGTTAGACTTAGCTCATTTACTTTCACTTAGCATATTAAATCTGTTTTGAAGAGTAGCTAGGTTTGGACTTAAGTTTTGATTCAGAAACTTGCATATCTGTCCATTAAAGTAGTGTTTGGCATAGAGCTCATTTCTAAGTTTAAGGTTAGCTCAGTGGTTAAGTTTAGGTGATAGAAGTTTATAAATGATATTTGCATCCATTTCAGTCCTTAGTTTGCATATTTTATCACTAAAAGTCAAATCATCAAATATTTGTTTCAATTTTACAAATCAGTTAAGAGTTAGTGTAAGATATATTGCATCTAGGCTTAGAATCATTTATGTTAGTGTAATCTCAAATCATTTCATCTTCAAAAGCGAAAAGTACTATCGGTTCACAATTTGAATCAAAACTCATCTTAGTCAACTTTTTATATATGTCTCAATAAGTCAAAGTAGCTGTTAAAGTCGAATTTTCTTCATAACTGCGACCTTGCACGGTTGTCAATTCAAGTAGTTAAGGTCTCATTTTTGGTCTATAAGCGATGCTAGGTGGTCTACTTATGTCAACTTTTGGTTTTCATTTTGGCTTATTGGATAAGCGGTTTCATAAGCTTCAACAGTAGGGGCTTAGGCTGATTTGCTTAAGAGAGCAGTTAGCATAATTCATTGGTAGATCACTGATTAGCAGTTAGGAGTAGCTGGTTTTAGTTGCTAATATCTTATCTCAGCCTACATTAGCTTCAGTTTTAGTTTGGTAGCTTAAGTTACTGTTTTGCTTATTTTAAATAGCTTATTAATAGCAGTTTACACTACAGCCCTTTTGTTCTCCACATAAGCATAGTATTTCTTATTTTTCATAGATTTAGATCAACATTTTAGAATTTTCCTGTGAATTTCATAATTTTTGGTCACTGTTCACTATTTTTCTTAAATAAAAGCAGTTTTAATCATTTTAAAATAGCTTTTATTGCAAATAATTAAGAAAAAGTTCCAAAAATAATTTTTCAATTTTAATAGATTAAGATAAATATAAAAGCATAAAAATATTTTTCCTATTTTTCCCTTTTATTTGGTATTTTCACAATTTAAATTAGTTTTAAATAGTTTTAAATTAGTAGAAAATAGAAAATTAATCGAAAAATATAAAAATAGTTTTGAAAAGTCTTTGTGATATTTTAGATTTTATAAAAGTAATTCCATAATTTTCCTCTCTTTTCATAATTTTTAGTATTTTAAATTAGTTTTAAATAGTTAGAAATTAGTTTTAATTCTAAAAAAATCAAGAAAAATCCTAAAAAATAGTTTTAATTCATAATTAGTTTTCAAATATCATTTTTAGTGTAAATGTAATTTTAGGTTATTTTTAGGAGTTAGATAGACGTAATTGCTTTTTATTCGCGTTTCGTTTAAATCCCTTTTTTGCGTTTTAGCGTAGATTTGAGTAGTTTGCCTTAATTCTTAGGTTTTCCCCATAGATTTTAAACCTATATGCTTTCCTTATCCCGTAGTTTAGAATATATCATATTACCCCTTCATTATTCGAATCCCGATAATCGAGGCGTGAGTTGAAATTCCATTCAACCTCGTTCGAACGATCTCGGTGCTCAAAGATAACACGTTTGAGTTACCCTCATACTACACTTCTATTATTGATCGATGTCCGAGCCGTTTTAAGTTTCTTACGGTTAGTCATTCACAAGTGGCTAGCTTGTGTGAGTAAACTGGCGTTGCTTTGGAAGCGTGCATATCAATTTTGGCGCCATTGCCGGGAGGCTTGTAGCGAGTTTTCGTATTCCGTCTCGAATCGTGTGCATTTGAAGATCCTTCCCAGTGAAGTTACCATTGTTTTGTAAATATATGTTTGAAAAACCAAAAAATCTAAAACACCAAAACATTCTTCTAGAGTGTTTACAAAACCATAAAAGTAAAAAACCAACAAAAGAAAGCTGACGTCAATTGTTACGTCGGCTCACCTTGAAGGTACAACCTATACACGGGGTATAAGGAAAGTCTTGACATTAAATTGCGCATGAAGAGCGATCCACTCTTCGTTCCGCTCCGTTGCAAATACTTTTAAAACTCTGAAAGCACCGGTTGACGTGAAGGTTACAAAAATATTGTGTTTTCTTAAATATAAAAACCCAAAAAGATTTTCGTTTTCAAAATTTGTTTTAAAAACCAAAAGAATATTCTTCTTGTATCCTCTTAACCCGATAATTCTTTTCTTTTACCCTCTATATGTTTAATTCTCATGGATACGATCAATTATCGTCATTGCCTTCATTGCCAAAGCCGTATGGAAGAAAATCAATTTCGGTGTTTGAAATGTATATGTGATTGGTGCGGAAATAATTGTCGGAATGGATTTTGTGATGTATGCAATAATTTTATTAATCCAAATCCAGATCTCGCCCGTCTTTATGCACGGCTAGAACAAAAGAGTGCTCTTTATAATGAGATAATTGTAGAACCCTCGATTCCTACTCCTTCTCCGGTGAGGGAAATGGAATATGTTTCTGAGCCCGAAGTGACTCCCGAGCCTATCACGGATAATTCTTTGATTTATCAGCTCTTGTGTATATGGTGCAGCGGACCCGAATATGGTGGGAATTGTCCCGCTTGTAGCAACGGAAAACCAGGAACCGAGTTTCACCACAATCTTGACTATGAGACAACCGATTTCCCTAACCAACCTTTGTACCATGAGCCGGAGTCATACTCTTGTGAGTATTGTGGTGGTCTTCACCAAGGTTTTCAATGTCAAGTTCAATTTAACAACTCAACCTTTGGTTATGAACCTTACCCGTATTCGTCACAACAATCATACTGTTGTGAGTATTGTGGAGGTCCGCACGTTAATTCCGATTGTCAGAAGCATAACCCTATTGTTTACGAGCAAGTTCCTTGTGATAATTACGATTATGCTTATAACCCACCTCCACAATACTAAGAAATTCAACCACAAACTCCGTTAGATGATCCAGAATTTCATCAAGGTTTCCTCAATATATTACAAAAGTTAAAGGAATTAAAAGAATTGCTTCATGAACCCTTTCGAAAAAGATCCTAATCGGAAAACCTATCGTGAATTATTAGTCAAGAGGCGCGAAAGTGATCCAACATCGTCCAACTACTTATTATTATGATTCGATTACGATGACGATTATACTCCTCCGGTGGCAATCCCTCCGGTTCCCGAGCCTTTCATTTCCGACTCTTCCCTTCACTCACGCCGGTTGAGAGAAGTGGCGTTCTTTGGAAGAGGTCGATGATTCTATTTCTCGGACATTATTGCACCCGTTGACTCTTTCATAATGGGGATGAGCATCTTAGTACTATTCGGAAATGGAATTGTCTAGTCTTGAGATCCTTATCCCAATCCCAAGAGAGTCCGAGTCCGGGTTGTTGTTGATATTTGTGATGAGCCTTCTTGATATTTCAAATGATCATGATGAGATGTTCTCCGATTCGATAATGATTCTTATGGAGACATCGATTTTGTCGACGATTTACCTTCCGAGCCCGAGGCGGAAGAAGAAGAGATTGAGCCGATGATATTGAGATCGAGGATCAAGCATTACGTGAAACATTGTCAGAGTTTATCTTCTCATTTCCAAAATTGAAGCCTTAACGATAATTCAAGTCCGCATCCTATCTTCATTACAGATAGTGATTTCTCTCCTGAGCTTGAGACTTTCCGATTTGATGAAGAGATTAGTGGCAGTCCCACTATTGATGATGTTTATTCTCCGATTCTTGAGCGATTCTATTTTGATATTGATGAGAACAAGGTTTTTAACGAAATTTCCGATACTCCGATAAATGACCCGATCATTGAGGATGCTATTGATGACCCAATACCACCGGGTATTGAGGTGTTGTGCATGATCCAGGGGATATAGTTGTTCTTGATGGTTACATTGACTCCCTTTTCTAATGAGTCCACCATCACGTATCCCGTTGAACCCGCATGTGAAGATAAAATCTTTAAACCCGGGATATTTGACATTGATGAGTTCTTTGTTAAAACCATTGTTGGTGATAAGGATCCTCTCTTGGATGCCTTCATTTGTGAGCCTACACCTCTTATCTTTAACAATGAGCTCCCATCTTTCTTGGAGTTTTCTCACTCTGATCCGTCATCTTTTCGTCCACCCATGAAAACCACCGGATGATGGATCATTCTTTCATGATATACCATTTGTGCTTGAGCCGACATTTTCTTTCCCACCCAACCCACCCATCTCATTCCTTGGTAATGAGGACACGTTTTGACCACGGTATCTCTACCACTTTCTTCCCAAGGACAAATGAATTTGGGACGAGTCAAGCTAGCGACTCGGTGATCAAAAACGATGGCGCTTCGTGGGAGGCACCCCATGCTTATCCTTCTTCTTTCTATTTTCTAATAAGTGGCCTTGAAGGTCGCCTCTTGATTTTCGTGTTTGGTTGTTTGTGATGTTGTGTGTAGGATGTTCCCGATATGAAGACTCTCGTGCTCGAATTTTTTCTTTTCTCCACTCGAGTTTCATGATCGTTGCTGATGGAAATCCGATATCCAAAATCTTATCGACTAACGGTTATCTTCTAGCATACTTAATAAACGGCTTTTAGATTTTTGTGATACCCTTGTTTTAAACATTGAGGACAATGTTTCGTTCTAGTCTGGGGTAGGGTAATCTTCGATTTGATTTGACCGCACTTGCTTATTTTCTATCGTGTTTCTCTCGTAACCCCGTTTTTCCTTAGAAATGAAAAAATTGTGCAAAAATGTGAAAAATTTAAAAAATTTTGTAAGCTTTTGTTAAGTCTTTTTGATTGAAGAGTTTTGCTAGTCTCTTAGATAAAAAGCTATAAAATGCGAATTCTAGCTCACAAGGCCAAGATTTTGCAAGTTTCCCTGAGTGACTTTAAATATGCATGACTTGATTTCATTAGGCGAAGCATTTGCTAAGTTAATATATGTTTGACACCTTGTTGACTTTTCATTTGGTGAGAGTAGGAATGGAATTACGACTTGACCGGGCGTGTTGAGCCTAGCTTGTTCCTTAACCATAGATAATCTAAAATTATCGGCTAAGCATCTGCGGATCTCATTATTTGGGATTTTAAATTTGCGAGAGATCGAGAAATGATAGAGTTACTTATGAGTTTAGATGCTAAGCGTGGAGTAGTTGGTTCTCTTTAGAGCCCATCGAAGGTACTTATGGCTTTTGTTCCACAAAATTGTTTCACCCATATCATCTAAATAATTAGAGATGTTGAGTTTTGGCGATAGTTAGTTCTTTACCTTCTTAAAAGAATCTTTGTTTTAAAAATTGGGTACACATCAAGGATCCGTAATAAATAAGCGATATGTGATATGTGAAAAAGTAATAAGTAAAGTTGTGAGTCATGTGTCGAGATCGGACCCTTGGATCTTTAAGCCGGGATTGAGTGAGGTCTTAGCCTAGCCACCGAGATCCTCATTTCATGAAGCCTATAGTCTTGGAAATACCCGTGAAGCTCCGTGGTTCATAGCTCATACAAGTAAAAGTAAAAAAAAAAAAAAAAAAAAAAAAAAAAAAAAAAAAATTATTGTTGAAAAATGTTAGAAAAGTCAAAAAAGATAGTGAATAAAAATTCTTTGATGTGGACCTCATTTTTACGACAATGGTTCTTGAGAGAAGGCGGATAACTAATTATCGACTTAGCTTTGTATCTTTATCGGAATAAAAGTTATCGAAACGAGAATTTGAAGAAATTCATTTCTCACAAAAATAAAAAATTCTAGAGGAAATAGGAAAATGGGAGCAAAAGGTAATTACACAAGTAACTTCCATGGGTAGTGTTAGCATCTAGAGTCATATGTAACAATGATTTCGATTTTACGCTTAGTTTGGGACTTGTGAAAATCGGGGACGATGTATTCTATCCGTATGGTCACTTCACTGTGTGTTGTGTTTTCTACTCCGTGATCCTAACGTGTCGTTTGAAAAATGTTGGAGTTATTAATCGACATAAAAGTTCAACAAACCGTCATTCATCATCGGAGTGTGCTTAATCGTAATATCTACATGCTAATTAAAAGGTAAACGGGGCGTTTTTAGAATTAAGGCTTTCTTAATCTCTTTTGAGGAACATTGACTACTTCTTCTCTAATTGGTTTGTCTAAACTGTTTTAAGTTTCTTACGGTTAGTCATTCACAAGTGGCTAGCTTGTGTGAGATAACTTGACGGTTTGGACCTATAATTGGTTTAGTAGAAAGAGATTGAAATCCTAGGTTTTAGAAGCGTGAGTTGATTGCATTGCGTGAGGACACGACAATGGTCTCGTCTGGGGTATTTTGGTATGTGCTAAAACACATACCTTTTCATTATCAAAATAGACCCAAAACAACCAAGAAAGAGCCGTTTATTGCTAATATTTGCGTGTTTCTTGAGTTTTTGTATGTACAGGTACGGATATGTAAAAACACACAAAAGGAACCAAATCAGACGTAAAACCGAGCACGAGAGATCAAGAGAGTTTGAGCTGAGCCGGAAGGTCGGAATTGCATATTTTATTCTCCGAGGATGATTTTTGAAGTTACAATCAAGTTTGAAGAAATGTCAAGATTAGTCCCCGAACTTTGGTGCTTTGTCGAATTGATCCACAAGTTTCAAAAGTTACAAAATTCACCCTTGGATTATTTGAGATTGACAAGTTTGATCCTTGAGAGAGATTTTCATTTACAATTGTGGTCCCTTGGAATTCAATTTACACTTTTGGTACCTATGTTAAACCTAGGATCACTTATCTCATCCTAAGCCAAAATACTATAAATAAACCACACATCCAACATATATAACCCTGTTCAAGCCCAAATACAAAACCCAATACCGGCTTTAATAACCAATACCGTTTCCCATTAAGACCCTCGTTAACTACACTTTACCCGGTTTTATAACCGGTCAACTTTAAATCAAATAACTATAAAAACCAAACCCGCCTAAATTTCCCACCCCTTTTACCCAACCCAGATATTCACATGAACCCTAATTACCCAACACGGTCAATTGGTTAAAATTACCATCATTAAGGGCAATATTGTACTTTACTCGACACACACCGACACACGGGTGCCATGTCGCAATCCCGTGTCATTCTCCAAATCCTTGGCCTCGATTGGTGTAAACTACGTGAGATGTAAATCCAAGGATGAGATGAAATGGGATTGATCTAATGGTGAAACAAGCTCAAGAGAAAGCACATGCTCAACTTCTGGATCCTTCTATTAGCTCAAGCAGTTGGCTATTTAAAGACCCCTGATCTCACAGTGAATGGAGAGTAGATTAGGAGTAGAGTAGGATTAGATTAGAGTGTATTTCTGATTAATTACTTGTTTTCAATGTTTTAGTTTTAATACCAGTCATTATAATTTCATTTGTACTCAACCTTTATTAATACAAGCTTTCATTTTCATCAAAATTTACATCATTGTTTCATTGTCTTATTTCGACTATTCGCTTTAAAACACTTATTTGAGCTTATTTTAAATCTAAGTTAGTTTGTTATTCAGATTCTACTTTCATTTTCACATGGTCAATAAAAGTCAACAGTTGCAGAATTATAGTTTGGAATGATCTGAGTTGCTGATATAATGGTGATTGGGGTGATTTTGAGTTGATTTGGGTTACTGTTTCATTGGTCTTAATAGCATGTCATTGTGATAGGACTCTTGTAAGTTCATAAATCTGTCCTTAATTTGATGCAGTAGTGTAATGGTTTAATTTGATTGTTTGTGTTTAATCTCAGTTTATTATTGCTGTTTGATTTGATTTTAGTTTGATCTCTGCATCTTACTTGTTAATCGGCTCATTTGTCTTTCTATTATGCATATTCATATTATTTAGAAGAGTAGTTTTGTAGGATAAAGTTGTTAGACTTAGCTCATTTACTTTCAGTTAGCATATTAAATCTGTTTTGAAGAGTAGCTAGGTTTGGACTTAAGTTTTGATTCGTAAACTTGCATCTCATCCATTAAAGTAGTGTTTGGCATAGAGCTCATTTCTAAGTTTAAGGTTAGCTCATGGTTAAGTTTAGGTGATAGAAGTTTATAAATGATATTTGCATCCATTTCGGTCCTTAGTTTGCATATTTTATCACTAAAAGTCAAATCATCAAATATTTGTTTCAATTTTACAAATCAGTTAAGAGTTAGTGTAAGATATATTGCATCTAGGCTTAGAATCATTTATGTTAGTGTAATCTCAAATCATTTCATCTTAAAACAGCACTATCAGTTCACGAATTTGAATCAAAACTCATCTTAGTCAACTTTTTATATATGTCTCAATAAGTCAAAACTTTCAAAGTCGCATTTTCTTCATAACTTTGGACCTTTTATAATTGTCAATTCAAGTAGTTAAGGTCTCATGTTTGGTCTATAAGCGATTCAGTTCGCTAGGTGGTCTACTTATGTCAACTTTTGGTTTTCATTTTGGCTTATTGGATACTGTTGGTTTTCATAAGCTCAACAGTAGGGGCTTAGCTTGATTTGCTATATAAGAGAGCGTTAGCATAATTCATTGGTAGATCACCGATTAGCGTTAGGAGTAGATGGTTTTAGTTGCTAATATCTTATCTCACCTACATTAGCTTTGGTTTTAGTTTGGTAGCTTAAGTTCTTGTTTTGCTTATTTTAAAGTGCTTTTATTAATAAGCGAGTTTACACTACAGCGCTTTTGTTCTCCACATAAGCATAGTATTTCTTATTTTTCATAGATTTAGATCAACATTTTAGAATTTTCCTGTGAATTTCATAATTTTGGTCATTGTTCACTATTTTTCTTAAATAAAAAAGCTTTTAATCATTTTAAAATAGCTTTTATTGCAAATAATTAAGAAAAAGTTCCAAAAAATAATTTTTCAATTTTAATAGATTAAGATAAATATAAAAAGCATAAAAAATATGTTTCCCTATTTTTCCCCTTTTATTTGGTATTTTTCACAATTTAAATTAGTTTTAAATAGTTTTAAATTAGTAGAAAATAGAAAATTAATCTGAAAAATATAAAAATAGTTTTGAAAAGTCTTTTGTGATATTTTAGATTTTATAAAAGTAATTCCATAATTTTCCCTCTCTTTTTCATAATTTTTAGTATTTTAAATTAGTTTTAAATAGTTAGAAATTAGTTTTTAATTCTAAAAAAATCAAGAAAAATCCTAAAAAATAGTTTTAATTCATAATTAGTTTTCAAATATCATTTTTAGTGTAAATGTAATTTTAGGTTATTTTAGGAGTTAGAATAGACGTAATTGCTTTTTATTAGCGTTTCGTTTAAATCCGTTTTGCTTTTAGCGTAGATTTGAGTAGTTTGCCTTAATTCTTAGGTTTTCCATAGATTTTAAACCTATATGCTTTCCTTATCCCGTAGTTTAGAATATATCATATTACCCCCCTTCTATTATTCGAATCCCGATAATCGAGACGTGAGTTGGAAATTCCATTCAACCCTCGTTCGGAACGATCTCGGTGCTCAAACATAACACGTTTGAGTTACCCTCATACTACACTTCTATTATTGATCAGTGTCCGAGCCGTTTTAAGTTTCTTACGGTTAGTCATTCACAAGTGGCTAGCTTGTGTGAGTAAACTTGACGTTGCTTTGGAAACTGCATATCAATTTTTGGCGCCGCTGCCGGGGAGGGCTTGTAGCGAGTTTTCGTATTCCGTCTCGAATCGTGTGCATTTGAAGATCCTTCCCCGAGTGAAGTTACCATCGTTTTTGTAAATATATGTTTTTGAAAAACCCAAAAAAATCTAAAAACACCAAAACATTCTTCCTAGAGTGATTACAAAACCATAAAAAGTAAAAAACCAACAAAAGAAACTGAAACGTCAATTGTTACGTCGGCTCACCTTGAAGGTACAACCTATACACGGGTATAAGGAAAGTCTTGACATTAAATTGCGATCAAGAACGATCCACTCTTCGTTCCCGCTCAGCAGCGTACTTTTGAGCTACCGAAAGCAGGTTGGCGTGAAGGTTACAAAATATTGTGTTTTCTTAAATATAAAACCCAAAAGATTTTCGTTTTCAAAATTTGTTTTAAAACCAAAAAATATTCTTCTTGTATCCTCTTAACCCGATAATTCTTTTCTTTTACCTCTATATGTTTAATTCTCATGGATACGATCAATTATCGTCATTGCCTTCATTGACCATCCACCACAACCCAAAGCCGTATGGAAGAAAATCAATTTCGGGGTTTGAAATGTATATGTGATTGGTGCGAAATAATTGTCGGAATGGATTTTGTGATGTATGCAATAATTTTATTAATCCAAATCCGGATCTCGCCTGTCTTTATGCACGGCTAGAACAAAAGAGTGCTCTTTATAATGACATAATTGTAGAACCCTCGATTCCTACTCCTTCTCCGGTGAGGAAATGGAATATGTTTCGAGCCCGAAGTGACTCCCGAGCCTATCACGGATAATTCTTGATTTATCAGCTCTTGTGTATATGGTGCAGCGGACCCGAATATGGTGGGAATTGTCCCGCTTGTAGCAACGGAAAATCAGGAACCGAGTTTCACCACAATCTTGACTATGAGACAACCGATTTCCCTAACCAACCTTTGTACCATGAGCCGGGGTCATACTCTTGTGAGTATTGTGGTGGTCTTCACCAAGGTTTTCAATGTCAAGTTCAATTTAACAACTCAACCTTTGGTTATGAACCTTACCCGTATTCGTCACAACAATCATACTGTTGTGAGTATTGTGGAGGTCCGTACGTTAATTCCGATTGTCAGAAGCAGAACCCTATTGTTTACGAGCAAGTTCCTTGTGATAATTACGATTATGCTTATAACCCACCTCCACAATACCAAGAAATTCAACCACAAACTCCGTTAGATGATCCAGAATTTCATCAAGGTTTCCTCAATATATTACAAAAGTTAAAGGAATTAAAAGAATTGCTTCATGAACCTGCTCAAGAAAAAGATCCTAATCAGAAAACCTATCGTAAATTATTAGCTGAAGAGGCCGCGAAAGTGATCCAACATTGTCCAACTACTTATTATTATGATTTTGATTCTGATGACGATTATACTCCTCTGAGTGGCAATCCCACTCCAGTTTCTGAGCCTTTCATTTCCGACTCTTACCCTTCACTCACGCCGGTTGAGAGAAGTGACGTTCTTTTGGAAGAGGTCGATGATTCTATTTCTACGGACATTATTGCACCCGTTGACTCTTTCATAATGGGGGATGAGCATCTTAGTACTATTCCGGAAATGGAATTTTCTAGTGCTGAGATCCTTATCCCAATCCCAAGAGAGTCCGAGTGGGGTTGTTGTTGATATTTGTGATGAGCCTTCTTGATATTTCAAATGATCATGATGAGATGTTCTCCGATTCCGATAATGATTCTTATGGAGACATCGATTTTGTCGACGATTTACCTTCTGAGCCCGAGCCAGAAGAAGAAGAGATTGAGCCCGATGATATTGAGATCGAGGATCCAGCATTACGTGAAACATTGTCGAGAGTTTATCTTCTCATTTCCAAAATTGAAGCCCTTAACGATAATTCAAGTCCGCATCCTATCTTCGTTAAAGATAGTGATTTCTCTCCCGAGCTTGAGACTTTCCGATTTGATGAAGAGATTAGTGGCAGTCCCACTATTGATGATGTTTATTCTCCGATTCTTGAGCGATTCTATTTTGATATTGATGAGAACAAGGTTTTTAACGAAATTTCCGATACTCCGATAAATGACCCGATCATTGAGGATGCTATTGATGACCCAATACCACCGGGTATTGAGGGTGCTGTGCATGATCCCGAGGGGGATATAGTTGTTCTTGATGGTTCTCTTGACTCCCCTTTTTCTAATGAGTCCACCATCACGTATCCCGTTGAACCCGCATGTGAAGATAAAATCTTTAAACCCGGGATATTTGACATTGATGAGTTCTTTGTTAAAACCATTGTTAGTGATAAGGATCCTCTCTTGGATGCCTTCATTTGTAAGCCTACACCTCTTATCTTTAACCATGAGCTCCCATCTTTCTTGGAGTTTTCTCACTCTGATCCGTCATCTTTTCGTCCACCCGCAAAACCACCGGATGATGGATCATTCTTTCATGATATACCATTTGTGCTTGAGCCCGACATTTTCTTTCCCACCCAACCCACCTGGGCCTCATTCCTTCGGAATGAGGACACCGTTCTGACCCCGGTATCTCTACCACTTTCTTCCCCAAGGACAAATGAATTGGGACGAGTCAAGCTAGCGACTCGATGATCAAAAACGATGGCGCTTCGGGAGGCACCCCATGCTTATCCTATCTTCTTTCTATTTTCTAATAAGTGACGCGAAGGGGCGCCTCTTGATTTATCGTGTTTGGTTGTTTGTGATGTTGTGTGTAGGATGTTCGATATGAAGACTCTCGTGCTCAAGTTTGTCTTTTCTCCACTCAAGTTTCATGATCGTTCTTGATGGAAACCGATATCCAAAATCTTATCGACTAACGCTTATCTTCTAGCATACTTAATAAACGGCTTTTAGATTTTCGTGATACCCTTGTTTTAAACATTGAGGACAATGTTTCGTTCTAGTCTGGGGTAGGGTAATCTTCGATTTGATTTGACCGCACTTGCTTATTTTCTATCGTGTTTCTCTCGTAACCCCGTTTTTCCTTAGAAATGAAAAAATTGTGCAAAAATGTGAAAAATTTAAAAAAATTTGTAAGCTTTTGTTAAGTCTTTTGATTGAAGAGTTTTGCTAGTCTCTTAGATAAAAGCTATAAAATGCGAATTCTAGCTCACAAGGCCAAGATTTTGCAAGTTTCACGAGTGACTTTAAATATGCATGACTTGATTTCATTAGACGAAGCATTTGCTAAGTTAATATATGTTTTGACACCTTGTTGACTTTCCACTGGTGAGTAGGAATGGAATTTCGACTTGGGCGTGTTGAGCCCTAGCTTGTTCCTTAACCATAGATAATCTAAAATTATCGGCTAAGCATCCGCGGATCTCATTATTTGGGATTTTAAATTTGCGAGATCGAGAAATGATAGAGTTACTTATGAGTTTAGATGCTAAGCGTGGAGTAGTTGGTTCTCTTTAGAGCCCATCGAAGGTACTTATGGCTTTCTGTTCCCACAAAATTGTTTCACCCCATATCTGTCTAAATAATTAGAGATGTTGAGTTTTTGGCGATAGTTAGTTCTTTACCTTCTTAAAAGAATCTTTGTTTTAAAAATTGGGTACACATCAAGGATCCGTAATAAATAAGCGATATGTGATATGTGAAAAAGTAATAAGTAAAGTTGTGAGTTGCGGTGTCGAGATCGGACCCTTGGATCTTTAGCCGGGATTGAGTGAGGTCTTAGCCTAGCCAGCCAAGATCCTCATTTCATGAAGCCTATAGTCTTGGAATTACCCCGTGAAGCTCCGTGGTTCATAGCTCATACAAGTAAAGGTATAAAAAAAAAAAAAAAAAAAAAAAAAAAATTATTGTTGAAAATGTTAGAAAAGTCAAAAAGATAGTGAATAAAATTCCTTGATGTGGACCTCATTTTACGACAATGGTTCTTGAGAGAAGGCGGATAACTAATTATCGACTTAGCTTTGTATCTTTATCGGAATAAAAGTTATCGAACGAGAATTTGAAGAAAATCATTTCACAAAAATAAAAATTCTAGAGGAAATAGGAAAATGGGAGCAAAAGGTAATTACACAAGTAACTTCCATGGGTAGTGTTAGCATCTAGAGTCATATGTAACAATGATTTTTATTTACTCTTAGTTTGGGACTTGTGAAAAATCGGGACGATGTATTCTATCCGTATGGTCACTTCACGTGTGTTGTGTTTTCTACTCCGTGATCCTAACGTGTCGTTTGAAAATGTTGGAGTTATTAATCGACATGAAAGTTCAACAAACCGTCATTCATCATCGGAGTGTGCTTAATCGTAATATCTACATGTGAATTAAAAGGTAAGCGGGCGTTTTAGAATTAAGGCTTTCTTAATCTCTTTTGAGGAACATTGACTACTTTCTCTAATTGGTTTGTCTAAACTGTTTTAAGTTTCTTCGGTTAGTCATTCACAAGTGGCTAGCTTTGTGAGATAACTGACGGTTTGGACATATAATTGGTTTAGTAGAAAGAGATTGAAATCCTTGGTTTTAGAAGCGTGAGTTGATTGCATTGCGTGAGGACACGACAATGGTCTCGTCTGGGGTATTTTGGTATGTGCTAAAACACATACCTTTTCATTATCAAAATAGACCCAAAACAACCAAGAAAGAGCCGTTTATTGCTAATATTTGTGTGTTTCTTGAGTTTTTGTATGTATGTGTACGGATATGTAAAACACACAAAAGGAACCAAATAGACGTAAAACCGAGCACGAGAGATCAAGAGAGTTTGAGTGAGCGGAAGGTCGAATTGCGTATTTTATTCTCGAGGATGATTTTTAGAAGTTACAATCAAGTTTGAAGAAATGTCAAGATTAGTGCACGAACTTTGATTTGTCGAATTGATCTTCAAGTTTCAAAAGTTACAAAATTCACCCTTGGATTATTTGAGATTGACAAGTTTGATCCTTGAGAGAGATTTTCGATTTACAATTGTGGTCCCTTGGAATTCGAATTTACACTTTTGGTACCTATGTTAAACCTTGGATCACTTATCTCATCCTAAGCCAAAATACTATAATACATAATCAACTTGAAAGAACATTCAAGTAATCTGATAGTATTACGTTCAGCGATTACTTGATTACATTACGAATGATGTTATCATGGAATTGATCATCAATGATCGATGATACTTTTAGTACAATTCACTTGAATTGATTTCCAGATCATATTTCCAGATGATTAAATTCAACATTTAAACAGACATTTACACTTTATATCAATCATACATTTTCCAGAGTTACACATATTCCTGAATTCAATTACTCAACATGTACATTGTAAAACGATTTAACAACTATACAATCGGCAATTCCCACTTTACAACTGATATCCTATATACCCACATTATTGCAACCATTTAACCAAATTATATGACCCAATACACCGAACACAGTTATAATAACCTTATGCATTACTGATACATGAATGGATCAAGTCCGGATTTACGTAATGTATTAAGAAACTCATTAAAACCATCAACCATTCTCTTACAAGCAGATATCTAACTAAATTCAACGCGAAACATGTAATGTCAGTACTTTATCTAACGATACACTATCATTATACACGTATTAGTTCAATAGAGATACTAGTCAAATTATTATGTAATTTCTCAATCATATAGCTAACTATTCGTGATCTTTAATCAGCTTATTAACCATTTACTTTCACAGATACGTTCATGTAATGATCTCATCATTATAAGTATTCATATTGGTTCGATAATATGATATTAGTAGTAGATACATTGTATTTACTGATAAGCTTTTAAGTGCGATTGTGTTTATAAGTATCGATATAATTTAGGTTTGATCAGTATTATTGATTAACTTGTTTATTGTTTTATCATCTTTTGATTTCTTTCTAAATATTATTTATTATAAGTATTGTTATTTTTAGTTTGAATATCTTCTTGATATTATCTAGTTTCATTTATATTTTAATCATGTTTATTAGTGCATTATAATTAATTAACGATCTTTATAGGAGCTAATTTTAAGATTCATATTTATACTGTAATTGCTTTTTTATTCGCGTTTGCTTAAACCTGCTTTTATGCTTTTAGCGTAGATTTGAGTAGTTTGCCTTAATTCTTAGGTTTTCCCCATAGATTTTAAACCTATATGCTTTCCTTATCCCGTAGTTTAGAATATATCATATTACCCCCTTCTATTATTCGAATCCCGATAATCGAGACGTGAGTTGAAATTCCATTCAACCTCGCTCGAACGATCTCTGCTCAAACCTAACACGTTTGAGTTACCCTCATACTACACTTCTATTATTGATCGCTGTCCGAGCCGTTTTAAGTTTCTTTACGGTTAGTCATTCACAAGTGGCTAGCTTGTGTGAGTAAACTTGACGTTGCTTTGGAAACTGCATATCATATATTGTACTTTAAAAACTTGATACGATCCGTGTATGATTGAAAACTACAAAGAAGGAAATCTTTTAAAACAATTTTTTTTTATGTTAGATAGTGATAGATTATTCTGACAATTTCTCTTTAAGAAATCTTCTTGCTAGGACTCTTCGAAAGTCTTCATTTCTATCCAAAGAGAAATGAAGTCAACACTCAAGGAAGAACCCAAAAGTAATCACAACCTACTTCTACTAAGTACAATGGATTACCTTAAAAGCTCATGAAGTATTTCGGGTATATGGTTTCTAAAAATCATAATAAGTGTTTAGAGATATGTTCTATTACCCACAAACTAGTTGATCTTTACTTATAATACGCTTATATGAATATGTTGATGATATGTGTCTTTATTCTATGATAAAAACCACGCTTATAAATATTGTCGTATATAACTATATGAATATATGAATTAGGACGTTAACTTCTAAAGACGCAAGTCTCGAAAAAGTCTATCTTCATCACTTTCCTTACTTACTTATCATCGGGAATACTATTCCTCTTTGATTTTCTAAAAGATCATCAAACCTACACATTGTTCCTCACATCTCAAAACATCTAATGTGATATTTCCTCAATTTAGCAAATTGATTTTAGTCATTCTTACCTCAAAATAGGCCAAAACTTGTTTTCATTTCTTATGATTTTTAAGGAATTTTCCAAATTTATTTTAATTTACCATCTAATCTCTAGGATCATTTAACACCACATGACACTCTCAAATTTCTTAGTGTCATCGTGATCAACCATTGGTACTCATGAAAACCCTATTTTCTTCTATAAAAGACAATCATTAGCTACCATCACTCATTTCTCTTGATCATTTAAGTCCTCTTTATTTAAGACACCTAAGAAGACCTGAAACACTCAAGATGTATAGGTATGACCTTACAAAATATCATTTTCCTTTTCTTGGCTACTGAGAGTCGGATCCCTAGGTTTAGCCTAGATAGATCCCTCATTGGAGGGAACCATGGGAACTGGTTGCACAGACTCAACTAATCGTAGCTAAAACAATCATTTCAAGCTTTCCTAATAACTTGAACACTCCATCTTGCCTTAATTAACCTCCTTGATCAGTGCAACTCTGAAGTTCACTCTTGTGCACGCAAATCATTGCATTTTGAAGGATCTTAGTGGTTTAAGCTTTAAATTCACTTACCAATTCCTTTCTTCCTTTGTTAGTACCTCTAAGTCACCATCAATAACATCATTATCAGCAACTAAAAGCCTCTATTTCACTATCCATTTATCATTTCAATCATGAGGATAGCTCCTAGTGCTAATTAATCCACCAAAGGACCACCCAAGAAACTTGCTCGGGTTGTTCACAAAATTTCTTCATCCAAATCATCACCCGTTAAAACCACAAACGCTAGAATTCCCTCTCAACCATCTCAACCAATCAAATCAAACCCCAAAAGGATTGTTCCCACAAAACTACCCTTGCCAAACACCACAATATCTCCTAAACCAAATACTTCTATGTCCACTAAACCATCACCCTTAGTGCCTAGAGCCATATCCTTCACCACTCCACTCTCGGCTCCACACCTCTACAACTCAAAGGACTTGCCTTCTAGGCTATCTCATCCTCCACCATTGCCAACATTCTCCTTAATTGAGAGAATAACGCAAAGAACAAAACCATGGTGTTGAAACAACCACCACAAGCATCGTTGGTTGAACCACTCTAAATGTGTCTCCACAAATCCCTCCTTCTTTTGTGGATCCTCAACCTTCCTCATCCAACCTTCCACCTCAAACCACTCCATTTCTACCACCACCATTTCCAATCCATGATAAAGATTGTTATCATTGTCAACATATTGAAGGCTTAATACATGAAGTACGTGACGAACTACGTTTCATGTTTTACCACCTCCTCGAACGTTTCAATGAGGTTAACAAACCTAAACACCCTTAAGCTTAGGAATTAAAGTGATGTTCTAGTATTTAGAATTCTTACTTCATGTTTTGTTCATTTCTTAGTTTTTAGAGTTATGTACATCATCTCTCTAGTTTTATTAAATGAAATTACCTGTTGTATGCCATGTGGTATTGAGAATATGTTTGGTGCCTCAATACATAACTCATTTTGATATTGACGTCACATTTTACATCCACATTGCTGAATTGAGAATGCAGGATACGGATCTCTCATTTTGGCCTAGACGGATCCTTCCCAAGGAGGAACTATGGGATCCGTGTAACAAAAGCACTTTTTATTACTAATTTGAGTCTTATTTACTGGAAATTATGCATCATATACTTGCTTTCTAACCTTTGTTTTGTATATTTGCAATATACACATGAATACTTTGACGCCCTCAACAAGGGGGAGCTTCTTTTCAAAGCAAAAATATTGCAAAAATGCTTGCAATACTTTCATTTAGGATTACATTATTACTTGACGTTCTACTCCCAAAGGAGTATTCGTTAAGGGGGAGCATTTTCGACATAGACGAAACCATTTGCAAACATAATTGCAACACACTCGCTAGTCTTCCTAATTACTTGACGCCTCACAAAGAGAAGCACCGGTCGAGGGGAGCTAAGACGAGAATCTTTCTTCTCTTACTCTCTATTTTCATATTTTTACTTTTCACATGTTTTTCTTAAAACAATGTGTTAGTTTACTTTTCACATGTTTTTCTTAAAAACTCCAATTCAAACTTTTATGAATTTTAGTTTTTCCTTAAAATAATCTTATGTTTTGTCATTAACAAAAAGGGGAAGATTGTTAATGCAAATAAGCCGTAAAAACGTTTATTTATATTTTACGAACTTCTAATGTTTTGTCGATAACAAACGTAAATTCATTTTAACGAAATAAAATAAAATACGTAAATGGGTTGAGCCAATAGTTTACTAACACACATATATATTCATATAAAACACTAAACAAGTAATAGTGTTTATATTTTATAGAAATACATATATATAACAACTAGTGTTTACATAATATGGAAACGTGCATACTTATATTGTAATGGGTAAAAATCTAAATACTTGACCCATTGACTAGATACATTAAATGTAGTTGGATAAAACCGAAAGTCCATGACCCACACCCACAGAGCTTGTTCCATAACTCTTGACCCATTGCATGACATCATGCATGAAGTCATGTTGGGTACTATCCATGGACCATGACCCATGACCTATGATCCAATGTCTAGATACATTTCATCTTGTATAACCAATGGTTCATAACCCATAACCTATGACCCGATTTCCAACCTAAAATCTTGACTTAAGCTGACCCATTATGGCGGATCCCTTGATTGCACTAGCCGGATCCCTTTGGGAGGGATCCGTGGGATCCGGGGAACGAGAGAGAAATTTGCCTATAAATAGTGAACCATTTCTCTTGCAACTCATCTCTTTCACACCTACTCTCTTAGTATTGTAACTCTCTAACCTCGGATCCAAAGGATCATTCTATGTAATTTTGTGTTTGTGTGATTCTCTAGGTTCCTCTTAAAGGCGAGATCACCACCTTTTGAAGTCGAGCAAGCTCAAGTCCATGGGTTGCCAAGCTTCGTCATTATCAAGACTACTGAAGTTATCTTGTTGATAGTTCTTTCCTCCTCCCTAAAAGTGTTGTGTTGAAGGCATTAGTGAAAGATGTTGAAGGTCCGTGTCGAAGGCATTAGTGAAAGTCAAGCTCCGTGTCGAAGGCATTAGTGAAGCGTGATAAAGGGACGTGTCAAAGGCATTAGTGAAAGGTGCATCGATATACATGATAGAATATTTTGGGTTAAAGGACGGTGAGATCCTTATAATGTTGTTATAAGGAGTGTTTCTCCTTTGAAATCTTTGTGTAGTGTTGGGTAGTAGTTACTCCTTTGTAATGGAACTTGGTATCTAGCCTTGTACCGGATAAAGTGTAGGTGACGTTGTGATAGGTTTGGTTCTACCTTGTGCAAGAACCCGGTGTCTAGCCATGTACTAGATAAAGAGTAGGAGACGTTGTGAAGGCTTCTCCGCCACAAGGAGCTTGTGTTGTGTAGTGCTTACGAACTCTCGAGTAGGTGACTCGGGAGTGGAGTAGGGCAAGGAAGGTATCTTTGTAGTCGAACCACTATAAATACTCGTGTTGTGGTTTTGTGTTTCTTAATCTTTAACTTTTCATTTTTATTATATGCTTATCTATCATCATCCAACAAACACCTTTAATAGATTGACATAAGTCGATCAAAATAGTTTAAAACGAAGGTTTAATCGGAAACTATTCAACCCCCTACTAGTTTTCCACGGAGGTTCCACAAAGGAAGGTGGATTTGTGGAGGTGAGTTGAACGACGAGGGTGTGGTTCAAGCGAAAAGGAGGGTGATGATGTATAAGTTGGTGGTGGAGATGGGAAGTCCTCTATATGGTTAGGTCTTTGGTGATTCCTTGTTCCTAAAGATGGACTATTTGATGGTGAAAGTGGTTCCCAATTTAATGAGAAGGTTGGTGAATGAGAAGTCCTCGGTGGTAGTCTTCTAAAGAGTAGAGATTTTGATGAGAAAGAGGCGCTGAAAGTAGTGTAGTCTTGGATCTAGAAATTAAGGCTTAGGTGTTTTACTTGAGCTAGTTGTGTTTGGTTTAATGCTTGATGAAGGTCTTTCCAACTCAAAAGGTCGAACACTAATCCTAGCGGTTCTTCTAGCTTTGGTTGGTTGAGTTTGTTGAGGAGGGATTCTAGTATTTGAGCTCTTGACGGGCGATGACTCGGTTGATGATATCTCATGAACCATACAAGCATTTTTCTTGGAGGAAGCTTTGGTTGAAGAGGTTTTGCTAGATGCTTTAGTCATAGTAAACAAGAGGATGTAATGGATGTCTTAGCTACTGAATTTTGAATGGTGGTTTGAATGGTGGTTTGGAATCATAAGCACACTTGGTTTATAAAGGATGGAATAAGGTTTTGGAATTAAATTCTTGACCATTAAGAATTTTGGCATGCAATAAGGTCAGCTATAGTTTTGTTCTATCCTAGGGAGTCACTTAAGGCAAGGTAAAGTGTTTAGACTACCAAAGAGAGTTTTAATTAGATGAGTAAAGTGATCAAAAACTGTTCTATAGACCCGGATCCCACGGATCCCTATCTTTGGTTATCCGTTTGGCTATAATCTAGGGATCCGTCTCTCAAACAGTGATGAAGTAGAGTGATGATGTTTTATCAAGGTCTAATACCTATAAATCGTGAGTATTTAGGTTCTCCAAGATGTCTTAAATAGTATAGGACTTAAATGTCCAACCATAATGAGTGAGGATATCTAATTATGGTTTTTGGTAAGACAAATGGAGTTTTTATGTGTGCAACTAAGTGTTTAAGCATGATACTAGGATTTTAAAGGTGTCACATGATGTCAAATGACCCTAGAGATCGATGATAACTTAAGGAAAATTTGAAAATTTCCTTAAAAATCCTAAAAATGAAAAACTAGTTTTTAGCCTATTTTGGGATAAGGGTAACTAAAATCAATTTGCTAAAATTGAGAGAAATATCAAGTTAGGTGTTTAAGGATGAGAAATCATGTGTGAACATTGGAGCGGAAATATGGTGAGTTTTGATGAAGCGATAAATAAAAAATACCTTGAAAGTGATCCCAAGTTAGTTTACGAGTGAATGTGGATCATCTGAGTTTGAGGAGGACTTAATAGATCCTAAAGTAACATGTTTAACAAGTATAATTAGGTCTAGAAGATTAGATTGGAGTGAAAGTATAAAACCCCATGTCTGCTTACTAGAATCCCACGGATCCTTCATATGAGGGATCCGGTGGTTATAGCTAGGGATCCCGCCATCACGACTAGTAGCTTCATAGAAAATGTGCGATTTTGCACCTCTTAGAAAATTACCAACCGAATCATTTCTACATCATGAAATCATGTATGTAAGCAAGGTATATCAAGCATGGTATGTAAGAGTGATAAATAGGCAAACAAATATGAGGAAGACCGAATTTTTATTTTGATCAAGTTGTCATAAAATTCCTATTTGGGTCATCTAGGTTAGGGTGTCATTGTTTTACGACACCATCTACTAATTAAAAGTCCTAAGTTACGTAAATATTGTTTAAGATGTTTTACAAACCATTGTTCGAATTTAAGGTCATTGACCTTACCTCCCTTTCACTCAAACTTCTCCTCAAACGCCCCAAGATTCACTTTTCAACCCTTCAAGCCTACTTCTTCTTCTTCCCCATAAAAAATTGGCAAGACATTTAAACATCCCTTTGTTTTTGAAATTATTGGGATGGGCTTGGGATGTCCAGAATTGCTCAATGTATGCCACGGGTCAAGTTCATAGTTGCCTATAGGGTTTCTTCTTTCGCCCCTTTCTTCGATGAGTCCGTCGATTGGATGAGGTCTCTTGCCTTTAACCATATACCTTGTAGTCTTCTCATCGGACAAGGGTACCATGACCTTGTTGCTAAAGAAGTGGTCATCGGTATAGGGAGATGGATCTAGAGCAAAGATAAACGGCTAGGCGGTAGGAGCATAGCATAAGGGAGCACCATTTTGTCCGTCCTTGACACACTAGCCATCCGCTTAACCATGTAGTAGGCGAGGTTGAATGAGTCCCATTGCCAAGGCAATAGATCATGTAGACTAGGCAAGCGTTGGGATGATCATTATTTCCCACCAAACAAAGGACATTCTCCTTAACACTAGTTCCTATTTCTAGTACAACGGAACATCTCCAAAAGCTCCATTTGAAAAGGATCCCTATATACGACCTTTGATTTCCTAGTGACCCAAGACGGGAGGCTCTTTGAATAAAGACGGTATCTCTTACCGTGAGTCGGATCCGGGAGGTGTGGAATAAACCGGATGCTCATCGACCATGTGATAAGGATTTCAAACATAAACTTTTAACGGATCATTTAAGCCCTTAATCGACCACTTTATATCTCTATCGCTAATTTCGTTTCTTTTCACTTTTAGGTCTCTTGGAAGCAAAATCTTGGAATGATGCATATTTGACGAAAAGGGTAAATACATGAAGAAAACGCCAAAGTCAAGATCAAAGCCACTCAAGTTGCTCAAAATGAACCCGACGGCATCCCAATAAAAGGGTGACGCCATCCTCTATCTGCACTTGATAAAACATGCACCAAATGGCTCGGTGGAATTTTTGCTCATATAACCGACGGCCAGCTTTGAAGAAGAAGGCGCCACTGAATTTTCATCTCGCACGGCCCGCATCCGTAATCGGATGACGCCCCACTTAAAGACCGATGGCCACAACTCTAAGTTGACGCCGTCCTATCGATAACTTGTCCAAGACGAAAACCCTAATGACGACGATCTCGACGGTGTCCCACCTATAAGGAGACGCTGTCGACTTGTAAATCTATATATAGAATTTGAATTTTTTGCATTTAGGAAGATATACTTTTGGATTAAAAACCCTAAACGTTTGTAGTCCGACTTGGACACTATCTTAGGGTCCCAAACCCTATTTTACACATCAAGATAAGTATTTTAATCCAAATTATCATTATTTCTTCCATTGATTGTGTATGCTTGCTTGTTTAACATGTATAGCTAAATTTCTAATGTGTTTTTTTATATCTATGAAACCTAGTTGCTAATTATTGTTTGGTTGTCTCTTATCTTAATTGTGATTGGCGTAGAGTGCAACTAGGATAAAGTTGTGTTTAATGCTTGAATAATCTTTGTAAAAGTTAGTTTATGAATGAGCTAGTGGATTTCGTAGGCTAAATCCAAAGGTGGCCTCAAAGAGATAGGGCAAAGGCACACCCTACGACCTTAGGAAACACAACGCGTTAAGACAAAGGACGCGACAATTCAACCATCAATAAAAGATAACTGGGAGTAATAGTATCTAGGTAAACACATTTTTAATCATCATACAAGCACAAATAAAATAGACATAGCTACCGTAGTATAGATAATTAGATAGTAGAGTAATCGTGAGAATACCACCCCCTAATCCAATTGCCCCGAGATTTCACCCTTAGCTTTCTAAAACCAAAAAATATTTAAAAAAAAAAAAAAAAAAAATCATCCTCCGCCACAACCTTAGCATAGTACACTTCTTGCTAGCATTCCTATTCCTCTATAGAATGATATCAATCCCCGAGGCTTACCCAATACTACACTACAACAATTAGGTTCACCGCCAGGAGGTTGAAAAATTCCTCAAGAAAAGGAAGTTCCTTTGACCCGAACAGCGCTTCAGACGCGCGCATCAAGTTTTGGCGCCACTACCGGGAATAGAATAGCTAGTTAGATTTCTATCTCGCTTAGGTTCCCTTTCTTGATTCCTATCAAGTAAGATTTTTTCTCATTTTTAGCTTCCTTGTAGTCTATCCCACTTCTTCGTGACTTTGTTAGTAATATCATCACTTTTCATCATGGAAGGTGATAACCCACCACCACATCAACTACTTCCCATCGACCCACCACCAATTGACCAGCCATGAGGCCGTACTCTTGGTGAATACTCTAGACCGAGCCACCAAAGCTATAGGAACACCATTGAGCTCCCCGATCAAGCTCAAACTACGACCCTGCGATCCGACACCATCCGGTTGGTGCAAAACGGATGTCCTTTCCATGGACTTCGTTCCGAAGATCCTAATCAACATCTCAAGGACTTCCTTAAAATCGTTGATTGCATCGACCTTGATGCTACCACACGGGAGACCACGCACTTGCGTCTCTTCCAATTCTCTCTACGGGACCAAGCTAGTAATGGCTTGAGCGACTTCCGGTGGATTCATCTCAAGTCGATGACCTTACCACTCGCTTCCTCGCCCAATTTTTCCCACCGGGAGAAATACTAAGCTTAGGAATGACATCTTGATGTTCCAACAACATCAAGGCGAAACTCTCTACGAGGCGTGGACTCGATTCAAGGACTTACTCCATAAAGTCCCTCATCACGGCATCGATCTTTGGCTCCACGTCCAAATCTTTTATGATCATGTCAACTTCTCAACTAGGCAAGCCATTGACCAAGCGGCCGGTGGCAAACTTAGTGAACTCACCGCGGAAGAATCGTGGGGTACAATAAAGGACCTTGCCCTCTATGACAATGAATGTTGGAATGACCCTCGTGAGTTGCCCAAAACAGTCAAGGCAATTTCTTTGCCTTCCATTGACTCAAAAACTTCCAATCGTAGGATGCTCGAACTTGAAGATCAAGTCAAATTTCTAATGAGCTCCTATGAGAATCCTAAGTCTTCACGCCAAGTGAACAAAGTCTCTTCCTGTGTGAGATATGTAGTGGTCCCCATGACACTTGTACTTGCATGAGACTCCCCGAACAAGCTTCCGTAGACTACACATCCTTGCATACCAATGGAATGGGAGGGAGATTCCCCAAAACACCCGTACCTAGGACTTTTAAAGATGCCCGAGAAGCATGGAGGGGAAAACCCGACTATAATTGGGGTCAAACCAAAGAATTCACCTCTAATGACTCCCCATGATCCCAACCTTATGGCCCTAGTAAAAAAGACTTAGAAGGGATGATGCAACACCTAATTACATCCCAAGAAGCCCAAATAGCCAAGCTTTTGGACCGCTTTAACCAACAACAAGCCGATATGGATAGGAAGATAGATAACCTTTTGAAAGCCATGAAAGATACGCTAACAACACGTGTTCGGGGTTAAAGGAAACTTCCTTTCTTCGAGCAAGTTTTTCAACCACCTATGCAAGTGAACCTAATCGTTGTAGTGTAGTATTAGGGTAAGCCCTGGACCGATATCGTTCTCTGGGAATAGGAATGCTAGTAAGAAATTTACTATGCTAAGGTTGAGGTTGAGGAAGATTATTTTTATCTTTTTTATATTTTTAGAAAATTGAAAGGTATGATCTCGGGTTTGGATTTGGGGTGGTACTTCTACCAATTACTCTACTTATCTAATTAAGCTAAGGTGTAGTCTATGTCTAATTGTTGTGTGCTCGATGATGATTAAAATGTGTCTACCTAGATACTATTACTCCCTAGTTAGCTTTTATTGGTGGTTGAATTGTCACGCCCTTATTCTTAACGCATTGTGCCTTCTAAGGTCGTAGGGTATACTTTTCTCCCTAACTCTTTGAGAATACCTTAAGGTTATAGCCTAAAAATCTCTAGGATTTATAAACTAACTCTAAGATTATCTTTGGATTTTTAGCCTAAAATTACTCTAGGTGATTATAAACTAAGGTTCACAAAGATTACTCAAGAATTAAAAACATAACGATGGCTTAGTGCAATCCTAAGCCAATTACAATTAAGATAAGAGACAACCAATCAATATTCAATAACTAGGTTTCATAGATCTAAGGAAACACACAAGTAATTTAGCGGACATGGTAAACATGCAAGCATACACACATACAATCAAGACATAATGAAATCAATGAAGTAAATAACTTATCTTGATGTAAAATAGGTATGAGAACCCTAAGATACCGCCCAAACCGGACAAAAGTCGCTTTTAGGTTTTTACCCACAAATCTACCTCTCTAAAAGTCCGAAAATCGAATTCTATATAGAGTTACAACCGCGACGGCCACCCTTTAATTGTGATGCCATCGACAGCCGACATTAGGGTTTCGTCTTGGCCAAGTCAACATTGGGACGACATCACGCTAGGGTTGTGGACGTCATCCTTAATTCATGATGCCGTCTCGAATCGGATCTAGGTCGTCTGGGAGAAAAGTCTTCGTGACGCCCTACTCTTCAAAGCCCGATGCCGTCGGTGTAAAATAGTAATTTCGCCATCGAGTCGTCACAAAGTTAGGGACGGCATTGTCACACACCCCAAATTACTGCTTTTGCGGCTGGAATGGAATTCGGGATCGATCGTCATAGCATCACAATCACAGTTATATTGAACGACCTAAAGTGTCGCTTGAAAACACATCGCTTGATTTAATATAACAATCGAGTTTACAAAGTATAGGTCCCAAAGGTTTACAAAGTTTGCGGAAATATAAATATAATACAAGTCCAAACGATGGTTTTGAAAGAAAGTGCCATAATGTACAAGTGATATAAGTCACGCCATGACTCAAAAGGTGGTTCCTTAACCATGCCATGATGATAATGCCTTAGTTACCCGAAAATACATTGCTAAACGGTCAACATGTGACACCCTAGGCAAATCCCACATCGGCCGCACGAGAGATCTTGGGCTCATAAGATAACATTCGCTTTACAATGACACAACGCGTTTTGTGGTTCATCATGGGTGGAGTTCTTAGAACTGGCGCTAAGCGTGCTCATGTGAGAGTAGTATCGCTTGGGTGACCGCCGAAGTCTTCAAATGAGACCACAAAACAAAGCCGTGAGCCTACGCAAAGCGGACAATATTGTGGTCAAATAAGGCGGGGTTTACAAGTGGTATCGAGCCACCCCGAGCCGCTCGGGATGGTGGGCAAACCTCATCGAGGACGATGAGTCCCTGGGGGGTGATTGTGACACCCTAGGCAAATCCCACATCGGTGTGGCACGGAGAGATCTTTGGGCTCATAAGATAACATTCGCTTTACAATGACACAACGCGCTTTGTGGTTCATCGCGGTGGAGTTCTTAGAACCGCGCTTAAGCGTGCTCATGTGAGAGTAGTCTTGGCTTGGGTGACTGCCGAAGTCTTCAAATGAGACCACAAAAACAAAGCCGTGAGCCTACGGGTAAAGCGGACAATATTGTGGTCAAATAAGGCGGGGTGTTACACAACAATAATGTTGGTGAGAAATCATAGGTTTATGTAAATGTTTTATACGACTCACGCAAGTATAGATCCGTATGACAAACATGTCACATAAAATGTTACCGGTATGACAATCATGTCACAAAATGATGTTACAATTGCTTAAGCGCATGATACCGAAGTCTGGATCGATGTTAGCCCCAACAGAGTGTCTTGCCAAACAACTCTAATAATGTTTATGAATGAAATGCATCCAGATGACTAGTTGGGATTCACCAACCCGGATGGAGGTGTCACCTCGATAGATCTATCCACTCACACACGCTTCTAGAAAATTAACGGCTCATGCATTGAAATGGGACATTTAACCGGCAACGTTGTAACTTAAGCAATGTAAATGAATTTAACATACTTGGTATCGTAATAAAAATGTTGTGCAATGTATTCTCCCGTAGGTTTGAAATAAGTAAAACTTGAATAAATCGGGCTATGAAAACTCACTTGATAAACCGGTATGATGACAAGAGTGAGTACATCGAGGTATAGCGTGATACTTTAACTGGACCTATTACGAATGATATGATATGTAATGAGTTATGATGTAATGATATGCATGCATTTCAGTATGTTATTTATACCATTCATGAGTTTTGAAAATAATCCTTATCGTCGAAAAATACTCTTTTGACGCCTTGACCCTTCAAAATCACTTTACAAGTATTTACGTCAAAATGTCATCCTACAATGGTTTCATAATGATTTATAGTGAAATTTTCACTTTTCGTCGCAAAATAATGTCGTTGGAAATTTCTTGAAAGTGACAAAATGGCTTCAAAAACTAGTCGTAAAATGGTGTACGCCGATCGTTAGGAAACGAACTCGACGGTTTTGGAAAGCTTGTATCAAAATCTAGAAGTTTCAGTTCATGAGTTTTCGTCATAGAGGTCTCGATCATAAAGATAATAAGGGTTAAAGATGGTGATTTTGTCCAAATCTTGTGTAAAAGTGAGTTTCGCAAAGTTTAAGCAACCGTAAATAATTTACTACAACTCCGCTATTCAAACGGTTAGTCATTTTGAAAATATGCTTGGTGATCTTGATTTCATTAGAAGACATTTCGCTCCAAAAGTTCCACATCATCGTTAAAAGCGCTTTCAACATGGTCGTTTTAGTTGCCGTAATACTTATCTCGTAAAAATAATATAGTTTTTCTAAAAATAATAGTTACGGCAATTTTATGAAAACGTGCATATCTTAGTCGTTTCAAACCGCTTTCTCGTATTATACGCCCTTAGCTTCGTATCAAAGTATACTAATATATTTTTGATAAGTCGAAATAATTTGTAAAGCTTAGGACTGCTTTTGACTCGAATAAAGTAAAAATAGTATGTGAAATTTTCGAAAATGTATATTTCGTCGTCAAACTTGAAAAATTCATAACTTCTTCGTTATAACTCGCTTTTATCCATTCAAGCGCCACGGATTCGCTTTTAAAGTATATTTTCTAAATATCAAGGCCAAAATTGTGTGCCTCGTCGGATTTTCCGAAAATCAAAATAAGGACAGAACACTTTATATACTTGTCGAAAATAGTTTTTCTCGTACTAAACCTATTCCAATCCCTTCAAATCAACTCCAAAGCTAATCTAATCCTACCATACACCTTCTTAGGGTGTCATGGGTTCCTAAACATCATCAAGACCAAAATATACCAAGGGAATAATTATAGGATGACTTTATATATATATAACTCTAAAAATCATGTAAAAATGGTATAAATCAACATAAGTCTTGCATGTTTGCACCAAATATGAAGAAATAACTATGAAATGAAGATGAAATATGTAAAATGATAGTAATATGCTTACAAGTAACTTGATGAGGTGATTAGAACAAAGGTTTAACCTAAACACTCTAGGTTTTTATTTCAAAACCTTAATAAGAGTGTTATCTAGATTGTTTATGCTTGAACTTGCAAAATTTTGATGATCCCTTTGAAACTCCTATAGATGGCCGGTTTTTGAAGAGAGAACACAAAGAGAAAGTTTTTTGCTAACTATATGAATTATTGAAGAGAATGAAGTAAAGAATGAGATGAAGTGAATATGTATACAATCAAAGAAAATTTCACCAAACCAATTAATGCCAATCCCTAAGGGCCGGTTTTGGGGATCTTGTTTTCCAATTTTTTTTTTTTTTTTAATAAAATGTATTGAGTATAAAATGTGTAAGTAAAATGTAGTTAAGTGTAAGTTTGTTGTAACTTGTGTATACATTTGTGCAATAGGATAGTTTTAGCTAATAAATTTTAATTGGTCAAAGTAAAATATATTGAGTCATAAAATTTGTAAAATATATTTCTTGCATAATTTGAGTGATATAATAATTATCGTAGTTTTAAGAAAAACGTCGTAATAATATAAATTCAACGATTTATATACTAAATAAATTTAAAGCACTAGGTAAACTCAAAATATAGTTTTATAAACTAAATGTAAGTATAAAAATATATCGGGATCATTTTGGAAGCTTCGATTAAATGTTCAAAATAATAACTCACGCGATAACGCTTATTTAATATAAAATTTACGCGCTTAATGTGAAATGTAATGTCATGAATGAATTAACATTATGCAAATGATGTTAATGAAATGTAGACTACACTTAGTCCATATGAAATGTTCGTGATGATATGATCAGAATTCGCCGCTAAACCTTTAAGGTTACGCGATTTGGAACACGTAAACCTAGTTTACGATAAATGTTGAAATGGTGAAGCATAAATTGTTTTGAGAAATGACCCGAATTGCGAGTTGTCACATTCTACTATCAAAAAGGAATTCACCCGAATTCGGTTCGTGTTGGTCTATCGAATTTTGAGTTTATGATGAATATTGAGGAGAAGACATGGAGAAGTGTCGTTACGGTTATCGATGATTGAGAGCGATAAAACATCGTAGTAAAGAAAATATCGATGAATCTCTCATGAGTAACACTTTGACTTTGAAATATGTGAAGATTTTGCTTGCACTAAGATTTATAATTAATTGCTCCCAACATAACATGATCCCTCCGAATTAGACATAGTTAGCTAGGCTATGTATAATTAAGGAACGATGATGTGACGCTCGGTTTGGTTGTTATAACTCTCGATGCTTACAAGGATTTAAACCGTGTCGTTAAAATGATAGTTAAAGTAAAAGGAAGTAAGATTCTCGTAAGTAATAACAAATCGGAAAGAAAATAAGTACGATAGATGAGAATATTTTACAACGAGTGGTTTATCAAAAGTAGTACATCTTAAGTTATAAAGTTCCGGATACAATGGAAGACATAAACTTAGTACGACCTAGTACATAAGGAGAAATAAGGCTATTAGTTTCCGAACTTCTTTAGTCTTCCGCGTCGTTGATACCTTGACGAGCTTCTCCTCCACCTAACATGTATGCATTCCCATGAGCACCTTCAACTTGTTGACCTTGGTTTTGAGGACATTGATTCCTATAGTGTCCTTGCTCCCCACATCCAAAGCACGTGACTATGGCTTTACCTTTACAATCCCTGGCTAGATGTCCCAGTTTTTGGCATTTGTAGCACTTGGCGTGGCAAGGACCCGAGTGATGGAAATTACATTGATTACATAATGGGTGTGTTCCAAGATAACCTCTACCTTTCTAGGTGCAAGAACATAAACCATAGCGCCTTCTTGCCTTCTATTCTCGTTGTTGATGATGGTTAGTGTTGCGGTTTTGGTTGTTGTTGTTATAACCTCCTTGATCATTTTCCCATTTTCTTTGTTGTTGATTTGATTATCGCCGTTGTTGTGGTTGTTTTGGTTATTGTTGTAGTTGGTGCGATCGTTGGTATTGTTGTTCTTGTTGGTGTTGGTGATGTTGCCCTCTTTACTACTTGTGCCATGAGCTTTTGAGACACTCGAATAGATTCCTCAATCGTTTATGGGTCAAAAGAAGTCACATCACCTTGGATAATCTCGGTAAGTCCTTCAATGAAAGCCTCCAGTAGCTTCTCATTATCTGAAACCATAGATGGGCATAACACGGCCAATTCTTGAAACCTTCGAATGTAAGTATCAATGTCATACCCAATAGTTACCAACTCGTAGAATTCGGTCTCCAACTTCTTCACCTCCGTACGCGGACAAAACTTCTTTGTTACCAAACCTTTAAATTGCTCCCAAGTGAGCTTGAAAGCATTTTCCATTCCCATCGGCTGAGCATAAGAGTTCCACCACGACAATGCTCCATCAAGTAGTGTACTCGTAGCAAACTTGACCTTGCTATCATCCGGCAATTACATAGCGTAAACACGGACTCCAATTTCTCGAACCATCTAACCATGGCGGTGGCTCCTTGGCACCTCTAAACTTAGTGGGATCTCCACTTTGAAATCCTTATACGAACAGATTTTGGCCCGGACCTCCTGATTTTCAGCAGAAAGAAGAAGCCTAGTGGCTTCAAAGAAGCGAATTTCAAAGAAAAGCAGCAGCCACCGCTTCCTTTCAATCCCAGAGCATCGGCTATGCTATCCCACCAACTTTTGAATAGCGCTTGTGTCAATTCGGGTGCTGCTTTCTTCTACGCCATATCTTCTTCAAAATAAGAGGAAAGGGTGAGACGATCAAAGTCCTATGTTAAGAATAAGCGCCTAAAGAGATGTGATAAGAAATGATAAGTTTGAGGTTATATTTCAAAATAATCGACGGGTTCCAAAAGATGGGTTATGAGGTGTCAAGTGCTTCAAATGTATAATGGTTTAGTGACTTAATGTGTGAATAAAGTGTAACTCGACATGTTAGTGGTGAAACAAAGGAGTGAGAGTGACTTCGCCTATTTAAAGGTTCATCTCGGCATTCGTCGTTATCCGTGATGAGTCAATTGATGTGAAAATTGTGATAGGAATGACAAGGAATTCTCCACATTAGAGTATGAAGAAAGAATAATGGAATGGGCATTTAAAGGCATCCATGTGACAATCGATATGAAATGAAAGTAAATAACTCGAAAAATGTACGATAAATCGCATGCAAAGTGAACGCACTTATGATGAAATGATGAGATGCTATGATAATGTAGTTATAGTCTAGGGTCAATGATGCAACCTAGTTCTCTATAATCAAGCTCGATACCAATCATCACACCCCAAATTACTGTTACGCAGCGGAATGGAATTTCGGGATCGATTGTCATAGCATCACAATCACAGTTATATTGAACGACCTAAAGTGTCGCTTGGAAAACACATCGCTTGATTTAATATAACAATCGAGTTTACAAAGTATAGGTCCCAAAGGTTTACAAAGTTTATGGAAATATAAATATAATACAAGTCCAAACGATGGTTTTGAAAGAAAGTGCCATAATGTACAATGATATAAGTCGATCATGACTCAAAAGGTGGTTCCTTAACCATGCCATGATGATAATGCCTTAGTTACCGAAAATACATTGCTAAAACGGTCAACAATAATGTTGGTGAGAAATCATAGGTTTATGTAAATGTTTTATACGACTACGCAAGTATAGATCCGGTATGACAAACATGTCACATAAAATGTTACCGTATGACAATCATGTCACAAAATGATGTTACAATTGCTTAAGCGCATGATACCGAAGTTCATCGATGTTAGCCCCAACAGAGTGTCTTGCCAAACAACTCTAATAATGTTTTTGAATGAAATGCATCCGTATGACTAGTCGATTCACCAACCCGGATGGAGGTGTCACCCTCGATAGATCTATCCACTCACACGCTTCTAGAAAATTAACGGCTCATGCATTGAAATGGGGCATTTAATCGGCAACGTTGTAACTTAAGCAATGTAAATGAATTAAACATACTTGGTATCGTAATAAAATGTCAGGCAATGTATTCTCCCCGTAGGTTTGAAATAAGTAAAACTTGAATAAATCGGGCTATGAAAACTCACTTGATAAACCGGTATGATGACAAGAGTGAGTACATCGAGGTATAGCGTGATACTTTAACTGGACCTATTACAAATGATATGATATGTAATGAGTTATGATGTAATGATATGCATGCATTTCAGATGTTATTTATACCATTCATGAAGTTTTGAAAATAATCCTTATCGTCGAAAAATACTCTTTGACGCCTTGACCCTTCAAAATCACTTTACAAGTATTTACGCCAAAATGTCATCCTACAATGGTTTCGTAATGATTTATAGTGAAATTTTCACTTTTCGTCGCAAAATAATGTCGTTGGAAATTTCTTGAAAGTGACAAAATGGCTTCAAAAACTAGTCGTAAAATGGTGTACGTCGATCGTTAGGAAACGAACTCGACGGTTTTGGAAAGCTTGTATCAAAATCTAGAAGTTTCAGTTCATGAGTTTTCGTCATAGAGGTCTCGATCATAAAGATAATAAGGGTTAAAGATGGTGATTTTGTCCAAATCTTGTGTAAAAAGTGAGTTTCGCAAAGTTTAAGCAACCAGAATAATTTACTACAACTCCGCTATTCAAACGGTTAGTCATTTTGAAAATATGCTTGGTGATCTTGATTTCATTAGAAGACATTTCGCTCCAAAAGTTCCACATCATCGTTAAAAACCGCCTTCAACATGGTCGTTTTAGTTGCCGTAATACTTATCTCGTAAAAATAATATAGTTTTTCTAAAATAATAGTTACGGCAATTTTATAAAAACGCATATCTTAGTCGCTTCAAACCGCTTTTCACGTATTATCGTCCTTAGCTTCGTATCAAAGTATAATAATATATTTTGATAAGTCGAAATAATTTGTAAAGCTTAGGACTCGCTTTTGACTCGAATAAAGTAAAAATAGTATGCTGAAATTTTCTCGAAAATGTATATTTCGTCGTCAAACTTGAAAAATTCATAACTTCTTCGTTATAACTCCGCTTTTATCCATTCAAGCGCCACGGATTCGCTTTTAAAGTATATTTTCTAAATATCAAGGCCAAAAATTGTGCCACTTGTCGGATTTTCCAGAAAATCAAAATAAGGACAGAACACTTTATATACTTGTCGAAAATAGTTTTTCTCGTACTAAACCTATTCCAATCCCTTCAAATCAACTCCAAAGCTAATCTAATCCTACCATACACCTTCTTAGGGTGTCATGGGTTCCTAAACATCATCAAGACCAAAATATACCAAGGGAATAATTATAGGATGACTTTATATATATCTAACTCTAAAAATCATGTAAAAATGGTATAAATCAACATAAGTCTTGCATGTTTGCGCCAAATATGAAGAAATAACTATGAAATGAAGATGAAATATGTAAAATGATAGTAATATGCTTACAAGTAACTTGATGAGGTGATTAGAACAAAGGTTTAACCTAAACACTCTAGGTTTTATTTCAAAACCTTAATAAGAGTGTTATCTAGATTGTTTATGCTTGAACTTGCAAAATTTTGATGATCCCTTTGAAACTCCTATAGATGGCGGTTTTTGAAGAGAGAAACACAAAAGAGAAAGTTTTTTGCTAACTATATGAATTATTGAAGAGAATGAAGTAAAGAATGAGATGAAGTGAATATGTATACAATCAAAGAAAATTTCACCAAACCAATTAATGCCAATCCCCTAAGGGCGGTTTTGGGGATCTTGTTTTCCAATTTTTTTTTTTTATAAAATGTATTGAGTATAAAATGTGTAAGTAAAATGTAGTTAAGTGTAAGTTTGTTGTAACTTGTGTATACATTTGTGCAATAGGATAGTTTTAGCTAATAAATTTTAATTGGTCAAAGTAAAATATATTGAGTCATAAAATTTGTAAAATATATTTCTTGCATAATTTGAGTGATATAATAATTATCGTGTAGTTTTAAGAAAACGTCGTAATAATATAAATTCAACGATTTATATACTAAATAAATTTAAAGCACTAGGTAAACTCAAAATATAGTTTTTATAAACTAAATGTAAGTATAAAAATATATCGGGATCATTTTGGAAGTCTTGGATTAAATGTTCAAAATAATAACTCACGCGATAACGCTTATTTAATATAAAATTTACGCGCTTAATGTGAAATGTAATGTCATGAATGAATTAACATTATGCAAATGATGTTAATGAAATGTAGACTACACTTAGTCCATATGAAATGTTCGTGATGATATGATCAGGAATTCGCCGCTAAACCTTTAAGGTTACGCGAATTTGGAACACGTAAACCTAGTTTACGATAAATGTTGAAATGGTGAAGCATAAATTGTTTTGAGAAATGACCTGAAATTGCGAGTTGTCACATTCGCCCATCCAAAAAGGAATTCAGTCCCTGAATTCAGTTCGTGTTGGTCTATCGAATTTTGAGTTTATGATGAATATTGAGGAGAGAAGACATGGAGAAGTGTCGTTACGGTTATCGATGATTGAGAGCGTATAAAACATCGTAGTAAAGAAAATATCGGATGAATCTCTCATGAGTAACACTTTGACTTTGAAATATGTGAAGATTTTGCTTGCACTAAGATTTATAATTAATTGCTCCCAACATAACATGATCCCTCCAGAATTAGACATAGTTAGCTAGGCTATGTATAATTAAGGAACGATGATGTGACGTTCGGTTTGGTTGTTATAACTCTCGATGCTTACAAGGATTTAAACCGTGTCGTTAAAATGATAGTTAAAGTAAAAGGAAGTAAGATTCTCGTAAGTAATAACAAATCGGAAAGAAAATAAGTACGATAGATGAGAATATTTTACAACGAGTGGTTTATCAAAAGTAGTACATCTTAAGTTATAAAGTTCCGGATACAATGGAAGACATAAACTTAGTACGACCTAGTACATAAGGAGAAATAAGACTGTTAGTTTCCGAACTTCTTTATTCTTCCGCGTCGTTGATACCTTGACGAGCTTCTCCTCCACCTAACATGTATGCATTCCCATGAGCACCTTCAACTTGTTGACCTTGGTTTTGAGGACATTGATTCCTATAGAGTCCTTGCTCCCCACATCCGAAGCACGTGACTATGGCTTTACCTTTACAATCCCTGGCTAGATGTCCCAGTTTTTGGCATTTGTAGCACTTGGCAGGGCAAGGACCCGAGTGATGGAAATTACATTGATTACATAATGGGTGTGTTCCAGCATAACCTCTACCTTCTAGGTGCAAGAACATAAACCATAGCACTTCTTGCCTTCTATTCGTTGTTGATGATGGTTAGTGTTGCGGTTTTGGTTGTTGTTGTTATAACCTCCTTGATCATTTTCCCATTTTCTTTTGTTGTTGATTTTATTATCGCCGTTGTTGTGGTTGTTTTGGTTATTGTTGTAGTTGGTGCGATCGTTGGTATTGTTGTTACGGTTGGTGTTGGTGATGTTGCCCTCTTTACTACTTGTGCCATGAGCTTTGAGACACTCGAATAGATTCCTCAATCGTTATGGGTCAAAAGAAGTCACATCACCTTGATAATCTCGAAGTCCTTCAATGAAAGCCTCCAAGAGCTTCTCATTATCTCGAAACCATAGATGGGCATAACACGCCAATTCTTGAAACCTTCGAATGTAAGTATCAATGTCATACCCAATAGTTACCAACTCGTAGAATTCGGTCTCCAACTTCTTCACCTCCGACGCGGACAAAACTTCTTTGTTACCAAACCTTTAAATTGCTCCCAAGTGAGCTTGAAAGCATTTTCCATTCCCATCGGCCGAGCATAAGAGTTCCACCACGACAATGCTCCATCAAGTAGTGTACTCGTAGCAAACTTGACCTTGCTATCATCCGGCAATTACATAGCGTAAACACGGACTCCAATTTCTCGAACCATCTAACCATGGCGTGGCTCCTTCCGGTACCTCTAAACTTAGTGGGATCTCCACTTTGAAATCCTTATACGAAGCAGATTTGGCTCGGACCCTCACGATTTTCGCAGAAGAAGAAGAAGTTTAGTGGCCAGCGAAGCTCGGCGAATTTCAAAGAACAAAGAATACCACCGCTTCCTTTCAATCCTTAGAGCATCGGCTATGCTATCCTTACCAACTTTTGAATAGCCGCTTGTGTCAATTGGTGCAATTTTCTTCTACGCCATATCTTCTTCAAAATAAGAGGAAAGGTGAGACGTATCAAAGTCCTATGTTAAGAATAAGCGCTCTAAAGAGATGTGATAAGAAATGATAAGTTTGAGGTTATATTTCAAAATAATCGACGGGTTCCGAAAAGATGGGTTATGAGGTGTCGTAAGTGCTTCAAATGTATAATGGTTTAGTGACTTAATGTGTGAATAAAGTGTAACTCGACATGTTAGTGGTGAAACAAAGGAGTGAGAGTGACTTCGCCCTATTTAAAAGTTCATCTCGGCATTCGTCGTTATCCGTGATGAGTCAATTGATGTGAAAATTGTGATAGGGAATGACAAGGAATTCTCCACATTAGAGTATGAAGAAAGAATAATGGAATGGGCATTTAAAGGCATCCATGTGACAATCGATATGAAATGAAAGTAAATAACTCGAAAAATGTACGTATAAATCGCATGCAAAGTGAACGTGCACTTATGATGAAATGATGAGATGCTATGATAATGTAGTTATAGTCTAGGGTCAATGATACAACCTAGTTCTCTATAATCAAGCTCGATACCAATCATCACACCCCAAATTACATTTACAGCTGAATGGAATTCTCGGGATCGATTGTCATAGCATCACAATCACAGTTATATTGAACGACCTAAAGTGTCGTTTGGAAAACACATCGCTTGATTTAATATAACAATCGAGTTTACAAAGTATAGGTCCCAAAGGTTTACAAAGTTTATGGAAATATAAATATAATACAAGTCCAAACGATGGTTTTGAAAGAAAGTGCCATAATGTACAATGATATAAGTCGGCCTTGCGACTCAAAAGGTGGTTCCTTAACCATGCCATGATGATAATGCCTTAGTTACCCGAAAATACATTGCTAAAACGGTCAACAATAATGTTGGTGAGAAATCATAGGTTTATGTAAATGTTTTATACGACTACGCAAGTATAGATCCGTATGACAAACATGTCACATAAAAATGTTCTTGGTATGACAATCATGTCACAAAATGATGTTACAATTGCTTAAGCGCATGATACCGAAGCTCCGATCGATGTTCGCCTAACAGAGTGTCTTGCCAAACAACTCTAATAATGTTTATGAATGAAATGCATCCGTATGACTAGTCGATTCACCAACCCGGATAGAGGTGTCACCCTCGATAGATCTATCCACTCACACGCTTCTAGAAAATTAACGGCTCATGCATTGAAATGGGGCATTTAAGCGGCAACGTTGTAACTTAAGCAATGTAAATGAATTTAACATACTTGGTATCATAATAAAAATGTTGTGCAATGTATTCTCCCCGTAGGTTTGAAATAAGTAAAATTGAATAAATCGGGCTATGAAAACTCACTTGATAAAGCGGTATGATGACAAGAGTGAGTACACCGAGGTATAGCGTGATACTTTAATCTGGACCTATTACGAATGATATGATATGTAATGAGTTATGATGTAATGATATGCATGCATTTCGTATGTTATTTATACCATTTGCGAGTTTTGAAAATAATCCTTATCGTCGAAAAATACTCTTTTGACGTCTTGACCCTTCAAAAATCACTTTACAAGTATTTACGTCAAAATGTCATCCTACAATGGTTTCGTAATGATTTATAGTGAAATTTTCACTTTTCGTCGCAAAATAATGTCGTTGGAAATTTCTTGAAAGTGACAAAAATGGCTTCGAAAAACTAGTCGTAAAATGGTGTACGTCGATCGTTAGGAAACGAACTCGACGGTTTTGGAAAGCTTGTATCAAAATCTAGAAGTTTCAGTTCATGAGTTTTCGTCATAGAGGTCTCGATCATAAAGATAATAAGGGTTAAAGATGGTGATTTTGTCCAAATCTTGTGTAAAAAGTGAGTTTCGGCAAAGTTTAAGCAACCGTAAATAATTTACTACAACTCCGCTATTCAAACGGTTAGTCATTTTGAAAAATATGCTTGGTGATCTTGATTTCATTAGAAGACATTTCGTTCCAAAAAGTTCCACATCATCGTTAAAAACTGCCTTCAACATGGTCGTTTTAGTTGCCGTAATACTTATCTCGTAAAAATAATATAGTTTTTCTAAAAATAATAGTTACGGCAATTTTATGAAAACGATGCATATCTTAGTCGCTTCAAACTGCTTTCACGTATTATCGTCCTTAGCTTCGTATCAAAGTATACTAATATATTTTTGATAAGTCGAAATAATTTGTAAAGCTTAGGACTCGTTTTGACTCGAATAAAGTAAAAATAGTATCTTGAAATTTTCGAAAATGTATATTTCGTCGTCAAACTTGAAAATTCATAACTTCTTCGTTATAACTCCGCTTTTATCCATTCAAGCGCCACGGATTCGCTTTTAAAGTATATTTTCTAAATATCAAGGCCAAAAATTCGTGCCTCTGTCGGATTTTCCAGAAAATCAAAATAAGGACAGAACACTTTATATACTTGTTTAAAATAGTTTTTCTCGTACTAAACCTATTCCAATCCCTTCAAATCAACTCCAAAGCTAATCTAATCCTACCATACACCTTCTTAGGGTGTCATGGGTTCCTAAACATCATCAAGACCAAAATATACCAAGGGAATAATTATAGGATGACTTATATATATATAACTCTAAAAATCATGTAAAAATGGTATAAATCAACATAAGTCTTGCATGTTTGCACCAAATATGAAGAAATAACTATGAAATGAAGATGAAATATGTAAATGATAGTAATATGCTTACAAGTAACTTGATGAGGTGATTAGAACAAAGGTTTAACCTAAACACTCTAGGTTTTATTTCAAAACCTTAATAAGAGTGTTATCTAGATTGTTTATGCTTGAACTTGCAAAATTTTAATGATCCCTTTGAAACTCCTATAGATGGCCGGTTTTGAAGAGAGAAACACAAAGAGAGAAAGTTTTTTGCTAACTATATGAATTATTGAAGAGAATGAAGTAAAGAATGAGATGAAGTGAATATGTATACAATCAAAGAAAATTTCACCAAACCAATTAATGCCAATCCCTAAGGGCGGTTTTGGGGATCTTGTTTTCCAAATTTTTTTTTTTTTTTTTTTTATAAAATGTATTGAGTATAAAATGTAAGTAAAATGTAGTTAAGTGTAAGTTTGTTGTAACTTGTGTATACATTTGTGCAATAGGATAGTTTTAGCTAATAAATTTTAATTGGTCAAAGTAAAATATATTGAGTCATAAAATTTGTAAAAATATATTTCTTGCGTAATTTGAGTGATATAATAATTATCGTGTAGTTTTTAAGAAAACGTCGTAATAATATAAATTCAACGATTTATATACTAAATAAATTTAAAGCACTAGGTAAACTCAAAATATAGTTTTATAAACTAAATGTAAGTATAAAAATATATCGGATCATTTTGGAAGTCTTGGATTAAATGTTCAAAATAATAACTCACGCGATAACGTTTATTTAATATAAAATTTACGCGCTTAATGTGAAATGTAATGTCATGAATGAATTAACATTATGCAAATGATGTTAATGAAATGTAGACTACACTTAGTCCATATGAAATGTTCGTGATGATATGATCAGGAATTCGCCGCTAAACCTTTAAGGTTACGCGAATTTGGAACACGTAAACCTAGTTTACGATAAATGTTGAAATGGTGAAGCATAAATTGTTTTGAGAAATGACCTGAAATTGCGAGTTGTCACAGTTGCCCTTTGATTGTGTTGCCGTCAGGTGCAATTCCAGCAGCTTGAGAGTCTTGATCTTGACTTTAGCCATTTTTTTCACATATTCACTCCTTCTTCATCCAAATAAGCATCATTCCAGCATTTTGCCTTCGAGAGACCTAAAAAGTGAAAAGGAATGAAATTAAGCAGTAACGGATATAAAAGTGGTCGATTAAATGCTTAAATGATCCCTCAAAAGTGTACGTTTTAAATCCTTATCAAATATCCCTACACTTGGTATTTGCTTGTCCCCAAGAAAATGTGCTTTTGGCCAATCAATTTATAAGTTAGAGGGCATGAAGCATTGGTTTAGAACAATTCACAACAAGTATAAGCCCCTCAAAAGTCATAACAAGCATGGAAATTATATACTAGCACCTCATAAGTGGTGTTTCGATACTCCCATCTCTCGGTGTATATGAAATATGTCAAATTGGAAATGAAAGATAAACACTCATTAACGGTCCTAGTACATAGATTACCATAGGCTTGAGACTAGATCAAACCTCCTATTAGGTCACCATATATGTAACACGAGCATCAATATGTAGAAATAGAGAAGAGATAGAAGTCGGTTGAACAATAACAAACACACACACACGAAATACTATGTGAAACGTTTAGGCGTAGAGTGAGAGAGAATGAAATAGAACAACCAACCTTCAAGTGAAGGTTTACAATAGTATTTATAGGAGGGAAGCTAGGGCAACACTCCTAGTTCCCATCCTTTTCCTTATTGGGCTAGGCCTAGGCTTATGGGCCTTCTACATAAGCCTAAGGCTAATTACTAACATAAAGGCCATATTAAGCTAACTATTACATATGAATTACTAACACTTGAATTAAGGTTTAGGAGTGATTCCAACAATCTCCCCTCAAGTGAGTGATAACGTTGTAGGTCTTGATGTAATAGTAGCTTTGACGCCTCCGACATTCTTCTTTCTTTTGAGAAGAGATGTCTTGATTCGAGCAATCTCCCGCTTTAGAGAAATTGTTTCCTTTGAATTTTTGACTTTGACGCCTTCATTTTCGCTTTTCTTTTGTTCTTTGTTCTTTGAAAGTGATAGTATGTTGTTGTTCCAGATCGTTCGCTTTTTCATTTTCTGTTGTCTCCACGCCTTTCTCCAACATGCTCACACGCCTTTAACGTTGGATTACGCTTGATGAAGTTCTTTAAGTCTTTAAACTTTGTAGATTCTTTGATGATGAAGAATCATTCGACTTTGTGTTGCCTTTGATATTGAGAGAACTTCCATAAATGATGTTATTGGTGTGAACATGTGGAGAATCTGCATGATCATCCGCTCCGAGCTTCCATAAGAAGTAAACATAAGAAAGGTTAGTGATAAGTGGATTCCTAGTGATAAGTGGATTTCGGCACTTACAAGTTTGAACTTCGAGTGTTATGAGATAGTGTGAAAACACAACTCTAATTCTCACAAAGGCCGTTCTCGAGCCGGAGTCCCACAAGTGAGATAACACGATGTACCAAGTACATCTACGGTTGAGATGAGTCACGAGGTACACCAAGCATCACCTCACGATTGTAGATCGTTTGAGACCACTAAGCATAATCCACGAGGAGTTACCGGCGACTACCGTTAGGGGTCGATTGATGTTAACCTCGGCAGAGTTTCCATTCAATCATCGAGGATCACAATTGTGAACCTCTTATGAATGTTCACGATGATTGCTAAGATCTGTGTAGGACTCGATAAAGTATCACTGAATTTCTTATTGTTTGAACGACAAGTGAGAAAATGTCAAGTGTACCTAAGAGATCTTTTGATGGATCTCGTGGATCTAGACTCAATAGTGCATTTTGGTTTTCCGAGCGGAGACTAGGGAGAGGGTCTCCTTCTTCAATACCAAAGCAATCTCAAGAGAAAGCCAATAGTTTACGTAGGGTTCCCCTGTGAGAATGAAACAAGCTACATTGAGAGAAACTTGAGTGGCTAATAAGGTTTAGTGCATGCGCCTTCGGGTTCATGACGACTTTTAATCTTCAATACCGGCGTCGACAAGTGACAACCAAGAGTATATGAATTGAACCCGTTGTCCGCCTCTAAGTTGAATAACTGAGGGCTATTTCTTTTCACCTTTTCTTTGCATTTCTTTTAATTCTTCAACTCCTTCTTTCTCCGCTTCTCATTTTCTCCTTTTATATTCATACCTAAGGACTTCTAATTCTAACTATTGGTAGTGTCCTTGGGTAGATCCTCCGCTCAGCGGATCATAGGACTGTTATTCCTAACCTTAATCACCTTATAACTCCATTGCCATAAAACCATTTTCTTGAAAATCTCTCAAGTGTTTGTGAATGAAAACATGTTTGAACACTTCAAGAGTTTTAGATTTTCGAAATACTCCCCACCACATGTGCTTAAGAGTTTGACTGAAATCACACAATGTGAGGAAGAGCGCACTTTGAATTGATCGACTCAAGATAGACAATCCCCGCGAGACAGTTACGTTGAATAATTAAAGAGTTGCATTGTCGCCTTTTAGGTGACAACTAGCTCTAATAACTACCTTGAAGGTGTGAACAATCCTCTAAAGGTTGTCAAACCCACAAAGTTCATGTCTACCAAGAGTTTCTCGAATGGTATATTCTACTCGGACAAGTCCTTTCATGAGACACGCTTACATCACTAGCGAACTAGCTTGAAATTATTACCCATCCCGGACAAGTCTTTTCGAGTTACTAACAGCTAAGATCTCGTCAATTCGCTGGTTAAGTCTATAGCTCAAAGATTCATTTTGAATTTACACAACATATTTCTTATCACATAGTTTTCTCCCTCAAAATGGCATATAAATGTTATTTTTGAAGAAATGTTGAGAATAAATATGACCATTTTGAGTTTTATGGGAAAAGAACCACGAGAACAATTTTGTGAACAAAGATTTTAGTCAAATACTCCCTCAACAAGTATTATGAACGGTTGAGGTTTTGAAAATCATAAGGGAAGTACTTTTCTTTTGAGAAAACCTTTGAAAAATGAAAGGTTTGATAGGTTTTACTCAAAAGTAAGAAGCTTTCGCTCCTTTTATAGGATTGTGGCACTGAAGCGTACCACATGGTCCTTTCTTGACAAGAATGGGTTGTACACTGATATATGTGCATAAGCCATCACACATCCAAAATATAATGAAATAGAACCAGTTTATGGGGTACCAGGAAGTCCATCAATCTTTCGGGGAATGCGAGCATGCGTTCATAGCCCGAGAGCAATCACGACCACCTACAAAGCTCTCCAATTGCTCGAACCGGTCCCTTCTATACACCTCTCATCAATCATGGTGATGATCCTCTTCACATCCCGTCTATCCCGAGAGTTCCATCGCTTTGGTGACCCAATGTCTTCATGTATATCCTTCAACCTATAAGCAAGCAATCCTAACCTTCTTCAAAGTGTGATCCCCAAACTTGTGAAGATCTCTACACGCCATCAAGCGGTTTCTTTGTAGCTCACTACGGTAAATTACTCCGGATGGTCTGTGAAGAGGTGTATTGTGGAAGATGGTTGATGTCGGAAGTTCTAGTTGAGGTGGGGTGAATTTGACACGGGTCTGATATGATTCAACTGCAAGATGGAGATCTTCTACACGTTCTTTGATTACTATTCTTCTGATGAAGATAAGCAGGGACTTGATGTATTCACGTTGTACTTCAGTCAAGAATTGTCTCATGCGACCCTGTAATTTGGCAAGGTACATGTCGTCAATGTCGTTGAGAGACAAATTCTCAAAGTCCGCTTCAGAGAATGCATAATCCCTTTCGTCTTGCCTTTTGACCACGATATTCTTGAGGAAAGTGTAGTCCCATTTAGACGAAAGATCAACGTGTTTAATAGCAACAATTCCTTCCGTACTGAACACTTCATGTTGAGAATTATGAACCTGGCAGCTTCTGTAGTAGATTCGTCGGCATTCCGGCCAATGGTGAATCCCATACATTGCATCACGGTCATATACTTCCACTTTGTTGGAGAACATGTGTTTAGCCTTTTCCTCGATGGCTATACAGTTAGAGTATATGGCTTCCGGGAATGGAAGTGTCAGTGATGTAGCGTATTTCCTTGAACCATCGCCACCGTGTAGAAGAAATTCCAAATCTTTGTTGAAGAAGTAGCGGAATGGAATCTTAGGTCGATCTGGTTGGCCAATTGTTGGTAGAGGTTAAGACCGATCGGTGTAGTATGGAGGTTGTCCGTTTGGTGAAGTCGATGTTTGCTTGAGGTTGAGCCAATCCATGTTGTTAGACATAGCTCGCTCTATATTATCAAGGTGATACTCAACTTCAATAGCACTTTTCGAGTCGTCTTTTAGCAGCTTGAAATGCTTCATTCTTGATTCGCTCAACTCGATTTCGTCATCTTTTCACACGGAATTTTTCTTGCAATAACTTTGCATGCTCCAATGTACTACATTCTCTAACATCTTGACCTTAAGATGGGTAGGAGTGGAATCAACAGATTTGAGAACCACCAAATTCAGATCATCCTCGTCCGACCATGATAGGACGTCACCATAAGCGCCTTTTCTTCTTTTTCTTTGGCTTAGTGGAGGATTCGGTTTCTTGGTTGTGTCGGGAGAGATGGGTTGTTGTTGGGGCTCATGGACTTCCTCATCGTCACCACCCGTATACTCAAAGTGATCACCGGTTTTTGAGTCCGGTGGTAATTCGTAATCCCGAGTTTTTCAAGAGAAGAGCGAGGAGGAGATCTTTGTTGAGATGGAGTCCTTAGGGGTGGAGGTTGCATTGAGGATGATTCACCGGACTTCTTGAGCGTTTGGGCTCGTTATCCTTATCCTTATCTTTATCTTCGGCTCTATTGGACGCTTAGGCCTTCGACTTCTTCTCGCATGTCGACTTGAGTTGGTATTCCAAAGAATGTTTCAAACAATTTACCTTCATAGGAGACAAATGTTGTAGAGCGTTTTGACATTTGAGCTACCAGCCGGTTAACCAATTCGTCATCTGAGAAGATTATGGGATCAACTGGATTGATGTTAACTTGCATAGGGGTTGATTTCATAGCTTTCTTGGCCAAATGAAGTAGGTTCGGATAGAGTTGTCTGGTGTACATCTCCTTTGTCAATTTAGGAACGACATCAAGAAGGAACTTGTGAGTGTATCCCTTGATCATCTCGTCCATTTTCCCTTGAAGATCATCTTTCATGAGCTTCTGGACATACTCCCTTTCAACTTGCATCTTGTCTTTCTCATCATGAAGATAATGTATCCGTCGACAAGAAAATCTAAATTCTTCTTTGTAATATCTTTCTCCGACCGCTTGATGCCTTTAATGATTCCGGTCTTAGCTTGAGATATCCAAGATGCCGCTGGCTTCTTCACCGATTTGGATGATGATTTGGTTGATCTTTTGATGGTGGTGGTGAAGAGTGAGGATACGGATCGATGATGATGAACCGTGAGGAGACCGCGGGTCCTTAGGTGGTTTGACGTTTCCTCCTTAGAGCGTGTGGGACCGTCAAGAAGAAAACAATCATAATCATCATCATCTTTCCGACTTAGTGCGTCATCGGCCTTAGTATCATCACCGATTCTTTCTCGCCTTTTTCGTGTCCGGTTCCTCAAAGTCAAAATCAATAGATTCTTCCACGCGCTTGTTGTTGTTCCAAAGTAGTGGCACGGATCCCTTATCGGGTTGATTAACCGCATCAGACTCGTGTAGGTTGAATCGCACCACTCGATCCTCCGGGGTCACCTATTTGATCTTTAGCAAATTCTTTCGCAATGTGTTGGAGTCTAAGGAATTTGAACTTCCTTCTGTATGCAGTATCCAAAGGTTCTTCTTCTGATTCTTCTTCTTCTTGTTCAACTACTGGAGTATTTCCTTTTCCTTTATCTGCTGGTGGACTGGGAGGTTTAGCTACTGTTGGAGTGATATCAGTTGCAGTTTTAGAGTAGGTAACCTCTTCGTCTGATTCGGTTCCCTCAGAGCTTTCATCCTTCAGTTGTTGTTGCGATTCGGATCTAGGGATTGGAATAGCTTCCTTCGAGGGAACTTTCCTTTTACGACCAGGTGACCTCTTAGGAAACTTTCTTTGTCCTTCAGTAATTGTGACACTCCCTGCACTTCCTTGTCGGGTTTTCCTTCTAGGTGTACCAGCAGATTTTTCATCGAGAAAACCAACTTTGTTATCTTCCACAAGAACCAAGTACCTTTTGTAAGAGTAGAGCGGTTTGATCTCATCCGAGAGAAGGTGATCCGCAACACAAAGACCATGTTTCTTAGTTGTTGACTCCTTAACCGATCACATTAATGGGTTCGAGACAACATGTCATGATTGTTGGAGTCATTGATTCTTTTGGGGATGTCGGGGTTATACCCAAGTGCTCTTTGGATCAACAGCTTTGTATATCTAATCTAAGGAATCTTTGAGCCAAGCTTTTAAGGAATGTCATCATGTCATCCCATATCGAGCTTCAATTTCGATGTGCTTCATGTTGATCGAGCCCAAAGATTTGCGTTCCACGAGCTTGGGATGCTCATAGTCACCGTCGCGACCGTAAACAGATTTTGTGATGATGATATAAAGGGTTCTCCAAGGTCGAGGAATGTTCTTTAGATCCACGTGAGAATGCTTAGTGATCACCCCGTAAGCTTCGTCATACCCAATATCAATCAAAATTGCGAACCGACTCTTCAAGATGGGTGCAGCAGAGTATTCGATTGGTATGATGTCGGGAATGAGGATAACATCCTTAAATCTGCAGGAGTGATGGTGATTTGCTTGTGATTGGCGCCACCACACCGCATTTTGACCTTTGATCATTTGCATTATATTTTAGAGCTGCTGAATGTAGATCTCGATCTGTGGTAGAATTGGTGAGCATGTTTTGATAAGGATGGCTCTTTAGAATGTCAACAGCAATGAGACAAGAAGATTCCGAGCAGGTGAGAGTATCAAAGTCAACTCTGAGGTTGTTCTTTCCAATCTTCATTGGATAGCCATGTGGGAAGATATCAGCAATGGTGAGAACATTTGGTGCATCCACATTCATTTGAGCGTCCATGTCGTGATCTGAAATATATTTAGCCAACAGAACCAACATATCGAAAGACATAATGTTAGTCAACAGATGGTTTTATTGTCTACTTATTGAATGAGATATGCCAATGATTGTTACGAGTCCAAAGCCACTTGTTTGTTCAATAGTCCAATGACGTCGAGAAAAGTTTCGTGAGTTAGTTAACTTTAAGGTTTAAAGTTTATGTTATCACTTATTTTTCACAACATATTTAAAGTTTAAGCTTATTAGTGACATTATTGGTTTCGTGACGTTATGATTAATTTATTTACAAGTTTGCACGCGTAACAATTCATAATGAATGTTTGATCAAGGCTTAGGCGAGAAATGGTAGCTTATGCGTAAGCAGGAGTTATACGCTAGACACCGACTTATGCGTAGGATCCTTACTACGCGTAAGAAATATTACGCGTAGGAAAGGGGACCTTATGCGAGAGCTTACGCGAAGCGCATATAAAACCTTACGCTGAAGGCTTACTCATAAGAGTAGACCTTATGCGTAGAGGTCACTGTTAATGCATATCCTTCACAGGATACGCGTATTCCCATATGTAGAACCTTACACGTAAACGCTACACGTAAGATTTCTCTTACGCATAACATGCTACGCGTAAGGTGATCCTTATGCGTAGATGTCTAACAACCTTGATTCTGATTTTTACGAGTAGCAAACCTGAAATAACATCATCATAACATCAATATTAACTCATACATTCATTATATAACAGATTTAATCACAAACACTCATTCAAACAGTTACGTGTAAGATAACTTATGCGTAGACTTAAACCCTAGAGTTAAAAGATTACGCGTAAGAAATCTAGCCATGGATTTTGCATCAAAGTTTTTCTGGTGGTTCTTAGATGTCATGTGAGTGTAATAGCCAAGTTTTAACATCAAACTCTCAATGAATCAAAAATACCCAAACGCGAAGAACATAAACCCTAATTTCTATTTATCAAGCAATTAGTGTTTCTAGGTTAATTCTAAACACATATATGATCAATTCACCATAAGAACAACATCACACAACAATCTTTTAACCGAAACACTCTCATTTGAAAACAACCAAACCTACACATAAACCCTAGTTTTTCAAAATCAATCAATTCATGTTTAGGTGCGCTTGAGTATAATAATGGTATTAATGATGTTAAAGAAACGTTTTGACACTATCCTTTAACCTCAAACACATAAACAAGATTATGTGTTCATACGCATATCGTAGAACACAAAATCGTCCCTAGTTTAAGATCTAACTGCTTTTTTCAAAACGATTCAAAACCAATGTTTGTAATCTTGTTAAGAACACAAAAACACTTACAGATTGATGATCCAAAACACGGATTTGTTGAACGATTTATATGCGTAAGATATGTTTGGTTAGTGCAATAAATGTGAAGTGATAATGTTAGGTGGGATATATTATTAGAAATAACTTTCAGATTTTGACAGTTTTAGTCCCTCCACCTTTTCCATTTTCATCCAAAGCCGTTAACTTCCATTTTGGTTACCAAACGAAGAATATTTGGAAATAACTTTGACGACACTCCCCCTTGACTTAAGAAATAATGAAAGTTTATAAATTTTAGTCCGAGGAGTGTCAGTAAACTAGAAGTGTGACCACCATTTAAAGAAACAACCGGAAATAGGTAACATGCAAGTACACGGTTATTTTGAAACAGTTAAGTATTTATTTTTCTCCCCCTCAACACTTGATCGGAAAAATACTGAATTTTGAAAGATTAGAGTGTTGACAAAAGAAATGTACTTGCCATGTTAAGAGAAAAATAGATAGAAGAATATTTTTGTTGTTTTATCCGATTTTGTATTTTTGTATTTTGTTTTTGAGAAAAATATTTAAAAAAGAGGTTTGAGTATTTGACTGGTTTTTAAGAATTTTTTAAGAGTTCATCCAGTTCCTCTTGAGTCAAACACCTCATACCAATCTGGTGGACCAACTCATTAAACCTAGCAGGAGTTAAAGCTTTGGTGAGCAGATCTGCCAATTGGTATTCTGTAACCACAAAGTATAATTCAACAGTACCCTGTTCCACGTGGCCCTTGATGAAGTGATATCGAAGATCGATGTGCTTTGACTTTGAGTGTTGAATCGAGTTGCACGAGATCGCAATAGCACTCGATTGTCGCAAAGACATCGGGATTCATCAAATACATAACCATAGTCTTTGAGTTGTGTTCTCATCCAAATGACTTGAGCACAACATGCCGACATGGCTACATATTCTCGCTTGGTTGATGACAAGCGATGTACAATCCTCGCTTCTTCGATTGCCAAGACACCGCTTGTCACCAAGAAATTGTAGTGCTCTCAAGTACTTTTCCGAGTCTAAGCGACTGCGTGATCAACGTCTGAAAAAGCTATAAGTTCAAAACCGAGAATCCTTCGGATACCGGATCCCCAAATTAATGGTTCCCTTGATGTATCGGAGGATTCTTTTAGCCTCGAGAGGTGGGTTTCATTGGTCTCGATCGATAACCGGAGCATAGATATACTGCAAAGACGATCGCCCACTGGGTCGTTAGATACATGAGGGACCCAATAATACTACGGTATTTGGTAGGGTCAAACTGCTTCCCATGCAACTCAAAGATCCAACTTCTTGGTGTGTAACATTGGTGTGGCATAAGTATCACAAGTATTCATTCCAATTTGTTCGTAATTTCAAGGGCATATTCGACCGACTCAAGAAAATACCACGGGTGATTGATGAACTTGCGGTCCTAGAAAGAATGTTAGTTCACCCATCATTGACATTTCAAAATGTTTCTTCATTAGTTTTGCAAAAGCGATTGAGTAATTTTTATGTGTTGACCCAAAAATGATGTCATCCACGTAAATTTGAACAATTAAAATATGTGCCCCGTGATATTGTATAAAAAGAGTTGGGTCGACCGAACCTTTAGAGAAATTATTGGCAATGAGGAAAGATGATAGCTTATCATACCATGCCCGAGGAGCTTTTTTGAGACCATACAGAGCTTTGTTCAGTTTGTAGACATGGTTCGAAAGCGCGGGATCAACGAATCCTTCAGTTGGTGACATAAACCGCTTTTCGGTTGTCCATTCAAAAGGCGCTTTGACGTCCATTTGATAGATCGTTATATTCATATGAGCCGCGAACGCTAGAAATATCCGAATAGCCTCAAGACGAGCAACCGGAGCAAATGATTCTTCAAAGTCAATACCCTCTTCCTATCTATAACCCTTAGCCACCCGACGTGACTTGTTTCGATTACGCCCTTCAAAGATCCAATTTGTTTTTCCAATCCATTTGAGACCAACGACGTAGACCCTTGTTGGTCTTTCAACCGATCCCATACTTCAAGATGTTTGAATTGGTTGAGTTCTTCTTGCATGGATTCGATCCAGTTGTCCTTTGTCATTGCGTCTTTAATGTTTTTAGGCTCATATTGGCAGACTGTGAGTGCATAAATGCAATGTTCACTGGTATGTGCTAAAACACATACCTTTTCATTGTCAAAATAGACCCAAAATAACCAAGAAAGAGCCGTTTATTGCTAATATTTGTGGTTTTCTTGAGTTTGTGCTCAGCAGTACGGATATGTAAAACACACAAAAGGATCCAAATCGGACGTAAACCGAGCACGAGAGATCAAGAGAGTTTTAATGGCGGAAGGTCGGGATTGTGCATTGTGGAAGATTTTATTCTCTAAGGATGATTTTGAAGTTTCGGTCAAGTTTGAAGAAATGGCAAGATTAGTCCTCGACTTTCAAGATTTGGCGATTTAATCCTAAAGTATCGAAATTGCGAATCACCCTTGGATTATTTGAGATTGATAAGATTGGTCCTTAATGAGCATTGTCAAAATTACACCTTTAGTCCTCGAAAGCGTAAAATACATTTTGGTCCTTTTAAGTTAACTTGGATCACACTTATAATCCAAAACAATTATAACTCTTGGCCCAAATCATGATAAACCGGATCCACCAAAACCAAAGCTACACCGCTTAATATTCCCAACCCGAAAACCACTTTAACCCGGTTTTATACCCGGTCAACAACCCACAAAACCGGTCAATATAATTGAAATATATTAAAAAACCCAAAAACCACTCCCGCGCCCTTTTTCCCCCAAAGTTACCCAGGATGAACCCTAATTACCCACCCCAAGTCAATTGGTCAAATTAACCACAATTAAGGGTACTCTCGTACTTTCCCTGACATTCTCTGACACATAGGCGTTGCCAAGTCATCGATCCGTGTGCTATAGGCCACGTGCTACTCTCCCATTGGTGGAAACAGGTCATCAATCATGATCCAAGGGTTTTTATCAAGAGATGGTGCGTGGGATATGATCTAAGGGTGAAAACGAGCTCAGAGAAAGCACAATTGAAGAATTCTAGATCCTTCTTAGCCTCAAGCTCAGCTATTTATAGGACTTATTTCGTTCACAATTGTATCTCTTATTATCTTTTCAATTTTTTTTCTTCTCTCTAGTTGTAGTAGTTTAATCAAGCAGTAGTTTTCATTTTAATGTTTTAAGATTGTAATTCATATTTTGTACTCAAGTGATTTAGCTCAATAAAATTTAAGTTTTCATTTTCAAGTATTGGTTCAATTGTTATTGTTTTAATCTTCTTATAATCTGTGTTTAGTGCTTATTTTAGTATTTCAAACTTGTTTTTAGCTTCTCTCTTCATAAACTCAAAAATTCAAAAAAATCTAATAAAATAATTGAAAATAAAAATCACTTTAGATCTGTTTTGTGGAGTGATCCATCGATCTCATCGTTTTATAGGTTCATATAAGCTTAAGTTAGCTTATTGTGAGCTTATTCTAGTTTCAATCTCAAATCACACAAATATATCGATTAAATCGGTTGCTACAAAGAGTTGAATCGATCTGTTGGTTTTGGATCTCGAATGGGATGATGCAGATGCTGGAATTGGGTTGAAATTGAGCTGGAATTGGATTAGGATTAGGGGATAATTAGGTTAGAGGTTCTTTGTTTCATTGTTGCAAGCCATAGTGGTTAGGAGTATTGTAAGTTCTCAAATCTATTCCACTGTTTGAATCTGTTATTTGCATCTGATTTTAGTTATAATTGGTAGTTTGTTATTTGTGTTTGATGTTTGTTTAGTTTAATATAGTCATTATCATTTTAGTTCTCATATCGATTAGTCATAGTAGTGTTTGGATTAGTGCTAGATCGTGATAGAGTATAGCAATTCGCTTTTGAGTTTTGATGCATGCTTATATAGGATATTAATAGTTATTTAAGGTCTTTGTCATAGCAGTTTTTCTCATATAGTCAAAATCCATTTGAAACTGATCTAGTTGCTTAATCTGTTAAAATCAGTTAGTAGAAATTTGAATCTTAGCTTAAAACTAGTAGATCTAGCTTGTTATAATATTCATTAGTCTAACAATATCATAATCAGTCTATTAAAGTGAATCAAATCTGAATTTGGTCAAAGTTTCAAAAGTGTTCTTCAAAAGTCAAAAGTGAGTTTGCAGTTTTCACCAATTCTTGTTTGATCCCTCACTGATTCAATATAAGTCCAATTCTAGTAAAATTTTAGGATTTAAAACTTCACTTGGTCTAGTTGTAGAAACTGCTTTTTGTCAGATCTGTTTAGGTCATTTTGAGCTTCAAATTAGCTGCTCAAATTAGCTCAATCTGCCCTGTTCACACTCAGCAAAACTGAGTGTGAATCAGGTAGAATTGCAGAGCTTGTGTAGGTCTCAATTTAAAGAGTTAGAATCTGTTGCTTGGCCCGTTTGTAGCTTGCCAGGTGAACTTTAGTACTGTGCAATTGGTTTTTGGTTTGGCTTGTTGAATAAGCTTATGCACAAGCTCAAACATAGTGTTGAACACACACAAACCTTGATAGATCTTAAGCACTCGGAGATCGTTAGTGTTGCCTATGTAATCACAAGCAAACTAATGGAAGATCTCTACAACTCGTATTGTAGCGGAAAGTAAATACAAGTTATAATAACTAAGAACTCTTTGATCCTCTATGGATCTTTTGATTATAGAAACTCTATGTTTCGGATAACTTACAAGACTTGAAAGACTTGAGAAAAGCTTATCTATTACAAACTATCATGGTTTCTTATATAGGCAAGAAACCCTAATGAGCGTTGACAATGTACGCCCTAATACTAACATAGACTAAGCATGCATCTAGACAAGCATGCAACTAATCATATTGTTTTGTTAATCATATTGTTTATTACGATTAAGCTCTACATAATCTGGCGCCAACCTATACATACTGCACACGACTTTTACTCCATAATCGAGCTTATCTCTCCACGTGGATATGCACTTTCAGAACAACACGATATACCTTTAACATACTGTTGAAGTGTAACTCAGCAGAATCCATTCTTCTTCAAGCAGAATCTTCGTAATCGGTGTTTACCTTATTTCCCAACAATCCTCCCTAAACTGGAATTTGACTAGGTTAAGTTCCGGTTCCTTGATAGATCGATAGTCTTTGTTGAGGATTGTACCATTTCTGAAAAATTTCCAAACAAGATCCTCCCATATCTTAAACACTTCGAGCTATGAATGGCGAATCTTGAGGATCGACAACAAAGATTCGGAAGAAGAACATCTCTATGATGGTGAGCATGAAACACCGGATCTTTGCGACAACAAATGACATTATGTACATCAAAACATATAAGTTCAATACTATTCTCATCACTTCCGGTGTGTTAACTCCCGTGAGAGGTGAATCATTGAAATTAATGGGTTTGATGTCTCTTACCAATAGCCATTACTACTGGAGTAGTCACATGTTTGAGTTCGAAAACTATGGTACATTGATAACCATCGATTTATTGGCAAACCAAAGAACCATTTAAACGGATTTGGCTTGTCTTTACCTGTAGCCGTTTGCTCAGGACTAGTCAATTCTTAGAATTGGTGAATTGAGAACCAAATATGGATTCAGTTGCCTTTACCACATGCCATATTCATGTGGGCTAGCCAATTCTTGGATTCCAAAGAGGAATAGACCATGGTGAATTGATGACCATACAACCCTCAGCAATGAAGCATGGGTGGTTGTTGACCCTATGATTTTGAGCAAACCATTACAGCTATCAACAGATTTGTTGTGTCTTTACCAAAGCTGTACCCTTTGGACTAGCCAACTCTTTGACATACTCAATGTACACCAGGTGAGTTAATAACCATCAGAATTGCACAACAACCAAACCTGCATAAAAGTTAGTTTTTTTTTTTTTATTTTTTTTTTATTTTTAACTAAGAATTGAAAAATTAACACAAGAAAAGACATAACACAAATAAAAAGCAAAAAAACAAAGAAGTGAGAGGGTACCAAATGACCGAAATGGATGAGAATGAGGCCTATTGCAGTTGTTGAAGTTGAGTTTTGATCAATCCCCTTGTTAAAGCGAGAGAGTCTTTCATTGGCCTCGGATGCGGAGGAATCTCAATTTCGACTAAGCATATTTTCCATGAGTCTCTTTGGCAATGGATCTTGTCTTTCAACAAGCATACATAAAGTGATTCCACTCTTAGTCTCAAGCACATGTACACGAGGAGAGGATAGAATCTCGTGACGCAACCTTCCACCGATGTGAGTTTTCCCAAATGGAATGTGCCTTGCTATTGGGAATATGAGAGTTTAAGGGACTTGAAGATCTCTGGTAGGAACATCCTGAACCTTGAGGTTCCTTGTTGCGATAATAGGAAGTAACTCGGTGTATAGAAATCAAATACGCCTGCATCTACTAAGTGTAGAATTTCCTTCGAAGGTGAATTCCATTGAAGGGAGTTCCTTGATGAATGACATTCAACTCATCATCCTTGAGATCAATTTTCCAATGCATTCTCGATCTTCGTCGGAAAATTAGCAGCAGATCCTCTATTATGAAAGTTGAGTTATCGCTTCAAGACCTGTGGGAGATCGGTGGCCATTCTCTTCTTCCTCCTACCGAGCTTATAAATTTCCCCATAGGGGCGCTTTCATCTTGAACATTTGTGTTAGGTCTTGAAGAGGTAGAGGAGACTTAGTTGGATCACGGTGCATTCATCCATGGAGCATCTGTATTGCCCTTTTGTTTTTATTTCTGCGAGATCAGCTTCCTCAACTTTAGAATCTTCCGATGTGACAGGTGCCCCCGATGAAGTGGGAGTCGATGCATCGAGTGCTTGGAAGAAATGGAATATGGTTCGAGATGGACTCTTGGCGATAGAAGAAGCAACGGATGTTGCTTGAAGAGAATATTGGAGATGATTCCTTGGTGGAGCATCATCGGACTTGAGTCTTTTGGCTTCTGGAGCAGCTTCATTCTCTGAAATCCTTCTCAAGTTGGTAGGTTGTGCTGAAGATGATGATCTGTCCTTCATGATTTGGTTATATTTGCGAAACAGGACATGATCAGGAAACGCCATGACTTGTTTCATAGTTAATCCAGAGTTGTACATTGAGCATTGGTTCTTCACCACCCTTCTTATTTCAGCTTTAGAAGGAGGTTTGTCTTTGTTCTTCTGAGCTTTGATGGCCTTTCTTTGTGCAATATCTTCTTGCTTCCTTTGTCTTCCTTGAGCCATCATTCGCTCCACATAAGTGTCACTGAGGAAATCTCCACCTAGTATACTTTGAGCAAGAGAAGGTCTTGAAATGACTTGTCGAGTTAGAGCATCCCATTGTTCACCGGCATCCGAACCCATGGTGCATCTAGTTCTCTTCTTCTCGGGGTTAAGGATGAAAACTCCTCATTTCAAGTTGACGAGCCAACATTGCACTTTCCTTTGACTTCTCAAATTCACCAATCTATTTGCTTGACCTAGTCTTTCCTCCTCACTTACTAGGTCAGGACCAAGTTCATCTTCAGTGATGACATTTTTCCCTTTGTCATCAGGCTTCTTAACACACTCATCTTCAGATAAATCAACAACAGTAACTTCAGGTGCAATACCCAGGCCATTATGATCAGAAGAAACATCTTCCATTTTCACATCAGCAGATGTAGTCTTATCAGCACTAAGTTCCTTAGAAGCTTCAGAAGAAACCTTATGAAGATCAGATCTCTTTCTTCTTGTGTACGAGCGGTTCCTTCTTCTTTGAGGAAGTAGCGACTAAGGATGAAGGATCATTGAGAGAAACATCACCAACAAGTCCGAGACCCAAAGCGAGGTACTTCTTGTTCTTCATCGAGAAGAAACCACAAGCTTCCTTTGGAGCCCCCCGAGTTTGTCCTCCAACTTCTTGACTTGATTCTCGTAGATTTTCAATCTTACTTCCAAGAGAAGACTTGGTCTCTTCAAGCTCCCTTTCGGACTAGTAACCTCGTGACATACACCATTGACGAGCATGAGGCGAGATGAGAGTGTAATAGGGTCCTCGGCTCCACCAGCATTGCTGCGTGGTAAGGGAGCTTCATTGGACCTTCAAGAGAATTATGGTCATGCTCAAAGTGAGAAGATCTTCATTGAGAGGATCCCTATCGGGACTTGGTGTGGATGGTGCATTAAGATCGACTCAACTTGAGTAACTAGTGTGGGTGTTGGGTGGGACAAGGTGGCGAGGCAGGAGCAACATGAGTTACTTCAACATTTGATGAAGGTCCCTCATCTATGTTAGCGATGGATTACCATCGGTAGCAGTGAGAGTGGGAGGATTACGAGCCACATTCTCTCATCGCCATGACCTCATTACCTTGGGGCAACATGGTACTAGTAAAGGATGATGTTCCCCGAAAGTGGGTTCTCATGGTTGCAAACAATTTAGCGGTTAAAGTACTTATGGGATAAAAGGATTTGGTTTGAGTAGTGGTGTCTAAAATAATTTGCAAAACCTTGGGTACATTAAAATTTTCCCTTTTCTTTTGAATATTTTCAACCAAGTTTTCAAAATATACTTAGAAAAATTGAAAGATACCCTCGGGAAAGACACAATACCATAGCCCAGTTGTGTAGAGAAGCTGGTCCCATCCTCGATCTTATTGCTCATGCATTGAAGCGTTTGAACCAGGAACCTCCACTTCGGCAGGCGAGTTCCTTCTTGACCACATGTCGGTCCTTGTACCACGATAGCCAATAGCCCCGAGCCCAGAAGCACATTTTCCCGATTAGAATGAAATGCTCCATCAAGATCTTCCAAGTGAAGTTTCCTCCGATTAGGTCCTCTCGTCACTATGTGTCTTGTTCCAATCAATCACGCCCCTAATCTCTGTTTCATTTCTCATTCGTAGCTTTCCCAAATCGAGTAACAGAGATTCATAAATCTCATTTGGAGCATGTGTTAGAGCATAGCAAATCTTGGACCTTTTCGGGAATTCTACCATAGGTTCGTACAATTCATATCCCTTGCCATTTCCCAGAAGTGCAACTTTGTTGTGATCATGTTTAAACTCAAGAGCCATGAGGGATTTACGTGTTTAGGGTTATGATACTTGAAAAGGTGAGTGTTTGTGAAAGCGGAATGAGAGGGAATTTGTTTGTTCTGAAGAGAGTGATAGTGGATTGAGTTTTTGCCCAAAATTAAAGTCAAAGAAAAATTGACCGTTTGGTTGACCATTTCTTGGCGTGTATTACATCTTTGACCCAACCCAAACCAATACTTCAAATGAGAACACATGATCAATCTGCTGAAGTTATAACTTCAAAGATAATGCATCAAAGATAAGAATATCTTGATAAGTTTCTAGAATTCTTGTGCCACCCACTGCATTAAACTCATTGAACCTCGAACCCGTCTATAAAATGATCCCAATGTAACTCATCTCTTCATCAAGATCCCCAAATAATTACCACAAACCCTAGATGCAAAATAACCCCAATTAACACAATTTCACCATGAATACCAAACCTGAGATCATAGATCTCACTTCCTCATCTTCATCATCTTCTTCATCATCATTAAGTGGTGAATCAAACCCATGGAATTATTACTTTCCTCAACCCTATCCACGACCAAATAAATCGCCTTTCTCCCTTCTTGAAGATGACGATTGTAGTGAATCCAAGTGAATCTGCGATGATTCGATGACTCCTATAAGGAGGAACATCTTACTCCCAACCTCCAAGATCTCGGTCTCAACAAAGACCTCGTTCCAGAACCGCCACTCCCCAAAGATAGAGAGGTGGTTCTTGGTCTCATCGCGCCATCTTTTGGTGCATAAACACATCGTATAATAGAAGGGCTTAGGGGTGGATCGATTGCATTTGGTTGAAATGAATAGATGAAGCACAAAGGACACGTTATTTTTCTCCGTCATCCTGCGTGGTCATCGTCATCATCAATCGGTTGCATCAATCCATCCTCCCATTTTGGTCCTTAGCATCTTAAATCGTCTTTGGTCATGCATATCCAACCACCGGTTAAACGGAATGGGTGGTTATGCAAGACCTACAAAGCAAAGCCGACATCTAACGATATCCAACATTCACTTAGATTTTGAATGAAAGATATACACTAGAGTAGGCTTAGCTTAAGTGTACATTCGTATCTTGAAGATGCATAGTAGTAGGTTGACTTTATGAAAGTCATGAAGTCATAAACTATTTCTTGAATGAATGAATGAACAATTTGACTTCTATTTCTTTTCTTTAGTATTATTGCTTGATGGAATCAAATTGTTTGCTTCAGATTTTAATTTCGTAAGAAACAAGTAACAATCTTTTAGCTATCTTGACCATGTACCATTGAGTCACACTTGATGAATTTGAACCTGATCATGGAATGGACAAACTGCAATCCATACAACTGCAAAAACAGACACCACACAACACAAGAACAACACAAGAACAAGCTAACGAATAATTAGACAGTTAGTGTTAGCACAGAATTATAAACAACAGAGGCAAAAATGAAAATAGAGAAAATTAAAAAGATAAATCTTGTTAAATAAACGCTATCACTATGAGCAAAATGATGTTTTTACAGACCAAGTGATAGAAAAAGGAAAACAGTTTATTGAACAAAATGACACACAAAATATGCAGAGTTTGCACAAATCCTCCCCTGAGGCATATGCCTCCCCTGAGGCCTATGCCTCCCCTCAAACTATGCAGTCAAGGGTTTAACATTCCAATATTGACCACGAGGTGGTGAAACCTTGGTCCATCAAACTCTTTTGTTAACAGGTCTGCCACATTATCATCAAGATGAATTTTAGCCACTTTTATCAAATGTTTTCATTTGCATCTCGTATAAAGTGGTGCCCGATTTCAATGTGTTTAGTTCATTCGTGAAAGACTGGATTTTTGACTATCGAGATGGTACTTTGGTTATCTATATGAATTGTAGTGTTCATAAAATTGTACCCATAGTCCAAAGAATTGGTTCTCGAATCCAAAGGACACGTCTGACAAAGAATTGGCAAAGTGACAACGTACTCGCTTGATGGTTGAGGCGACCACAATGGTTTGTTTCTTGCATTGCCAAGAAATCAACCTTTGCCTAGAAATTGGCGACCTCGGTTGTGGATCGTCTATCCGGTTGCACCAAGATAATCACCGCCACTATATGCTTCCAACTTGAAAGGAGACTTTGGGTACCAAAGGCCTAAAAGAGGTTGGCCTTGAGGTACTTAAAGATCTTCTTGACAAAGATTTAGATGGGAAGTAAGTGGAGTGACACGATGTCGAGAACAAACACTACAAACAAATGTAATATCGTGTCTTGGTATCGGATACATCAATGAACCAATCATGGACTGAGAGATGAACATTCTGCGGTAGATCTGGTTCATTATTTGCTTTAGTCTTTGGAGCTTCATAAGGTGTTGTGGCCCCTAACACCTTCCATACCAAACTTCTTCAAAATGTCCTCACATATTTATCTTGATGATAAAGATGCCATCATTCTGCTTGAACTTGGAGACCCAAAAGAAAGTAAGCTCTCCCATAGCACTCATTTGAAATTCACCCTTCATCGGTTCCTCAAATTCCTCGCACCAAGCTTCGTTCAGTGGAACCAAAAATAATGTCGTCCACATAAACTTGCACAAGAATGATATCCGAGTAATTCTTCTTTAGGAACGTAGTTTTGTCAATAGCACCTCGCCTATAGCCATGCTTCACAGGAATGATGAAAGCCGAGGCACCAAGCTCTTGGTGCCTGATGTAGGCCATAAAGAGCTTTAACAACCTTGTAGACATGATTTGGGTGATCAGGGTCTTCAAATCCCTTGGGTGAGTGACATAGACCTCCTCTTCAATCTCACCATACAGAAAAGCACCCTTGACATCCATCTGATACACCATGAAACCCATGTAAGAAGCGTATGCCAAGAAAATGCGAATTGCTTCAACTCTGGCAATAGGTGCAAACACTTCGTCATAATCAATCCCTTCCTCTTGTCTGAAGCCTTGAGCTACCAACCTTGCTTTGTTTTTTATCACAACACCCCTAGCATCTCTCTTATTCTTCGAATCCACTTTGTCCCAATGGCATATTTGCCATCGTGAGTGGAACCAAAATCCAAACCTGGCGATTGTGAAATTGTTGCATTTCTTCTTGCATTACTTGAGCCGGCTTGAATCGTTGAGAGCTTGAGAAACACTAGTTGGTTCCACTTAAGAGAAAACAAGCAAATGACAATGTTTGAAGTCGTGTGATTGTCTCTTTCTTTGGTTGGAGACATAAGAGAAAAGCAATCGCCCAAATTGAGGATGGTGATAGCCTGCGAGTTCTAACAGTGCCGAAGATCACCTATGATGTTGGATTGAGGATGAGCAATGTTGATCCTCCGAGTGGCGAGGGGTCGACTTCAATGGATGAATCAAGATTGGTGATTGTTGGTTCAAATGCGACATCATAAGAGGGTGAGGTGAAGATGCCACTTTGGGTTGATGATTTCCAAGATCAAGGGTTTAGGAAAGCGTGTATGAGGTTCTCCAAGGTCCAAGACACTTGAGAAGGAACAAAGATAGCCTTCAAGCAGATTGGGAAGGTAGGTGTGACAGAGTCAACTTCAGCAGAACCACGAGGTTTCACCGATTCCTTCATTAGTCACCTCCCCATTCGGTTTCCGCTTCAAGATTGGCAAAGAAATTCTTGAGTCTAAAGCCTAGCAAGGTCCTCAAGATAGTGAGAGTCATCTTCATCAATCGTATCAAGAACATCCTTGAGGTGGTACCGCAATATTGTTGGGGAGAAAGAAGGCACAAGTATGGGTTGCTCATCATCTTCAAACTCTTTTTCGTAGTCATCATCTAAGGGACTGCATTGTTAGTTGGAGACTCTTGAGGACCCGCATGTTGGTTAGCCAAATGTCCGTGGTAACCCAGATAATCGCTAAGTAGTCAAGATCAAAGGACCATGTATGACCCCGTCTCGAACATTAGGCTTATCTTCCAAAAATCTCGTGTTCAACGTCTCTCTATCTTCTTGGCTTGCAAATTGTACACCACAGTAGGCCTTACTATAATTTGAATAACCCACAATATAACCATCATCGACCTTCTCATCAAACTTTCCCAACGGATCACCGGTGTTCGAATGGTCACTTGACAACCAAAAGGTTTTAGGTAGTGAATGATGTGAACCTTCCCAAAGAGAAGTTCATAAGGTGTTTTGAGTTGTGGTTTTGTAATGGAGACCCGTTTAGCACATAGCACGCCGTGCAACAAACTTGATCCGAATATAGTGGGAGTTTAGAGTCCGCAAGCATTGATCTTGCACCTCTATTAAGGTCCTATTCTTTCTTTCACCACCCCATTTTGTTGCGGGGTTCTTGGATTACTATAGTCCCTTTTATACCTTTGGACCCACGAGTTCTATAAGAATAGATTTTTAAATTATGTCCCATTATCACACCGAATACCCTTGACCTTTTGTTCAACTCGATTTTCAACGAGAGTGATGAATTCAACAAGACTTGAGATGTTTCATCTTTGGTTATGAGAAAGAAAACCCAATGAGAATCAAGCGATAGCCATCGGTGATTACCAAATGTAAGTACTTATGATCAATGCTTCTAACTTGAGTTGGACCAAACAGATCCATGTGGAGCAACCGAAGAGGTTCAAGAATGATGCTCATGGCATTGATAGCTTTGTAAGAAGCTACGTGTTGTTTCCCTTTGTTGCAAGCGACACAATTATGATCATTTGTGAATACTTTGGTGGGAAGACCTTCAACAAGACCCATTTTAGAGAGTTTGTTAATGGTCTTGAAATTCACATGCGCCATCCTCCTATGCCATTTAGTAGATTCATCAAGTGATGCTTTAGCCACCAAACATGTGAGATCACCATCAGGTTGAACTTCATTAAGGTTGAATGTGTATAAATTGTGAGTTCAAGGAACCTTCAGCAGAATTAAAGTTTCTTCTGGGAGTTTGAAGTCTTTAGACAAAGACAAGACATTCATTCTGTGAAGAGAACTTTGTTCTTAGTGTCACAGATTTGTGAAACAGAGAATAGGTTGAAATGCTAAAGTTCCTTAACATAGTACACATTTTCAAAATCTAGATGAGGTGTCTTTATGGTGCCTTTCCCTGTGATACTTCCATCACTTCCTCCAAAAGTCACATTGCCTCCTCCTTCTATAGGAACAAAATTGTGCATCATATCTCTGTTCCCAGACATGCTTCGGGAACAACCACTATCAACAATACCAATATTCTTATGCTTAAGGGGATGATCCTACAAACAACAAAAATATATACAAACGGTTAGAATGCGATGGAGGTTCAAGTCATTACTGACTTGAACCTGCCTTGTGGATCACAGGTTTAGGGCATGAAGATTTTGAGGATCCACCATTGTTCTTGGTTCTCCATTGATAATTGGGTCCCTTGTTAGTCCAAAACTCGCCGAGGGCTTCACAAAGAAGATGTTCTATATCCCATCCCAAAGATACATAGAGTCAACATATGTAGGCCAATAACCATGTTTAAAGTATGGGCTAGATGGTTGGACATAGGTCCGTAACCGAACTTCTCCAATGAGAGTCGAGATAGTGCTTGTGGGACATAAGGTGGAATATTAGCAACATTGGTCCAAATGAGATTTGTGTTTCGGTGAGTAGCACATGCACCCAATCTTTGTTCATGAAAATCACAATCCTTAATCAAATGAAATTTACTTCCACATACAAAACATGTCTTCTTCTTGGAAGATTTATTCAAATAGGAGATGTTTGATTACATGCGTAAGTACTTAAAACAGTTATATTCAAGGAATTGTTTTAACAGATCGATTATTCAAAGATGTAAAGACAAGTCTTGTAAGAAACTATCTTGGAAGTGGATTCTCATGGCTTCCTTAGAAGGATTGTAAGTAGACTGGGTGCAGCTTGGGTGTAGGCTCGAGGCTTGGGAAGGTCGACTTCTCATTTGAATCACAGACTTTCATAGGAAGTGGACCTTGATCCGATGAATTGTCACCGCCGAGCAAGAGACAAAGTCATTAGATGAGGTATCGTGGTCCGCAAGTCTTTTGACTTTTGCCATATAGATGATGTGATCCATCAAAGTCAACAATGATGGATAGGTCTGGGCATAAATTCACCTCTAATAGGACCAGGACGACATGCATATTACCTTCTTTTACAAAGTTAGCTAATCCCGGGGTGTGGATTTACCACCATTATACCTAGCTTCTACTCCTACATATTTTTGAAAGCCTAATCCTAAGCCGAGGTTACCGATTGATCGTTATAGAGTTCTCTAGCCGATTATCTCCTAAATTAACCATTGTTTATTCCTAGCTATTTCTCAAAGAACCTTTTCTTTAAGCTCTAGGTTCTCGTACACTGAGCTTCATCCTTTGCTTTCTCGTGATAGTTTTAAGTAATTATTAGCAACTTCTAGATCAAACTGTAAAACCTTTATCTTTTCCTCATAAGCTATTTGATTCTTTTGAAACCATACTTTTTGTCTTTCTCTGCTTTTTAATGCTAGTTTATGAGCTTCATTTTCTACATAGCATTCATCAAACTTAGGTTTCATAGCATCATATTCCTCTTTAAGTTCATTGTATCTTAGACTACAACCAAATATACTGATTGTGTACCGAGATAGTCCCATCAAGGCAAACTGATCATGCCTTTCATCCAAGTACACCTTGCCAAAAATCCAAGCTTATCGGTGTCATGAGCTTCCTCATTCATGTGGTCATGGGCGCCCAGGTTGACCTGTTCGTCCATGGCGAGGAGAGCTGCTAAGCTCCAGATTCTCGTTGTTCTGGCGATATGAAAGGTAGTTAGCTCCATCTCCACTCTTTCTATCCTTGCATTCTCTATAGAAATGCCCCATCCGATGACAAGTGAAACATTTGACTTTTCTCCTATCAAAGCGAGTTGGTTCCTTTCCCTGAAAGCAAACTTCCTCCCGCACTTCTCTTCAAACCTTTTGATGTCCATCGACGGTAATGCCACTGCATTTTCGTTTCATCTCTCCATTTCAAGAGGTCCGGTGATCAAAGTCTTCATATGCAAGATACCCGAGTATCATAATCGACAACAAACGAATGAAGAACATCCTCCATCACACTACTAGTCTTAGTTTGAGAAGATGGTGGAGTGGGACGAGTGTTATGTGGTGGAGTGGTAGAGCAGATGTCGGAAAGTAGTTGGAACTAGGAGATGATGGAAAATAGTTGGAGCTAGGAGCTTGTACCATCATGTTGGAGTGAGATGTCCCAACAAAAGCCGCATGGCTAGAAGAAGATGTACGGTAGGGAGTTCGACATCGGGTTCTAGAGTTCTCGAGTCTCATTATCTGCCTCATCAAGGTAAGCATGTCCAACCTCCTTTAGCCTTGAGAGCAATACTTACGTGTAACCATGATGGAGGTAAAGATCAAGGAACTTTGAGTTGCGGTCATCATTATCCGGTTTTGCATTTAGTTGGTTTAGCCGACTCAAAATCCTATGGAACTGTCGTATCCTTGTGGATACCTTCTTCTTCGAGATATTGATGTCCCAAATTGTTGTCTCAAGATGGACTTCCTCATTCTCTTTGATTCTTCATTTCCACCGAACCTTGCTTTGAGAGCCATCCATATGTCTTTGCATCATCCATATGGTGAAAGTCACACGATGATCTTCGGTATGGCTTGAAGCGTAATAGTTTTACTTTATGCTCTCTCTCGCATAGCCAAGACCTCTTCAAGTTGATTTTGAGGAGCCATGATAAACTTCCCATCCCCGTCAGAATCATTTTCTTTAGACTGCTTCCTTTCTTCACTACCTCCCATAGATTCCAATCAATATTGGAAATCAGCTTTTCCATCTTCATAGTCCAAAGTTCATACTCCTCCCTTTTCAAATAAGGAAATTTACCATTACTGTTTGAGAGGCTCAGCTGTTGCAAGGAAGTGGTGTTGGTGTTGTTTGTGTTGGTGACTTCAGTTTCATTATCGGATCCAGGCATGGTGAATGAATGTTTGATTGTTTGAGGGTGATAATTGTTCTTAGTATCGTAGAGACTTTCCCGAGGCTCGGATACCACTTGTTGAACACACACAGACCTTGATAGATCTTAAGCACTCGGAGATCATTAGTGTTGCCTATGTAATCACAAGCAAACTAATGGAAGATCTCTACAACTCGTATTGTAGCGAAAAGTAAATACAAGTTATAATAACTAAGAACTCTTTGATCCTCTATGGATCTTTTGATTATAGAAACTCTATGTTTCGGATAACTTACAAGACTTGAAAGACTTGAGAAAAGCTTATCTATTACAAACTATCATGGTTTCTTATATAGGCAAGAAACCCTAATGAGCGTTGACAATGTACGCCCTAATACTAACATAGACTAAGCATGCATCTAGACAAGCATGCAACTAATCATATTGTTTTGTTAATCATCTTGTTTATTCCGATTAAGCTCTACATAATACGGCGCCAACCTATACATACGGCAATGACTTTTACTCCATCTCGAGCTTATCTCTCCCACGTGGATATGCACTTTCAAGAACAACACGATATTCGCTTTAACACTTCGTCAAGTGTAACTTCAAGAATCCATTCTTCTTCAGAATCTCTTCTGAGTAATCGAGTTTACCTTAATTCCCAACACATAGGACCCGATTCACTGTTTAGCTTAATAAGCAGTTACATTATTCATTGATCTGAGCTTAGAACTTGTTAGGAGTAGGTTTAGTTTGCTGCAATTAGCTTATTCTAGTATACTTTAGCTTCTGTCACTGTTTAGTAGCTTAATTCATTGTTTAGCTTATTCTCCTAGCTTATTTTGTCATCAGTTGCACTGTAGCTTTCATATTTTACACATAAGCTGTTGATTTCTCATTTTTCATAGATTAAGATATAGATTTTAGAATTTTCCTGAGAATTTCATAATTTTGGTCACTATTTGCTATTTTTCTTAATTAAAAGTAGTTTTAAATCAATTTTTAATAGCTTTTATTGCAAATAATTGAGAAAAGGTTCAAAAAAATAATTTTTCAATTTTCTCAGTTTAAGAAAAATGTAAAAAGCATAAAAAAGATTTTTCCTTATTTTTCCACTTTTATTTGGTATTTTTCACAATTTAAATTAGATTTAAATAGTTTAAAATTTGTAGAAAGTAGAAAATTAATCGAAAAATACAAAACAGCTTTAAAAAGTCTTTGAGTTATTTGTGATTTTTAGAAAATAGTTTCATATTTTCTCTTTGATTTTATTATTTTTAGAATTTTATTTAGTTTAAATAGTTAAAAATTAGTTTTTAATTTTATAAAATCAAGAAAAATCCTAAAAATAGTTTTAATTCTAAAATAGTTTTCTAATATCATTTTTAGTATAAAATTATTTTTAGGCATTTTTAGGATATCATTTAGACGTAGTTATATTCGCACTTAGGATTTCCCGTAAAATAGATTCCCTTAATTACTCTCCCCATTCCCGTAGTTTAATAAATAAAATCAAACAAATCAAAACATCGAGCATTAAGTTCCAAACCAAGAACGACGTTGGCAATTCACGCCTCGTTGGGAAAACGATTCGGGTTGTCTAATCCGTATACACAATCACACACGGGATTTGATTTATTATTCTTTTTCCTAAGAGAATTTGAATCTATCTTCGTGATTATTTTTGATATCGATATTGAGGTTTTTATCCACACACATAACCCTTAAGCCTTCATTATCAAAGAATCAAGTGTCCGAGCCGCTTTAAGTTTCTTACGGCTAGTCATTCCTAAGTGGCTAGTTTGTGTGAGTTAAGCTTCGACGTTTCGACACTAATCAAATTTTGGCGCGCACGCCGGGACCTCTAGTCTGCTTTCACCGCAATTTAATGTCGGGCCGCCCTTATACCCACCACACGCTTTGTTTATCCGATAGAGATAAATCAATTCACAAGCGACACAAAGGCAAGTTTTGATCTTTGTTCGAACTTATAATGATAACACCTCCGCTGAGAATGTTATATAATTGGTGTCTTCTATTTATTAGCAAAAACACAAGAGAAAATCTTTTGTATTTTTTAACTGATATATATATACAAAAGAAAAAGGAAAATATTTTTACTTTTTATTTTATAGAAAATAGTAACTTCACGAATGAAGGATCTCGAGTCACTAATCGTCAAACCTCAAACGATATTGTCGTGACACAACCTCCCCGGCAGTGCGCCAAAATTTGATTTCAATGTCGAAACTCGTGCCCCTTATTCTCGGAAGATGCTTTTAAGGACGGGCCATGCGTTGATTGATGTGTATGGAGGAGAAATCACTTTAAGAGTTGGAAAAGAAGTCGTCACGCTTAACGTTAACCATACTTCTAAATCTTTAACCAAACAATATGATGTGGCTAAAATTAGTAACACCGAGGTGACAAAGGACCCGGAATTCCTACTAATAACGGAAGTATTAAAACGCCCAACCTCCGGTTGTTCAAAAGTTGGGCCTAAGACATCGAGAATTGATCCGAGTCTTTCACGCTTCATCGTTAAGAGTTTGTCTACAATACGCATCGAGCAAAAGAAGAAACTAGAAAGGAGACTACAACGGTTGTGGTGGAAGATGCTAGCTCTAAGAGCACACCACTTGTCCCACCTCCGCTTTCTCGTATCGGATTGATCTTGTTCCTAAAACGCCGAGTTTTCTTTGAGTGGCAATCCCACCCTTCTTCTCGAAAATATTCCTTCCCATACTCAATATGAGGAAGATGATTCTATCATGAAAGAAATTGAGGCTTATTTGAAAAGTGATTCGCCACCGAAATTGATAACGCCGACATCGATATCGAAGGAGATATTCGCTTGATTGAAAAATGCTTTATGAGGATTCTTATATTCCTTCGGAAGAAAAAGTTATCAAGCCGTCTTTTAATCCTTCAGAGCCCGAGCTCAAGGATTCTTCCATTGATTTACTTCTCGAGGAGTTCGCCGATGAACTCGCTCGCATGGATCCTCTTCCACCGGGAAGTGAGGATGACATCTTTGATTTTATAGCCGACTTACGCGAAATTGAATATTTGTTATATCAAGATCCATCGATTTACTTCGAGAAGTTCACCGATGAACTTGCTCCCACCGACTCGATTCTTTTCGAAAATGAGGAAAACGAATATGATGATCCATTCTACCCTAAGAAAGATAAGGAAGTTAAGATTTCGACTGATGAGCTTGATGATTCAGAGGTCCCACACTAATTTTTATCCGAGAGTGATACCTCTCCTCGTGAGGATTTTCACGTGGATGATACTTTGATTTCGTTCCTTTCTGAGGACAAGATTTTTAACCCTGGGATACTCATCGAAGAGTACATTTTTATCACCAAAGTTATTCGGAAAAAGGATCCTATCTTGGATGCCTTCATTGTTGAACCTTTGCAATACACCTCTTTGTACCATGTACTCCCGTCTCCTTTGGAGTATTCTCATTTTGATCCGTCATCTTTTCGTCCGCCTGCAAAACCGCCGGATGATGGATCGCTCTTTCTTGAAAACCCTTTTGTGAGTTCGGGAGAATTTAACCCGTATGTGCTTGAGCCCGACACTTTCTTCACCACCCTACCCACCCGGCCTCATTCTTTTGGGAATGAGGACACGCTTTTGACCCCGGTATCTCTACCACTTTCTTCCCAAGGACAAATGAATTGGGACGAGTCAAAGCTAGCGACTCGGTGATCAAAAACAAGAGCGCTTCGGGAGGCACCCCATGCTTATCCATCTATCTTCTTTCTATTTTCTAATAAGTGACGCGAAGGGTCCGCCTCTTCGATTTCGTGTTTGGTTGTTTGTGATGTTGTGTTTAGGATGTTCTCGATATGAAGACTCTCATGCTCGATGTTTGTCATTTTCTCCACTCGAGTTTCATGATCGATGCCGATGGAACCGATATCCTAATCTTATCGACTAACGCTTATCTTTGAGCATACTTAATAAACGGCTTTTAGATTTTCGCTCATACCTTGCTTTTAACATTGAGGACAATGTTTCGCTCTAGTCTGGGGTAGGGTAATCTTCGATTTGATTTGACCGCACTTGCTTATTTCGCTCATGTTTCTCTCAGAACCCCGCTTTTCCTTAAAATGAAAAATTGTGCAAAATGTGGAAAATTTAAAATTTTTGTAAGCTTTTGTTAAGTCTTTTGATTGAAAATTTGGCTAGTCTCTTAGATAAGAAGCTATAAAATGCGAATTCTAGCTCACAAGGCCAAGATTTTGCAAGTTTCTGAGTGACTTTAAATATGCATAACTTAATTTCATAAGACTAAGCATTTGCTAAGTTAATATATGTTTTGACATCTTGTTGACTTTCCATTGGTGAGAGTAGGAATGGAATTTCGACTTGACCGGGCGTGTTGAGCCCTAGCTTGTTCCTTAACCATAGATAATCTAAAATTATCGGCTAAGCATACGCGGATCTCATTATTTGGGATTTTAAATTTGCAGAGATCGAGAAATGATAGAGTTACTTATGAGTTTAGATGCTAAACGTGGAGTAGTTGGTTCACTTTAGAGCCCATCAAGGTACTTATGGCTTTTTGTTCCCACAAAATTGTTTCACCCCATATCTGCCTAAATAATTAGAGATGTCGAGTTTTGGCGATAGTTAGTTCTTTATCTTCTTAAAAGAATCTTTTTTTAAAAATTGGGTACACATCAAGGATCCGTAATAAATGAGCAATAAGTGATATGTGAAAAAGTAATAAGTAAAGTTGTGAGTCATGTGTCGAGATCGGACCCTTGGATCTTTAGCCGGATTGAGTGAGGTCTTAGCCTAGCCACCGATCCTCATTTCATGAAGCCTATAGTCTTGAATTACCCCGTGAAGCTCCGTGGTTCATGTACTCATATAAGTAAAAGTATAAGTGCAATGTAAAAAAAAATAATAATAAAAATAAAAAATAAATAAATAAATAAATAAATGTTGAAAATGATGAAAAGTCAAAAATATATTAGTGAATAAAATTCCTTGATGTGGACCTCATTTTTACGACAATGGTTCTTGAGAGAAGATGAATAACTAATTATCGACTTAGCTTTATATCTTTATCGGAATAAAAGTTATCGAAACGAGAATTTGAAGAAATTCATTTCTCACAAAAATAAAAAAATCTAGAGGAAAATAGGAAAATGGGAACAAAAGGTAATCACACACGTAACTTCCATGGGTAGTGTTAGCATCTAGAGTCGTATGTAACAATGATTTCGGTTTTACGCTTAGTTTGGGACTTGTGAAAATCGTGACGATGTATTCTATCCGTATGGTCACTTCACTGTGTTGTGTTTTCTACTCCGTGATCCTAACGTGTCGCTTTGAAAAATGTTGAGTTATTGATCGACATGAAAGTTCAACAAACCGTCATTCATAATCGGAATGTGCTTAATCGTAATATCTATTTGTGTGTTAAAAGGTAAACGGGCGCTTTTAGAATTAGGGGTTTCTTAACTTTTGAGGAATCTTTGCTACTTCTTCTCTTATTATTGGTTTGTCTAAACTGTTTTAAGTTTCTTACGGTTAGTCATTCACAAGTGGCTAGCTTGTGTGAGATAACTTGATGGTTTGGACATACCAATTTAAGTTTCTTCATAGGTTTAGTAGAAAGAGATGGAAATCCTTGGTTTTAGAAGCGTGAGTTGATTGATCACGCGAGGACACGACAATGGTCTCGTCTGGGTATTTTGATATGTGCTTAAACACATATCTTTTCATTAGTAACCGACCCAAAACAACCAAGGAAAAGCCGCTTATTGCTAATATTTATGGTTTTCTTGAGTTTGTGCTTGTGGTGTACGGATATGCAAAACACACGACAAGGAACCAAATCGACGTAAATCCGAGCACGAGAGATCAAGAGAGTTTTAGATGAGCCGGAAGGTCAAGATTGTGCATTTTGGAAGATTTTATTCTCTAAGGATGATTTTTGAAGTTTCAGTAAAGTTTGAAGAAATGTCAAGATTAGTCCCTGCACTTTCAGTATTTGGCAGAATTGACCCCTGAAGTTCCAGAGTTTGCATATTTCACCCTTGGATTATTTGAGATTGACAAGATTGGCCCTTGATAAAGACTTTTAGAAGTTGCATGTTTGGTCCCTCAAAATTCAGATTTTACATATTTAGCACCTATGATATCACTTGGATCACACTTAATATCCTAAGTCCATTTAAACTAGACCAAGTTAAATCCATGATCCAATACTCTCGGCCCAACATGTTTGTACCCGGTCCAACAAGACAAACCCAACCAACCCCGGTTATTATAACCCGAAACCCCACCATTACCCGGTTTTATACCCGAGTCAACGAACCATTTATCCAGTCAACGAATATCAAAGAATAATAAAAAATGCCACGCGCCAAAACTTTTCCCCAATTCCCCCCAAACCCAGAACCTCATGAACCCTAAACTACCCTTGCACTCAATTCACCAAATTCACCCCAAATTAAGGGCAAATTTGTACTTTCGTCTGACTCCTTATGACACTCTCTGACACACGTGATGTCCAGGTCATCAATCCGCGTGCAACATCTCAATCTTTGCTCTCTGATTGGCTAATGGTGCGTGGCATGTGCAATCCAAGGGTGGAAATCATTTGGGATACGTAGAAGGTGATCTAACGGCTCTACAGGCACTCAAAGAAGCACAAGATGGGAATTCCAGATCCTTCCAAGGCCTTAGCTTGCCAATAAAAGGCACCTCTTATTTCACTTGTAATCATGTAGAATTGAGTTGTTAATTTTAGTTTTTATTTCTGTTTTTAAATAGTTAAATCATATTGTATTTTCCTTTCTATTTTGTAATCAGTTTTATGTTAATGAAATTTGAGTTTTGAAAGAGAAATCTCTCATTTTATTTTTATCACTGTGTTGATTAATCTCAGTTTCTCATTAGCTTATTCTAAAGTTTGTTTAGCTTATTTCCTAGAAACTTCAGCTTATCACTTATCTAATCAAAAATCACAAAAAAAAATATAGAAAATACTTGAAAAATACAAAAAAATGTCAAAATCATTTTTAGAGATTCATTAAGCTGGAGTGTTTGTTTGATTAAGCTTACATAGGCTCTCTATAGCTTATAGTGGGTTCAGTTTGTTTTTTTTACTCAGTTCTACATAAAAATTCCAAATCACTTAAAACAGTCAACAACTACTATTGGATCAATGATGAATTGCTGGTGTATGGCTGGAATGGGGTGAAATGCAGTTGGAATGGGGGTGATACAGAGCTAGTTTTGTATTGGATTTGGTATAGAATAGTGGTCTCTTGGTTCTGTATGAGCTGCATCATAGCTGGACCAGTTGTGAGTTATAAAATCCTTCTTCATTTAACTGTCTTAAATATGCATCACTGATACAGCTGATAATTAGCTTGTAATGATTGCTTGAATTTGTTGTGACTTGTTTATTAGAATAGCTATTGATCTCTTTTAGTGTTAGTTGATAAGATTTCTCTGAATCTCTAGTGGAATTAGTGAAACAAATTAAATAAGTAGTGTTTGGATTGAATATGTTTTCTGTGATAAAGGTGGATTTAGTGGATTAGCTTTGCTGCATTAGGTTTATTTAGGTCTGATAAAGTCACTTAAGCTTAAATATTGCATCATAGAACTCACAAAGTCAAAATCGATTCAAACTCGTTTTGATTGCATTGCTTGAAACAAGAGGTATAAATTTGCTTATTGGCTTTAGAATAAGTAAATCTAACTTGCTTTAACCATCATTAGTCTTTAAACATCAAAATCGTGAATTATTTTGGATCAAATCTCATCAAAGTCAAACATAGCATCTGCTTTCAAAAGTCAAATTATGCATAAACCGCTTTTCCTCGGATCTTGCTTGTGCATTGAGCTCATTTCGGTGATTTAGAGCCCGAGATTTGGTTTAATTATAGTCTTCTAGGTGGTCTTGAGGACTGCATTTCTAGTTTTCACACAAGCTTTTCTGATAAGCATTTGGATAAGCTCAATCAGTAGGGGTAGAAACTAGTTTACTTAAGTAAGCAGTTTTGCATAAATCATTAGTCAGGGTTTGTAGCTTGTTAGGATTAGTTGTAATCAGTTGCACTTAGCTTATTTTAGCATAATCTAGCTTGACTATCTATTTGGTAGCTTATTTCACTTGTTTGCTTATTTTCCTTAGCTTATTAATAAGTAGTTTGCACATCAGTTGCATTTTCATCCACATAACCACCATATTTCTTATTTTTCATAGATTTAGATATTAATTTTAGAATTTTCCTGAGATTTTCATAATTTTTGGTCACTGTTTTCTATTTTTCTTTATTAAAATAGTTTTTATTCACTTTTAATTAGCTTTAATTGCAAATAATTAAGAAAAAGTTCCAAAAAAATAATTTTTCAATTTTAACAGTTTAAGATAAATATAAAAAGCATAAAAAAAGATTTTTCCATATTTTTCCCCTCTTATTTGGTATTTTTCACAATTTAAATTAGATTAAAATAGTTTTAAATTAGTAGAAAATAGGAAATTAATCTGAAAAATACAAAAATAGTTTTAAAAAGTCTTTTGACTTATTTTAGATTTTTAGAAATGAGTTTCATAATTTTCCCTCTCTTTTTCATAATTTTTAGTATTTTAAATTAGTTTTAATAGTTAAAAATTAGTTTTTAATTTAAATAAAATCCAGAAAAATCCAAAAAAATAGTTTTAATTCTAAATTAGTTTTTACATATCATCTTTAGTATAAAATTAACTTTAGGCATTTTTAGGATATCATTTAGACGTAGTTGCATTTTATTTACGTTTTATTAATTACGTTTTAGTTTAATTCGCACTTAGGATTTCCCGTAGAATAGATTTCCTTAATTACTTTCCCCATTCCCGTAGTTTAATAATCAAAATCAAATCATTAATTCAAAACATCGAGCATTAAATTCCAAACCAAGAATGACGTTGACAATTCACGCCTCGTTGGGAAAACGATTCGGTCGACTAATCCGCATACACGATCACACACGGATTTGATTTTTTATTCTTTTCCTAAGAGAATTTGAATCTATCTTCGTGATTATTTTTGATATCGATATTAAGGTTTTATCCACACACATAACCTTTAAGCCTTCATTATCAAAGAATCCGAGCCGTTTAAGTTTCTTACTTTAAGTTTCTTACGGCTAGTCATTGACGTTGTTCGCATTGAATCAAATTTTGGCGCCGCCGGGAGGTTGTGTCACGACAATATCGCTTGAGGTTTGACGATTAGTGGCTCGAGATCCTTCATTCGTGAAGTTACTATTTTTCTATAAAATAAAAAGTAAAAAATATTTTCCTTTTCTTTGTATATATATATATCGATTAAAAATACAAAAGATTTTCTCTTGTGTTTTGCTAATAAATAGAAGACACCAATTATATAACATTCTCAACGGAGGTGTTATCATTATAAGTTACCGAACCAAAGATCAAAACTTGCCTTTGTGTCGCTTAGAATTGATTTATCTCTATCGGATAAACAAACCGTGTGGTGGGTATAAGGACGGCCCGACATTAAATTGCGGTGAAAAGAAGCGGGTTTTAATAAGCTTCACACGACCTACAAAGCTTCTCCGCCGCTTGTGCGTTTGTCTTGTAGAGGTGATTTATTCACTTGGGATTATTGGTTAAGTTCACCGTGTTTTCGAATATCGGTCTCTTTTAATTGCCTTGGTTTTAAGTGCATGCGCACTCGCCTCAATCACGACGTAGACGTAATCAAAGAATAGACGCACCGAGTTACGCACTATCGTGGAAGAACCCGTCATGGCGACACTCGAACGATGAACGAGTTACTTCAAGCTCCGTGAGACGGCCACGGTGATGCTATCGCATTTCCACCAATTAACACCGAAAATTTTGAACTAAAACAAATCTAATACAATTGGTATCTAATAAACCTTTTGTGGTTTAGATCGTGAGGAGCCCCATGCACACCTCCGTTGGTTTAATCAAGTTGCTTCTACGATTAACTTTCGGGCGCTTCTCATGAGTCAATTAAGTTGAGATTGTTTCCATTTTCCTCGAGGGCAGCCCGGACTTGGCTAGAAAAGAACCCCCACCGACACAACATGGGAAGATCTTTCTAAGAAATTTGTGAACCAATTCTTTCCTCCGTCAAAAATAACAATGTTACGAATCAAATCATAAATTTTCAACAAAATTTGACGAGAGTTTTGGAGAAGCATGGGATAGATTCAAGGAACTTTTACGTAAATGCCCAAATCACGGTTTTACCGATCTTCATCAGATTGATACATTCTATAATGCTCTTACTCCGTCCGATCAAGATTCGCTTAACGCGGCCGCCGGTGGTAATATCTTGAGTCGTATGCCCACTGACATTAGAATGATTATCGAAAATAAGTCAAAAGTTTCTTCATCTAGAAACCGACTGGTTGTTTCTAAGATTGCTACTAATGATAACTACGGTTAGAAGAGTGAGTTGAGTGGACTGACTGATGCTATTAATTCTATGATGAGAGAGTTTAAGATTCATAAATCTGAACCAGTCAAAGCCGTTACTGAAACATGTGTTATTTGCGGTGGTCCTCATCCGTATTATAATTGTCAAGCCACCGATGGCGATCTCCGAAATGCTTCCGTAGCCTCTACTAATCCGGTTCAAAATCGTAACCAAGGATACCGTACAACCAATGGGACCACCCGGTTTTGCACCCGCTCCTCAACAAAACCAAAACCGTTATCAAAACCAATCTTACAATCAAAACCGAGGAGCCAATCTCAATCATAGTAATCAAAAGTACCAAGCTCCTCCACCTCAAGTTTATCAACCACCACCTCCTCAACAACAATATCAATCACCTCATCAAGCTATTCCAAACAACGAGATTCTGTCTTACATGAAGAATTCCGACAACACCATTAAAAATTTGCAAACTCAAATCTCAAGTATAAGGAATGATTTCAAAAGAGACATGGAAGTTACGAATAACAAGAATATGAGAGAAATGAGGGATATGATGGCTAGTTTCTTTCAAGCTAATCAAGCTTCTACATCTTATTCTCAACCCTCGGGTTCCGGTTCTCTTCCAAGTAATACGATTCCTAACCCGAGAGGTGACATGAAAGCAATCACTACCCGAAGTGGTGTTGCTTATGATGGACCTACGGTTCCTACCACTAATTCTTCTTCTTCTTCTCGTGTGGTAGACCGTGAGACTGGGGTGACAAAGGACCCGGTGCTTCCTACTAATAAGGGGAGTACTGTGAATGTCCAACCTACGGTTGTCCGAGATTCTGAGCCCGAAGATGCTCCCGTTAATGTGAAGAAAGCTAATCTGAAACCATCTATCCCATATCCGTCTCGTTTTAAAGATCAAACTCTTCGTGAGAAGTCTAATCATCAAATGGAAACGTTTCCAAATCTTCAAAGACTTGAATGTGGAGATCATTTTGGATGCCCTTCTTTGATGCCCAAACTTGCTTCTACGATTAAGGGATTGCTTCGAACAAGGAGAAACTATATGAGCTTGCTACGACATCTCGAATGAGAATTGTTCGCGGTTATCCTCAAGAAACTTCCCGTAGTTAGGTGACCCCGTAAATTCCTCATTCCGTGTGATTTTCAAGGAATTGTTCAATGCTCCGCCTTGGCCGATCTTGGCGCGAGTATCAATTTGATGCCAAACTCAATCTACTAAAAGCTTTCATTACCCCACTTACCCCAACGTATGACTCTCGAGCTAGCCGATCGTTTCTACGACCGTCCAAAGGGTATAGCCGAGGATGTCTTTGTCAAAGTGGGGGAGTTCGATTTTCCCGCTGATTTTGTTTTAGTCGATTTTGATGCCGATCCTCGAGTACCCTTAATTCTCGGAAGGAGTTTCTTAAGGACGGGCCATGCGTTGATTGATGTCTATGAAGGAGAGATCACTTTAAGAGTTGGAAAAGAAGCCGTCACATTCAACATTAATCAAACGATGAGGTACTCCTCAAATTTCGACGATGCTTTCATCAATCGAATCGACGTTATTGATGTTTCTTGTGAGGAGTACGCTCAAGAAATTCTCGGTTTTTCTAAAATTCTACTTCTTCCGATTCACCTTCCGAACCAATCATTGCCGACTCTTCCCTTCTCTCACCCGCTTGAGGGAGGTGATTTTTTGGAAGAGGTCGATGAGTTTCTTGCTATTGATGAATCGATTCCACCGGAATTGATGATGGAGTTTATGATTCGAGGAGATATCCTTTTCTTGAGCAATTGTTAAATGAAGATCCATTACCGCCACCCTCCGAAAGAGATTACGATTGAAGAAATCAAAGAAGTACAAACGCCTAACGAAAAACCTCCGAGCCCGAGCTCAAGGATTTACCTCCTCATCTTGAATATGCTTTTCTTGAAGAACCGAACAAATTTCCGTCATCATTGCTAAAAACTTGAAAGATGAGGAGAAACCGCACTTTGGATATTCTTTGAAACATAAGAGTGCCATCGCTGGCAAATTTCGATATCAAAGGAATAAACCCTCGCTTCGCACTCCACAAAATTCGATGGAAGATGATTGCAAACCCGTTATTCAACAACAACGTAGGGTTAATCCAAAATTCATGACGTTATCAAAAGGAAGTTCAAACCTCGATGCCGAATCATTTATCCAATCTCCGATAGCTCATGGGTTAGCCCCGTCCATTGTGTCCCAAAGAAGGAGGGATGACCGTCGTTACCAATGAAGATAACGATTGATTTCCACACGCCCGTCACCGGATGGAGGTGTGTATTGATTATCTAAAGTTGAATGATGCTACACGAAAGGATCATTTCCGCTACCTTTTATGGATTAGATGCTCGAACATTTAGCGGGGAATGAGTTTATTGCTTTCTCGATGGTTTTTCCGGTTACTTTCAAATTCCGATTGATCCGCAGGATCAAGAGAAAACGACTTTCACGTGCCCTTATGGAACGTTTGCTTACCAACGTATGCCATTCGGTTTATGCAATGCTCCAGGAACGTTTCAAAGGTGCATGATGGCTATTTTTCATGACATGATCGAAAATTCTATGGAAGTTTTTATGGACGACTTCTCGGTCTATGGAGATTCTTTCACTTCTTGCCTCTCTCATCTAGACCACATGCTCAAAAGGTGTGAAGACACCAACTTGGTCTTGAATTGGGAGAAGTGCCATTTCATGGTTCAAGAGGGCATTGTCCTCGGCCATAAGATTTCAAAATCTGGGATTGAGGTCGACCGAGCTAAAGTCGACGTTATAGCTAAACTCCTCATCCCACTACCGCCAAAGGTATTCGAGTTTTTGGGTCATGCCGGTTTCTATCGCCGCTTCATCCAAGATTTCTATAAGATAGCCCGCCCCGACCCATCTCCTTGAAAAGGATGTCCGCTTATCTTCACCAATGAATGCATTGAAGCATTTAATTTTCTCAAAAGAAACTAATCGAGGTTCGATCTTAGTTGCCCCGATCGATTTGCCCTTTGAACTTATGTGATGCAAGTGATTACGCAATTGGGGCGCCTTGGGGCAACGAAGTCGAAACATTTTCAACCCATACACTATGCGAGTAAGACATTGTCTCGAGGCCCAACACAATTACACGACTCATCGAAAAGGAATTATTGGCCATTGTTTATGCTTTTGAGAAATTTCGACCCTACCTTGTCTTGTCGAAGACCATAGTGTATACCGACCATTCTCGCCTAAAGTATCTTTTGGCAAAGCAAGATGCTAAGCCACGGCTACTTCGTGGGTTCTCCTCCTTCAAGAGTTTGATGTTACTATTCTTGACAAAAAGGAGCGGAGAACCTTGTCACGATCACCTTTCTAGACTTGAGAATCCTCATCAAAGTGTGCTCGAGAAAAAGGAGATTACGGAAACATTTCCTCTTGAGACACTTGGGATGATTGCTAAGAAAGACCCGAACACCCCATGGTTTGCCGACTTTGCAAATTACCATGCGGGCAATTTCATCGTCAAAAGGATGTCGTCCCAACAAAAGAAAAAGTTTTTCAAAGATGTTAAGCATCATTTCTGGGACGATCCCTACTTGTTTAAGATTTGTGCGGATCAAGTAATCCGGCGGTGTGTTCATGGCCAAGAGGCTATTGATATTCTTAATGCTTGCCATAACGGACCCACTGGTGGCCATCATGGTGCAAGCTACACCGCTAAGAAGGTTTTTGATTTCGGATTCTATTGGCCTACCATATATCGAGATGCCCATGATTTAGTCAAATCTTGTGATTCTTGCCAACGCCAAGGAAAATTTCACGTATGATGAAATGCCACAAAATGCTATTCAAGTCTCGTGAGATTTTGACATGTGGGCATCGATTTTATGGGACCATTTCCATCGCCTAGAGGTAATAAGTATATCCTCGGTCGCCGACTACTTGTCCAAATGGGTTGAAGCGAAGGCGCCCCACCAATGACGCCCGAGTGGTTGTTAAGTTCTTGAAGAATTTGTTTTCCGATTCGAGCACCTCGTGCTATCATCGCGATCGCGTACCCATTTCGTAATGAACAATTTGCTAAAGTTATGGCTAAATATGGAGTTACCCATCGCCTTTCTATCGCTGTATCATCCGCAAACGAGCGGACAAGTTGAGGTCTCGAATCGTGGTTTGAAAAAGATTTTAGAGAGAACCGTAGGAGAGAATCGAGCTTCATGGGCCGATAAGTTAGATGATGCATTATGGGCTTTCCGCACCGCTTACAAGACACCCATCGGGTGTACCCCATTTAAGTTGGTGTATGGAAAAGCTTGTCACTTGCCTATAGAGCTCGAACATAAGGCATTCTGGGCCTTGAAACATGCTAATTTCGATCTTAAGACCGCGGGTGATCACCGAAAAGTTCAATTGAATGAATTAAATGAGCTTAGGATCGTGCCTACGAGAATTCTTTGATTTTCAAAGAGAAGACTAAGAGGATTCATGATGCTAAAATCAAAACCGCTTTCAACGTTGGTGATCAAGTTCTCCTCTTTAACTCTTGTTTGAAGATATTCTCGGCAAACTCAAATCCCGCTGGTCGTGACCATTCACCATCGCTCAAGTTTTCCCATATGGAACGGTGGAGCTTTCTCAGCACGATGGCCCGAATTTCAAAGTCAATGGTCATCGTGTGAAACATTATTTCGAGGGACATTCCATCCATGGTTTTCCGGATCTCCAAACTTTCCTAAGGACAACTAAATTGGGATCGAGTCAAGCTAGCGACTCGGTAACCAAAAACAAGAGCGCTTCATGGGAGGCACCCCATGCTTATCTCTATCTTCTTTCTATTTTATAATAAGTGACGCCAAGGGTCCGCTCTTCGATTTCTCGTGTTTGGTTATTTGTGATATTGTGTTTAGGATGTTCCCGATATGAAGACCTCGTGCTCAAGTTTGTCTTTTCTCCACTCGAGTCTCATGATCGATGCCGATGGAAACCGATATCCTAATCTTATCGACTAACGCTTATCTTTTAGCATACTTAATAAACGGCTTTTAGATTTTCGTGATACCTTGCTTTAAACATTGAGGACAATGTTTTGTTCTAGTCTGGGGTAGGTAATCTTCGATTTGATTTGACCGCACTTGCTTATTTTCGTTGTGTTTCTCTCAGAACCCGCTTTTCCTTAGAAAATGAAAACTTGTGCAAAATGAGAAAATTTAAAATTTTTGTAAGCTTTTGCTAGTTTTATGATCGAAAAGTTCTTGCTAGTCTCTTAGAAGTTTCTTTAAATATACGTTTTTCTTGACATAGCCTTTGCTAATTGCTTAGACTAGAGGCTATAAAATGCGATTCTAGCTCACAAGGCCAAGATTTGCAAGTCTCCCTAAGTGATTTTAAATATGCGAAGCTTAAACAAGGATTTGCTAGTTTCTAATAAGTGACTTTAAAAATGCGAGACTTGAGATTATTTGACGAGACATTTGCTAAGTTAATATATGTTTTGACACCTTGTTGACTTTCCGCTGGTGAGAGTAGGAATGGAATTCTGACTTGACCAGGCGTGTTGAGCCCTAGCTTGTTCCCTTAACCATAGATAATTTAATTATCGGCTAAGCATCTGCGGATCTCATTATTTGGGATTTTAAATTTGCAGAGATCGAGAAATGATAGAGTTCCTTATGAGTTTAGATGCTAAGCGTGGAGTAGTTGGTTCTCTTTAGAGCCCATCGAAGGTACTTATGGCTTTTTGTTCCCACAAAATTGTTTCACCCCATATCTGTCTAATAAATAATTAGAGATGTTGAGTTTTTGGCGATAGTTAGTTCTTTATCTTCTTAAAAGAATCTTTGTTTTAAAAATTGGGTACACATCAAGGATCCGTAATAAATAAATCAGTAATAAGCAATAAGTGATATGTGATAAAGTAATAAGAAAAGTTGTGAGTCATGTGTCGAGATCGGACCCTTGGATCTTTAGCCGGATCGAGTGAGGTCTTAGCCTAGCCACCGGATCCTCATTTCATGAAGCCTATATTCTTGAATTACCCGTGAAGCTCCGTGGTTCACAAACTCATATAAGTAAAAGTTCATGTAAAAAAAAAAAAAAAAAAAATGAAAATGATGTTGAAAAGTGATGAAAATGAAAAGTCAAAAGTTAGTGAATAAAATTCCTTGATGTGGACCTCATTTTTACGACAATGGTTCTTGAGAGAAGGCGGATAACTAATTATCGACTTAGCTTTATATCTTTATCGAATAATAGTTATCGAAACGAGAATTTGAAGAAATTCATTTCACAAAAATAAAAATCTAGAGGAAAATAGGAAAATTGGAACAAAAGGTAATTACACAAGTAACTTCCATGGGTAGTGTTAGCATCTAGAATCATATTTAACAATGATTTCGGTTTTACGCTTAGTTTGGGACTTGTGAAAATCGTGACGATGTATTCTATCCGTATGGTCACTTCACTGTGTTGTGTTTTCTACTCCGTGATCCTAACGTGTCGTTTGAAAAATGTTGGAGTTATTGATCGACATGAAAGTTCAACAACCCGTCATTCATAATCGGAATGTGCTTAACCGTAATATCTATACTTGTGAATTGAAAGGTAAACGGGGCGTTCTCAGAATTAGGGGTTTCTTAATCTCTTTTGAGGAATCTTTGCTACTTCTTCTCTTATTATTGGTTTGTCTTAACTGTTTTAAGTTTCTTACGGTTAGTCATTCACAAGTGGCTAGCTTGTGTGAGATAACTTGATGGTTTAGACATACCAATTTAAGCGTCTTCAATGGTTTAGTAGAAAGAGATTGAAATCCTTGGTTTTAGAAGCGTGAGTTGATTACATTGCATGAGGACACGACAATGGTCTCGTCTGGGGTATTTTGGTATGTGCTAAAACACATACCTTTTCATTGTCAAAATAGACCCAAAATAACCAAGAAAGAGCCGTTTATTGCTAATATTTGTGGTTTTTGAGTTTGTGCAGGCAGTACTGATATGTAAAACACACAAAAGGATCCAAATCGACGAACCGAGCACGAGAGATCAAGAGAGTTTTAATGAGCCGGAAGGTCGGGATTGTGCATTGTGGAAGATTTTATTCTAAGGATGATTTTTGAAGTTTCACCAAGTTTGAAGAAATTGCAAGATTAGTCCCCGCACTTTCAAGATTTGGCGATTTAATCCTCAAGTATCGTAAATTGTAGAATCAGCCCTTGGATTATTTGAGATTGATAAGATTGGTCCTTAATGAGCATTGTCAAAATTACACCTTTAGTCCCTTGGAAAGCAGAAAATACATTTTTGGTCCTTTTAAGTTAACTTGGATCACACTTATAATCCAAAAACAATTATAACTCTTGGCCCAAATCATGATAAACCGGATCCAGCCCAATACCAAAGCTACACCCGTTTAATATTCCCAACCCGAAAACCACTTTAACCCGGTTTTATACCCGGTCAACAACCCACAAAACCGGTCAATATAATTGAAATATATTAAAACCCAAAACCACCCCGCCCCTTTTTCCCCAAAGTTACCCAGGATGAACCCTAATTACCCACCCCAAGTCAATTGGTCAAATTAACCACAATTAAGGGTACTCGCATTTCTCCGACATTCTCTCGACACATAGGCGTTGCTGTGTCATCGATCCGTGCTATAGGCCACGTGCTACTCTCCCATTGGTGGAAACAGGTCATCAATCATGATCCAAGGGTTGTTATCAAGAGATGGTGCGTGGGATATGATCTAAGGGTGAAAACGAGCTCAGAGAAAGCACAATTGAAGAATTCTATATCCTTCTTAGCCTCAAGCTCAGCTATTTATAGGACTTATTTCGTTCACAATTGTATCTCTTACTATCTTTTCATTTTTTTTTTTCTTCTCTCTAGTTGTAGTAATTTAATCAAGCAGTAGTTTTCATTTTAATGTTTTAAGATTGTAATTCATATTTTGTACTCAAGTGATTTAGCTCAATAAAATTTAAGTTTTCATTTTCAAGTATTGGTTCAATTGTTATTGTTTTAATCTTCTTATAATCTGTGTTTAGTGCTTATTTCAAGATTTCAAACTTGTTTTAGCTTCTCTTCATAAACTCAAAAATTCAAAAAATCTAATAAAATAATTGAAAATAAAAATCACTTTAGATCTATTTTGTGGAGTGATCCATACCGATCTACTATTTTATAGGTTCATATAAGCTTAAGTTAGCTTATTGTGAGCTTATTCTAGTTTCAATCTCAAATCACACAAATATATCGCTAAATGCAACCGCAGCTACACAAGAGGTTAATCGATTTGTTGGTTTTGGATCTCGAATGGGATGATGCAGATGCTGGAATTGGGTTGAAATTGAGCTGGAATTGGATTAGGATTAGGGGATAATTAGGTTAGAGGTTCTTTGTTTCATTGTTGCAAGCCATAGTGGCTAGGAGTATTGTAAGTTCTCAAATCTGTTCCACTGTTTGAATCTGTTATTTGCATCTGATTTTAGTTATAATTGGTAGTTTGTTATTTGTGTTTGATGTTTGTTTAGTTTAATATAATCATTATCTGTTTTAGTTCTCATATCAGTAGTCATAGTAGCGGTTGTGACCGGTTCCAGTCATATACTCGTAAGCCATTTCAGAAGTTCATCAAAATTAGCATGAATCGCTTCCATAACCCCGCTTTGTACGACGATTCCGCATCCGTAACCTTTAGAATTCTCACAATATCCAATAAAGACCCAATGTCGCCTTTAGCTTTGAGCTTTCCAAAATCATCACGATCATTATTTGGATAGCAAAGAGATCCAAAGACATGAAAGTGTTCGAGATTCGGTTTACGGTTGTGGAGAAGCTCAAAGGGTGTTTTGTTGTATGCTTTGTAATCATTGAGCGGTTCCGAGTGTAGCATGCGCTGAGACAACTTCACCCACAAGTAATCTGGTAGTTTAGCATTTATTAACATCGCTCGCGCCTTCCACTAACGCACGGTTTCGCCTTTTCAACAACTCCATTTTGTTCTCGTGTGCGGAAATGGATGTCCGATGCTCAATTCCACTTTCTCATAATATTCCCGAAGAGTTTGATTCACAAATTCAGCCTTTATCTGCTCGAATTTGTCCGATGATGTTCCAGAGTCAATTTGAATTTTCGTGAGAAAGGTGATGATCATCTGTGGAGCTTAATCTTTACTTCGAAGAAAGTAGACCCAAGTCCATCTTGAGTAGTCATCAACAATTACCAAGATGTAGCATTTGCCATTAATTGTCTGCATGTGCATCGGGCCACAAAAATCCATGTGAAGAAGATGAAGCACATGCTGAGAGCTATGTTTCATCTTTGAAGGAAAATGACCACGAGTGCTTTTCCCTTGTTCACAAGCTGAGCAAAGGTGATCTTTAGAATACCGGAATCTCGGGAGACCTTCAACAAGTTTATGTCGAGCAAGGTTGGTGATGGTTTGAAAGTTTAGATGTGAGAGACGACGGTGTCATAGCCAAGATTTTGTAGATGTAGCCTTTGAGAGTAAACAAATGGGAGATGAAGCAACCAGGTCTTGCATTGAGATTGTATATAGACTAGAATTGTGAGAGCCAGACATAAGATCGTTTCCTTGTAGATCACGAATGAAACAAGTTTTCTCCCGAAAAGCGACTTCCAAATCTCCATCACAAAGTTGACCTACAGAAAAGAGATTGTGACCAAGGCCTTCCACATAATAAACCCTGCTAATTTCAATGTTTCCATTAATTTAATCTCCATAGCCATTGATAGTCTGAAGTGATCATTCCCGAATCGACAAAGGCTAATGAACTTTGAAACAAAGTTTGATAATGCTTAAGGTTGCTCGTCATGTGTCGGGAACATCCGCTATCAACAACAAAGGATGATCAGATCACCTGCATTACACATGCATTTGACACAGATGGAATAGAAGTAGATGTGGAACCCGAAGTGTTAGAGGGTTCAAGCAAGCTAGAGTAGAAATAAACACATCAATGACTTAAGTCATCCATTTAAATCCTAGTGTATTATGTATCCATTTCGCCATCTCCAACTAGTCTTAGCTTTAGTCTTAGTGAATGCACAAGGTGGTACTACATTCCTTGGAGGTGATACAGAGCTACAGGACATCAAAGCGCTTAGACTCTAAGGAGGCGGTTTACTGCTACGCACTTAGAAGCATTAGTGGGCCTAGAGGTATTCCGGTCTTAGGATTCCTTAAACGAGATAAGATAGCCTTAGCAACACATTTATCATGACAATCGTAACGCATACTTTTACGACATATAACACAAGAAGCATCGATCGAATATCAAAAGTACTTAAAGGTTCAAAGATTAGTTACAACACTTTTTCCATACATTTGCCGACGCAATATCTAAAGTGGGTGCAACTACAGCCTTATTCAAAGTCCTACGGTGTTCTTCTACTTCAAAGATTCTTTATTTGTCTTTCTTAGGTCGCAACTTCCTATTCTTCCTTGTATTGCTCCTAGGCTATGGCGCGGACGCTTGGAAAAGAGGCAACTAGTCTTGTTTCGCAGGAAGCACCTTAGTAACTTGTGTTTTGTCAAGAGGCATTCGGGTTCATGTTTGCTAAGTGTTCCAGTGCAAGTTTCTTAATGATACTAGGCTGAACTTGTTTATACTTTCCTAACATATCCCTTAACTTAAAGATAGTGTGCACCGCTTCTTGATTTTCACAACGAAGAGTTCCAAGAAGTACATAACTTCTTTAGTGTGTGCAAGATAATGATCAAGTTCATTTGATGCTTCATCACGAGTCTGCTTTGAGTAAATCAGATATGACACCATTTTCCTTTTTAACTTTTGCAAGTTCTTGTTCATATTTTGAGATTTGACACTTAACAGACACGTTTTGATCATCCAGTTGCGCAAGTTTTGGATTAAACGTGTTTGAACGCAACTGGGCGATTTTGTTTTGAAAAGCAATTTGTTGATTATGAATATCTTTTTGACACCATTGAAGACGACGTTTTGCATTTGAAAGCTCCTTTAACAATCGTTCATTTTCAGCTTTTAAAGACTCGATCTGAGGCACCTTATCAGTATTCACAACAATATCAACAAGATCAACGTAATCAGCAGAGATATGATCGATGCATATGCAATGATTGTAATAACACAAGATTATTGATATCAAGACGATAACATTTTCCAAGAGTCGATCAACATCTTTTCTCAATAATTTCTTTTGCATTTAGTATTTGAAATCGATGTTTCGCTTTTCTCGAAAATTGTTTTCATGAGACCATGTTCCTTGTGAAAATCCCTTTCCCAATATAGTGCACATTTATCAAATTTTTGACATGGGGTGAAATTCTTTTCTGAAAAATTTCTCGTTGTTCTCGTGCCAATGGCGAGGTAAAATGTTCAACCTTTATTTCGTAATGAAATTCAATCGCACGCCCAAAATTTTGATGTCGATAAGAAAGTGTCGAAATATTTGATAACACGACAACTTTCGTTTTAGTTTTACTTCACTAAGTGAAGGTAAAGGACCATTTATTTGTGCACCATTGTGTTGGGGACTAACTTCAAATCGGTGTGATAACCAAAGGTTTGTTAGAAGTATCTTGTTGTGTGACAAAAGTTACAAACTTTCGAATAGTTAAATGGTTTGGTATAAACGACATTTTCCATTTTGACCGACTCGCCTTCTTGATCTAATTCCTCCATGCGATTATATTCAACAATAGTCATAATCGAATCATCAATTCTATGTTCTCGATCGTAAACTTCGTGATTTGGTTTGAATGCTCGCTTGAAAACTTAGGTTTGTAATCGCAAGTATTGGTCCATATCCATTTGATTTGGTTTAAAAGTAAACTTTTGAATAGTTGTGATTGACTCACCATGTTTATAAACAACATTTTGAAATTCTTTGCTTTTGTTTTGTAAGTCAAAAATTTCGTCAAGATAGTTATCTATTCGTTTCATGGAATGCTTTTTGTACTCAGAGAACTGTTTTTGACAAGTTAACAACTCAGCCTTGGTTTTTTGATTTTCCAAAGTAAGAGCGTTAAGTTGTTGTTTATGTTCATGTTTTAGTTGTTCTATTTGAGACAACAAAGTATTCTTTGATGCGGCTAGATCACATATCTGTCGTTCTAAAGATTTTTCGTTTTGATGAGATTTAGCAAAAGCGACTTCAAAACCTTTTTCCCGTTTTTCTTGATTTTTAAAAACTTCGAGTTGTCGAATTAAGCAATCGTTATCCCTGGTTAACAGTGCATTTTGTGCTTTTAGTTTTGAATTGACATCATGATAATGTTCCACTCGGGATTGTTGGTCTTTGACTAAGGTCCGGAGCTCAAATGCTGGATCAAACATAGAATCATTTTGTTCAACGTGAGTCTCAACATGGTCATTGTTTAGATCCTCAAGTATAACCACGGAGTCAACTTGATCATCAATGGTAACCATAAGGTGATCTTGATCATCAAATATAACTATGGGGTCTAGTTGATGATCATCGGAATGAGATGTAGAAGGCTCATGTTGAACACTCGATCTATGTCGATGCGTATGTTGGCGGAGATATCGCTCATTAATGATAATGGTTTGTTCAGTACCGAGACAAGCCGTCAAGATCATACACCGGGCCTGTGTCACCATGTGTAGAGCTTGCATTTGTGCCATCAACATCACCGCCGCATTAGCCCGCAAGTCCTCCATATCATCATCGAATCAGATCCGCCATAAAGCTCGCTCCTTGTTGGTAAGAGTTCCACCAGCCTTCATCCTTAAGAGCCAAAAGCAAAGCCTCTTTGAAATAAGCACCGCTCTTGTCCTCGGTTTAGTACATGCATTAGCCGATGACCCTTCTCATTACATTTATAGCATCGAAGACCATTCACCCCATTCTGAGCATTCCCCTGTTCAACCACTTGAGCCTTTTGCTATTGCGGAGCACCCATGTTATTCCTTCCCATAGCATTGAACCCTTCACCACCTCCCATCTGACGACCATAACCACGATTCTGAACTTCAACTCGTCCATTGTTCACAACAGCCTGATTTCTTGTATTGGATGAGGAACGAATGCGATTGTTTGATTTGTTTGTATATCTGCCAAATGCTTTAGCAATCATAAAAAATCCTTGTTGCAATTCATCGAAGGCATCTGAGTCCTCATCAGCTTCACTATAAAGAGCTTGAGCAGTGTTGTTGTTGTCTGGAACCAATTGATTTTGTTGAGGTTGTTGCTGTGACGGATCATAAGGTGTGATGGTTGCAGTTTGTTGAGGAGCGGGTTGAGAAGCTTGTTGAGGAGGAATATTAGTTTGAGCCCACAAAGCAAGTTGTTGATTGTTCGAAAGTTACGGTGAAATAGTTTGACCACGTAGAATCCTTTCCTTATCAACTTCTTTTTGGTGAGGCTTCAGATAGTCGTACAACAATCCGTATGTAGCATGATGAAGGTTCTTAGCTTGACGGAGAAAACTGACATACTTCTCCCATTCCGGACCAAGACTACTTAGGAACTTTGTGTTGACAGCAATTCGAGGCATGATGATATTGTGTTTGTCCAAATCATTAATGATGTCTGAAAAGCGATGATGATAAGATTCTAATGTCTCTCCTGGTTAAATCATGAAGTGTTCATAGGCCAAGTAGATTTTGGATTCCATGTCTTCCTGATTGAGTGTTATGCCTTGCATAAGAAGATGAATATGTTCCCATAACGCTTTTGTAGTCTTTTGAGCATCAACACTTCGAAGGATTGAATTTGGTATTCCTAAAAGGATGTATTGCATTGCAAGTTCGTCGGCTTCAAAGTGTAGAAGTTGATCACCCGTAAGGTCTGCAATAGTTGCAATGTTGGTGACATCATCTCTTGGTGGAACAGCATTAGGATCACCGGGTGTAACGATAGTAGGCATCTGAAATGGACCTTCCATAATGACCTTCTTTAAAAACTTTCCATGTGGCTTCTTTAGATCACAAAACCTAAAGAACCGAATTACCCATTGATCATAATTACCGGAGTGAGCATTGAGGTCTATCATGAGCCACTTCATGAATTGACTTGGCTACTCAAGGCTTCACACATCTTGCCAAACCATGCCGGTTCCTTCATAGTATTCCCGGATGGATGTTGATTGTAGAAGTTTGTGTAAGGTTGTACTTGAAGACTAGGTGGTGGTTGAACCATTTGAGGTTGTGGAATTGCTGGAAGTTGTGGAGTATGTTGTTATTAAATTGTTGTTGATGAATTTGTTGTTGATAATTAAATTGTTGATGTTGTGGACTAAGTTGTTGTTGTTGATTATAAGTGTAAGGAAAATAGCTAGAGTATGGTGGTTGTGACATGTTGAAAACTTGTGTTGTTAAATGGATCTTTGTAGTCGAATGAACCGTTGTTGATGAAGTATCCTTAGGCATAGAAATCACAGAAAAGCCAAGTACTCTTAAGCGTAAAAACACCAAAGATACGCGTAACAATAAGAGTTACGCGCAGGATTAGCTTACGCGTAAGTAAGGATAAAGCGCTAAAGTTATGCGTAAACAAGAAGTTAGGCGCAGAAAACTTAGGCGTAGGATGCGTAAGACAAAGCTTAGGCGTAAGATAAATCTTATGCGTAAAAAATCTACGCGTAAGCTTATGCTTATGCGTAAGTTTAGGGTTTTGCCCAAATGATCTTTTACACTATCACAATGCGAAAGATATCCAAAGTCGAAGCGTTTTCAGGCTTATCCAAGCAAGAAAATCACTGAGTAAGCCACGAAACTGAAGATCAAACCAAGGATTTCTTACGCGTAAGTTTAGGGTTTTACTTACGCGTAGGATTTAGCCAAAAATGATTTCTTCCAACTGATGTTTCCAAACCAGATTTCTGTGATGAAATAGCTTCAATATCACCAAAATAACACAAAAGTGTGAAACTTGATGATCCAAAGCGCAAGAACACGTTACGCGTAGAATGAATCCCACGTACAAAACCAAGCTTAAAAACAATGATCCACGCGTAAAGTTTGAAACTTTTTGCCAAAAACAGTTATTTTAACACCTTAAAACGTTGAAAGTACAAGAATCTTGGATTAAAAAGTGTAAAAAATGAGTTTTTAAGTGAACCAAAGTATCAAGTGTTGTTACGCGTAAGACCAAAACTCACATATGCAACAAACATGATTCACCCAACTATTTGGTGAATGATACCACTGTTAGGTCACCATATATGTAACACAAGCATCAATATGTAGAAATAGAGAAGATATAGAAGTCGTTTGAACAATAACAAACACACACACACGAAATACTATATGAAACGTTTAGGCGTAGAGTGAGAGAGAATGAAATTGAACAACCAACCTTCAAGTGAAGGTTTACAAGAGTATTTATAGGAGGGAAGCTAGGGCAACACTCCTAGCTCCCATCCTTTTCCTTATTGGGCTAGGCCTAGGCTTATGGGCCTTCTACATAAGCCTAAGGCTAATTACTAACATAAAGGCCATATTAAGCTAACTATTACATATGAATTACTAACACTTGAATTAAGGTTTGTTGATCCCAGTTGAGCAAACGATCTAATATAGAAACTGACTTGTAACAAAAGCTTATTAAGTATTATGCGGAATTTAACACTTAACCTTAAAAAGAAGAACAATAAACATTCAACACCTAAATATTATTGATAATACGAATACTCTTACAGTATTAGGGTTTTGCAACCTTGAAGTGTATCGACTTTAGATATAAAACTTACATATATCTAACCTAACCTAGGATCTCCTTTTATAGGCTAAGGAGTCCTATACATTATACAATACGTAACCTACAAGATAAATATCTTTTCCATATTTATCTAATACAATAAACTAAACCGACTATACAAGACTAGCAGTGGTTACAATATATCATCCGTGGTTACACAATACTACTAGTCATGGTTAGTCTTCATCGCAGACACACTCCTCTGTCGTGGTTATATCACCGTCTCGTGGTTCCAAGATTTAGAGTAATTCGTGATTCAAGGAACCTAAAACCCAACATCCTCCCTAAACTTGATACATTCCAATAGAATTCTCAAGTTTCCTTTAAGCTTAAAACATCTGAATTTGAGGATGTAGCCAAACACTTACTAGCCTTAAGAATATCTTCATACTTTTTCAACAGATTGTAAGCTTGACCATCATAGGGTACTAACATCTTGATACAACGAGGCTTCAACATCTGAGCAATAATTCCTGGATGCTTATTCAACTGAGGATAATCTCCTTCTACAAGCATGTGAATAACTTCTCCAAAAACTGTTAAAACATGAACTCCACAAGTTTGATATAAAAACCATCTTGTAACATAACCAGTGTAGAGTCCTTGCCATTCAGGTTCATCATGAGTAGGCTCAAATAAAATCTTCAAATTATGATAAACCAACCTCTCATGATAATCAGTTGGAGATACTTCACCAAACTTATTCTTGTAAAGTATCCAAAGATTCATCAAATCATCTCTATCAAAATACTGAAGCATTTGTGAAAATTTATTATACTCATAAACTTCATTGTTGAGTCTTTGAATTTTCCAAACTCCTTCACTTCCAACTTTAAGCTTAAACTCATAAGAGATAATTTGGTTAGCATCTTCAGCAACTTTTAACTTTTTAGCATCAGATGTCTCCTTAGTCTCAGATTTTCTCTTTTGACTACTTTTAATCCACTCTTCTTCCTTTTTAGAATTCATTGGACCAAAATCATCATTATTAATCTTCATACATCTTTGATAAATCTCCAAAATTCTTTCAAATGAACATTTACTAAGATTATCAGTAACATGAAGGCCTGAATTCTTAATAATCTTCATCAGTACATTCCTCATCTGAGCCATTGAAGGAGGTTTCTTTCTTATAACTTGTTTCTTTGTTTTACTAACCTTCCTTGCCCATTCACTCATCAGTCTAGCTTTTTCCTCATCATCCAATAGTGCCCATTCTTGTGCAGTAAACTCATCAAGTATTTATTGAGAAGCTTGAAGATAGTTTTGTGATTCATACCATATAGCTAACCATCTCTCACTAGCTTCCTCCTCTTCTTTCTTCCTTTTATCCAAAGCTGCTTGCTCTTCACCAACAAGTTTCTTCCATACTGTGATCATAAACTTCTTGTTTCGCTTACTTTTAAACTTCACTGCACAAAGAACCCCTTTACCTTTTCCAATATCTGATTGAATCACTTTCTTCTTCAAAGGTTCACCAATAACCAAACTTTTACCTTTGGGTTTGGTTGCAGGAGATTGAACAGATAAAGGTGTGCAATGATGGGTGTAGAAATAGATGATGTTTTGCTCGATTTATCAATGTACTTGCAGCCTTCTTTTCTACTTCTTTAGACTTAGGTGGTAATACAGAGAGTTGTGACAATAGTAGAAGTGGTTATGATAGCAAAGGGTATGACAAGAGTGGTACAATAGTCAAGTCCGAACCGCACTGGTTACAAGAGTACTAACCGTGGTTTCACCATACTATCGCTTGTTGTGTTCTCGCACTACTTCAACATTCTTCAATTTTCAAGAACAACCTCATTCCCATCTTTATCGATACCAAAAATCTTGATCTCCACTATCAACATCTTCTTCCATAGGTACACCAACAGATACATCCACAGCCTCCCCGAATTCATGCCTTCACCTCCCATGTTTGGATACATCCTCCATATTCAGAGTCAAGAGGAGTCCACCTTCTTTTTCTTTCTTCTCATAGATCTCAACACAAAGAACCCTGTGTCTTCTCACTTTCTCCAAAACTAATACCGTGCTTCAATCTCCAGATATCATTACCCGTAAACACAGCTAACCTCAAGACTTGAGATTGTTTCCTCCATTTTGGTACATTTAGCCAATTCATTAAATCGCTCAAGAATATCCTCCCTACTTCGACACGTGTTAATCGGGTCCGAGAGGTGGTTCATTGGAAAAGTCGATATACCGTAGGATCCGCAATTCATGTTCATGTTCCAAACTACCTCATCACTTCGATCGTGTAACCTACTCCGAGAGGTGAATCCTGGATAAAGTAAACATAGCATCGCACCTAGCCCGAACATCTATGTACCTCGAGTAGCGGCCAGTTGGCTAGGATTCTCCACCGTGTTAAGTTCCAAGGAACTCTCCACATTAGGAGTTACCAAAGGTTGGGTCTTATTGATGTTTCCACTATCCTGACCAGCATCTAAGCATGAATTAGTAGTGGAAGCCCTTCCAATCATGTCACCTCCACTCCTTGTGACAACCTCATAATCAACAACACTAACAGTAGCCTGAGGAAGCTGAGTGCCCTTTTGTCTCCTAGTCCATACAATTGGTGTAACAGTTATTTGGGTGTGACTAGCAGTAGGTTGAGTTGCACTAACAGTGGTTGCTAAGGTACTGTCAGTGGTTTGAGGTGTACTAGCAGTGGGTTCAGAAGTACCATCAGCGGTTTCAGTGACAAGAGGTAAGATGTGAGTTTTGTGATTGATAATTGGTAAGACGTGAGTTTTGTGAATTATGTAAATGAAAGTGATTAGGTTTAAGATGAGCGCCAATTGGAAGTGATTTGAAGATCAATTAATTGATCCATCCATGATTTGGGGAGATAATATATGTTTGCCAAAGTTACCAAACAGCCCCTGTAGTATCCAAAACACAGCATCATGCTATCCGCGGTTTCAGAATAGCTATCCGTGGGTTGACACATACCATCAGTGGATACATTATATCACTTCTTCCAAATATCCAAGAGAGACAGTATGCAAATCAGTGTCAAAATAAGGAAGATCTCACAAAAATATGAAGGATTACACAATTTTATTTTATTTTTTTAACTAACACTAGCAGCCTAACACACCAAATACTAATGTACACAAAGCCTTCATACCGCAAGACAAACACACAAAACAAACACAGAGCAAAGGTTATAGTTTTCATGGTTAAAAGAGCCGGTTGTTCCAAATGACCTATCCGTGGTTAAAACAGTAAGTCAATATGGTCAACTTCAAAGATTAATATCAGTTCAAAGTCCAAGAATCTCATTAACTCCTCAACCATTTTTAACCTGCCCCTCATTAACTTACATACCCCTTAACTCTGCTTATAAAAAGAACCCTAATATCACATAACGCACACACCAATCAAAATCAAAACCCTAATTGCTCCAAAATCCCCAAACAACTGCAATCACAATGTGGAACCCTAGTTGGAATAAACCAGAGGTAGTTGATCTAACATCCTCCTCATCCTCATCATCATCTTCATCATCAAGTGAAGATGGTAACCCATGGCAGTTCTACTTTCCTCCACAAGAACCAAGACCATTAAAATCCCCATTTCTTCCATCATCTGAAGATGATAGTGTGGTGGATCCAAGTGAGGCTTCTGAAGACTCTGATGACTCTTCTAAGAAGAGAACTTCAAACCCCAAACCTTCATCATCCAACCCCCAACCAAGACCACGAAGAAGAAATCCACCACTCCCAAAGGACGTAGAGGTGGTTCTTGGTCTTCCAAAGACCAAGTTGTGGTGCTTCTTCACATCGTAGTGGGGAAGGAAAAGGAAGATGGAGTGATGCTTTTGGTGAAACCAAGCAGATGAAAGTATGATATGACTATGTCCTTTGTGCTTCATCTACCGTATTCATCTTCATCATCTTCGCTTTCATCAATCCATCCTTCCCATTTTGATCCTTAGTCGCTTCATCGCATCGGTCGCAGCATATCACAAATGCATATCCAATGATCATGCATATCTAACAAATGAGGATAGTATTAGGAAATCATGTATAAGTAGTCTTTTAATTTGCACTTGAAGTTTCATTGTAATCAGAAGTCTGTTGGGTTTTAGGTTCCTTGGATCAAGAATTACTCTAAATCTTGGAACCACGGACGGGTTTGATATAACCACGGACGGAAGAATGTAACCGATGAAGACAAACCCGCGGCTAGTAGTATTGTGTAACCACGGATAATATATTGTAACCACTTGCTAGTCTTGTATAGTCGGTTTAGTTTATTGTATTAGATAAATATGGAAAAGATATTTATCTTGTAGGTTACGTATTGTATAATGTATAGGACTCCTTAGCCTATAAAAGGAGGTCCTAGGTTAGGTTAGATATCGTAAGTTTTATATCTAAGGTCGATACACTTCAAGGTTGCAAAACCCTAATCTTGTAAGAGTATTCGTATTAATAAATAATATTGAGGTGTTGAATGTTTATTGTTCTTCTTCTTAAGATTAAGTGTTAAATTCGCGTAATACTTAATAAGCTTTTGTTACAAGTCGGTTTCTATATTAGATCGTTTGCTCAACTGGGATCAACAAGTGGTATCGAGCTTGTGATCTAGAAAGCGTAATCAAGAAGAAGTTCTTTAAGTTCTATTCAAGAAAACTAAGATGTCGTGAAACTCACATGGTGGCGCTTCAAAGGTACCCATGCTCAAGCATGGTGAGTATCAAATCTGGAGAATGCGAATGAGGCAATACATTCGTATGATTGATTATGCTCTACGGGATGTCGTTGAAAAGGGTGACACTCTTCCTAAGAAGGGTGAGGATGGTAAAGAGATAGCTATTGTTAGTGAAATTGATAAAGCTAAAAGGAAAATGGAGATCAAAGCTCACGATATTCTCTCCATGGGAATACCTAATGAGTATGCTTTGGACTTTGAACAATATGAGTCTGCTAAAGATTTATTGGATGCTCTTGAAACAAGGTTTCTTTGGTAATGAAGCTACAAAGAAGTCAAGGATGAATATGCTCAAGCATCAATTTGAAACCTTCAACGCTCTTAGTGGAGAAAAACTTGATGGCACATATAATAGACTTCAAAACTTATCGACCAATCAAGTCATGGATTACAAGGTTCTTCAAGAAGATATTAATTTGAAGTTCATTAGGAGTTTATCATCCGAATGGGCTATTCATACAATTGTGTGGAGAAATAAGGTGGACTTTGATAAGATGACTCGGACAATCTCTTCAACAACTTGAAGGTTTATGAGTGCGAGAATAACTTTGCTAATGCATCTTACGCTAATCAAAACATTGCTTTTGTATCCACTAATCACAAGAGCCCACAAGATGTATCCACTGCGCCTATGGTATAACCACGGCTATTGCAAACAATACCTTTGTTAGTGATAATGTCGGTGATGGTGCAATTTGTGCTTTTACGTCGATTTAACTACCGGTGTTGATGTGTTGAATCAAGATCCGGATCAAATTGATCCCGATGATCTTGATGAGATTAATCTTCAATGGCAAATGGCAATGTTGACTCTCCAAGCAAGGAAGTTTCGAGGAGGACTGGAAGACATGTTAAGTATGATGGTCAAAGGAGAGTGGGTTCGACAAGAGCAAGATGGAGTGCTTTAGCGCAAGAAGAAAGGTCACTTTGCTAGGGAATGTCGAGCTCTAAAAGAATTGAAGGCATAAAGAAGACTACGAAGAGCTGCTTGCTTCTTGACTTTGGTTGCTCAAGATGGGATTGGTGATTATGATTGGGTGATCAGTTGAAGAAGGTCCCAATGCGACTTTTCTTGCTAGTGAAGCTTCAAAAGAGCATAACTTTGCTCTAATGGCCTATGCTTCATCTTCGGTTCGATTACGAGGTATCTAATGATTCTACTTGTTCTTTTAAATCATGTCATGATAACTTAGAATCTCAAAAGCTATCACCGAAAGTATGAGAAAAGAAGTAGAAAGGCGACTATGGACAACTTAGGTTATAGAGTTGGTCTAGAGAGTGTGGAAGAGAAGCTTAAAATCTTGTATTAAATGTGAGTTTGAGTATGTAGATAAGATCAATATACTAGGTGGTGAAATTGATCTTAAGAATAGAGATTAAGATGCTTAAAGATAAACTAGCGAGAGGAGAGAGTGTAAAACAAAAGGCCCTAGAAGAAAAAGAAAAACATGTTGTTAGGGTTGCTAAAACACAATATGCTTCGATCTAGTAAATAAACCAATAGGTCAAAATTGTTCAAAGATGGTCTTGGTCTTGGATACAATAATATGCCACCACCCTCTTTTATGAAACATGCACCACCGCTAAAGAACTGTCATTTAGTAGTGAATTCGGTTTTAACAAACACTGTAGAAGGGTCAAGTAATCTTGAAACACCTAAGATAGGTTCGATAAGTCATCGATGCTCCCACAATTGAAGATTGGGAATCGATTCGAGGAAGATAGATCTGAATCAACTCAACACGAAAAGATAGAACATGTTAAGAAAGTTGATTTTAAACAAGCCAACCTTGTACCTAGATTTGGAGCTCAAATTACCAAGAAAGTAGTTGAGTACAAGGAAATACCTAGGGAACAAATGAAAAATATATACCTAGGGGTAATCGGAGAAGCTTAAATGGCCTAATTTCTAACAGATTAGGTGATGAGTTTCAATGTGTCAAAAAAGCTTGTTATTGTATGTGGTAGTTTTGAGCACTTACGGAGAAATTGTCATAAAAGCAGACCACAAGTTTGGAATCATTGGAGGAGGGTAAATCATCAAAACTTTTCAAAGAAAACAAACCCTCATCCTAATAGTAACATGATTCCTAGGCGGTGTTGATGAGGAATGGGAAAACAAAATCAATTGTCACTCTTGCACCTAAATGGGTTCCAACCATCGCTAAGCAAAATGTAAACACGGCTAAGCGAGTCAAACCATCGATAAGCAAAATATCACCACCGAAACAAAAGAAGTTTTAAAAATTCCAAAGGTGATAAGCGACACGGTGGTTGGAAATCATTTTATGTTGTTAAGGCCTCGACAAGTTGGCAATGGAAGCCTAAGACCAAGGTTTTACATCATGTCAGCTGTGCATCAATGGACCTAAAGAAATTTGAATATTTTGATGCAGGGGCGGACCCAAGTCGAGATTGGCTTGGGTCCACAAAAGAACTAACTTGTTTAATTTCATGTGCGGGGCAATCTACAAGATGAGCTAAAAGATAAAGGAGTTTTTGATAGTGGTTGCTCTGGGCACATGACTTGGGATGGGAGCAACACGGAAGATTTTGAAGCTTTTGATGGAGGATATGTGGCATTTGGCAATGATCCAAAGGGAGGAAAGATACTTGGCGAGGCACAATCGAGCAGGAATTTAGACTTTGAAAAAGTCTATTTGGTCTGAGGACTTAAGTATAATTTATTCGGTGTTTCTCAAATGTGTGATAAGAAAAAGCGGGTACTTTTGGTGAAAATGAGTGTGTGGTGTTGTCTCCGAGTTTAAGATGCACGATGAGAAGTTTATACAACTTAGGGTACCTAGGAAGGAAAATATATATTGTTTTGATCTTAAAGATGTTCTTCCTAATAGGTCCTTATGTTTGTTTGCTAAAGCATCGTAGATGAGTCAAAATTGTGGCATAGAAGGCTAGGTCACCTCAATTACAAAACAATCAATAAAGCGGTAAAGGAAACTTAGTGAGAGGGTTACCTTCTAAGGTTTTGAGTGTAAAGATTTGTGTGTGGCTGTCAAAAGGAAAACAACATAGAGCTTCTTGTAAGACCAAAGCTGTTAACACCATAACACAACCTTGTTTATGCTTCATATGGACTTATTTGGACCTACCTTTGTTAAGAGTTTGAACCATAAGCGGTATTGCCTAGTTATCACCGATGATTATAGTAGATTTTCTTGGGTATACTTTTTGGTCGCTAAGAGTGAAACTAGTGAGATCCTCAAGAGTTTCATTACTAAGATAGAAAATCTAGTAAACCATAAGGTCAAGGTAATCGAGATGTGATAATGGGCGAGTTTAAGAATGATGTGATGAATCGGTTACGTGTAGCTAAGGGTATAGAGAGCAGTTTAGTGTTGCTAGAACACCACAACAAAATGGTGTGGTGAAAGGAAAAATAGAACACTAATTGAGGTTGCTAGGACCATGTTGTCGAGTCTAAGTTACCAACTACCTTTTGAAATGAAGTGTGTAGGAAGCGCATGTTATGTGCGAGAATAGAAGTAAGGTAGTGAAGCCTCATAACAAGACCCCTATGAGTTGTTACATGATAGGAAGCCAATGATTGCATTCCTAAAACCTTTTGGGTGTCTGTTACCATCTTGAATACCATAGACTACCTAGGCAAGTTTCAAGAAAAAGGCGATGATGGATACTTTTAGGCTATTCTTCAAATAGCAAAGCCTTTAGAGTATACAATAGGAGGACTAGAATTGTTGAAGAGAACTTACATGTTCAATTCAGTGAAAAGACTCCTAGTGTTGAGACCAAAGGACCAGACTGGTTGTTTAACATTGATATGCTAACCAAATCTATGAATTATGAGCCTATCATTGCAAGAACTTCCACTAATGTTAATGCAGGTACACAAAAGGATTCTAATGCTGGAACAACTTCTAAGGAAGCTGATTCTCCAAAGGAGTTCTATTTGGTTGAAAAGTGGAAAGCTGGTTCTGTTCCTTCCATCATTGATAAGCAAGGTCCCACTGATGATGAAGTACTGAAAGATGGAGGCACTGTTGATCATCATCAAGATAAGGATGAGTTGTTGAAAGATAACTCAGTGTCGGTAGAAGAAATTGAAAAGAAGAAAAAGAAGTCGCAAGCTTTGCTAAGCCTCTTGAAAGCTTCGCTAAGCCAACTAGAACCCGACAAGCCATCTTCTACCACCGATAGTCCAAGTGAAACCCGGATACAAGTCTCGGTGATAGTACTTTCTTTGGACCACATGCAAAGCCATTATTTGATGATGAGGAGTATCCACATGATCCTTCCATGCACGCTTTGATAGAGATTGATACTCCTACGATGATGAAGACATGGATGATTTCTTCAATCTTGATTTGACTAACTTGGAAAGCGTAATTAATGAAAGTCCAATCACCACTACAAGGATTCACAAGATTCATCCCAAGGAACAAATACTTGGAAACTTGAATACTCCAGTTCAAACAAGAAGCGAGGTTAAGAACATCGAACCCTTTCACGAACATGGGTTCTTTGCAAGATCTCTTCACAAAAAAGCAGTCATAAAGATCGCAAAATTGCTTGTTTGCTTGTTTCTGTCTCAAAAGGAGCCAAAAGAGTGGAAGAAGCTTTATCGAAGAAGGTTGGGTAGAATCAATGCAAGAGGAGCTTCTACAGTTTAAGCTACAAGAGGTTTGGACATTGGTTGATCTTCCAAATGGGAAGAGGGCAATTGGGACTAAATGGGTGTTCGAAACAAGAGGATGAAAGAGGAATTGTGGTAAGAAACAAATCAAGGTTGGTTGCTCAAGGATACACACAAAGCGAAGGTTTGGACTATGATGAAGTGTTTGCACCGGTTGCAAGGATAGAGGCTATTAGATTATTTTTGGCTTATGCTTCATTCAAGAATTTTGTTGTGTATCGGATGGATGTTAAAAGTGCATTTTGTATGGCACAATTGATGAGGAGGTTTATGTTTGTCAACCTCCGGTTTTGAGGATCTGATCATCGACAAGGTTTATAGGGTGAGAAAGGCTATGTATGGGTTGCATCAAGCTCCTAGGGCATGGTATGAGTGCTGTCTACTTATTTGATGGACAATGGGTTTAAAGAGGTCGATTGATAAAACTTTGTTCATTAGAAAGCACAAGGATGATATTCTATTGGTTTAGGTTTATGTAGATGACATCATCTTTGGCTCTACAAACAAGGAGCTATGCAAGGATTTTGAGAAACTTATGCATGATAAGTTTGGATGAGTTCTATGGGAGAACTCACTTTCTTTTGGGGCTCAGGTTCAACAAAGGATGATGGTATCTTCATCGGTCAAGATAAGTATGTAGAGATGTTTTGAAGAAGTTTGGGTTTCAAGATGTAAAGAGTGCAAGTACACCTATGGAGACTCGAAACCTCTGCTACCGGATGATGGAAGTCCCAAAGTTGATTTGAAGTTGTACAGATCCATGATTGGATCTTTGATGTATCTTCTTCGCATCTAGGCGGATATTATGTTCTCGGTATGTGTGTGTGCAAGATTTCAAGTCACACCAAATACCTCACACATGAATCTTTGTTAAGAGGATCTTTAGATATCTTAAAGGTCATCCTAAATTGGGCCTTTGGTACTCTAAGGATTCCCTTTGATTTGGTGGCCTACGAGATAGTGACTATCTTGGAGCTAGTTTGGATAGGAAGTCTACTCTTGGAGGATGTCGGTTTTGGGAAGCAGATTAATTTCTTGGCGGTGTAAAAGCAAACTATTGTGGCTAATTCTACAACCGAAGTTGAATATGTGGTTGCCGCTAGTTGTTGTGGTCAAGTTCTTTGGATTCGAATCAATTCTTTGGATTTTGGGTACAATTTTATGCATACTAAGATTTACATTGATAATAACAATACAATTTGCATTATTAAAAATCTGTTTTACATTCTAGAACTAAACATATTGAGATAAGGCATCACTTTATTAGAGATTGTAATGAGAAAAGGTTGATTCAAATGGTAAAATCCATACCGATTTCAATGTTCTTGATCTTCTCACTAAAGCTTTTGATGTGGGAGGTTTGATACCTTGTTGTTAGTATTGGAATGATTAATCTCTAAACTCTCAAATTGTTTTGTACCGGTTTGTATAAGTATTGGATTGTTATTATGTAATCTTAGTATTGCTATCTTTGTTTCTAACCACGATAGTTTTGTTCAAACCATCGCTTGTTGTTACGTGTTTCCACTAACCATTTTGCGGATAAAAGACAAGTCATTATAGAAGCTAAAGAAATCTTGAAGTTAAATTGTTCATTCATTCATCAAAGCAGTTTACGACTTACGACACAATGAAACTTCAAGTACAAATTAAAAGACTACTTCTATACATGATTTCCTACTGCTATCCTCGCTCATATCGTCCATTCCAGCTGCTGGATATGCATTTGTGATATGCATGACCGGTATGATGAAGATGCTAAGGATCAAAATGGGAAGGATGGATTGATGAAAACGAAGATGATGAAGATGAATACAGTAGATGAAGCACAAAGGACATAGTCATATCATACTTGCATCTACTGGTTTCACCAAAAAGCATCATTCCATTTTCCTTTTTCCTTTCCCCTTACGATGTGAAGAAGCACCACAACTTGGTGCGGAAGACCAAGAACCACCTCTTTGTCCTTGGGGAGTGGTGGGTTTCTTGCTCGTGGTCTTGGTTGGGGTTTGGATTGGGATGATGAAGGTTGGAGGTTTGAAGTTCTCTTCTTAGAAGAGCCATCAGAGTCTTCAGAACCCTCACTAAGATCCACCACACTGTCATCTTCAGATGATGGAAGAAATGGGGATTTTCTTGGTCTTGGTTCTTGTGGAGGAAAGTAGGACTGCCATGGGTTACCATCTTCACTTGATGATGAAGATGATGAAGAGGATGAGGAGGATGTTAGATCAACCACCTCTGGTTTATTCCAACTAGGGTTCCACATTGTGATTGCAGTTGATTGGGGATTTTGGAGCAATTAGGGTTTTGATATTGATTGGTGTGTGCGTTATGTAAGATTTGGGTTCTTTATATAAGCAGAGTTAAGGGTTATGGAAGTAAATAAGGGGCAAGTTAAATGTGGTTGAGGAGTTAATGAGATTCTTGGGCGTTGGACTGATATTAGTTCTAGAAGTTGACCATATTGACTTACCTGTTCTAAACCACGGATAGGTCTTTTGGAACCACTTCTGGCTCTTTCTAACCACTGACAACAATAACCTTCTTCTCTGTGTTTGTTTTGTGTTTTTGTCTTGCAGGTATGAAGGATTTGTGTACATAGGAGCTGGTGTGTTAGCTGCTTGTGTTAAAAAAAATGTGTAATCCTTCATAATTTTGTGAGATCTTTCTTATTTTGACACAGATTTACTTGCTGTATCTCTTGGACATTTGGAAGAAGTGATTCAATGTATCCAATGATGGTATGTTTCAACCGCGGATAGCTGTTTTGGAACCGCGGATAGCATGTTTCTTAGTTTTGGATACTACAAGGGCTGTTTGGTAACATTGGCAAAAGTATATTTATCTCCCCAAATCACGGATGGATCATTTATTTGATCTTGAAATCACGTCCAATTGGCGCTCAACATTAACCCTAATCACTTTCTTTGCATAATTCACAAAACCCACGTCATACCCATCATTATTCACAATGGCGGAAACGTATTCCACTACACATAACCTAGTTGCCAACCTCACCAAAAACAATCGATCTGAAGGGTTTCATCAAATGATTGATTTCCTAGTTCACGATCCCATTCACTATGCCTTATGATTAAACCCACCATTCTTAAAGCCTACATACATCAATTACGGAGGAATGCTACACTTGAAGAGGTTGATGGCGTGGAGGTGTTTAGCTTGTTGTGGATGAGCATGCTATTTACATTCTTGAGGAGATCATTAGGGAGGTTTTGAAGTTTGATGATCTTGATGGTATTGATAATCTTTCGGATGTTGAGATTGTTCTTTGGTTTAGAGATTAGGATATACACACAGGGGTGAAAAGGTACAATTCTTTAAGAGTTTGTTTTCGAAACAATGGAAGTTTTTGATTCACACCTTGTTGATGTGTATGAGTAATAAGACCACTGGGTTTAATGACTTTCCTTCAAAAATTGCTACTGCTATTATTTGTTTGTCTGATGGAAGGAAGTTTAATTGGTCTAGGATGATATATGAGGGGCTAGTTCAAAACATTAGGAAGAAGGGTAAATACTATTTGTATCCTAGGTTTGTTCAACTGATTGTGGAACATCAAATAGAGGAACCTATTGAGCATACTAGGGAGTATGAAGTTCATCATATGCTTCCTAAGGTTTTTGCACATATGAGGAATCAGCCACAGAATGTACAAATTAGAGATGTTCCTTTATTTCCTCACATGCTTACTTTGCCTACTGATTCTGAGTTTGATGAAGGTCTTGAGTCTCAACCTCTTGTCACTGAACCCACTGATAGTACATCTCAAAACACTGACAGTATCATTGCAACCACTGTTAGTGCAACTCAACCTACTTCTAGTCAAACCCATATAACTGTTACACCTATTGTATGGACTAGGAGACAAAAGGGCACTAAGCTTCCTCAGGCTAGTGTTAGTGGTGTTGATCATGAGGCTGTCACAAGGAGTGGAGGTGACATGATTGGAAGGGCTTCCACTACTGATTCATGCTTAGATGCTGGTCAGGATAGTGGGAACATCAATAAGACCCAACCTTTGGCAACTCCTAATGTGGAAAGTTCCTTGGAACTTAACACAGGTGGAGGAATCCTAGCCAATTGGCGCTAAGGGTGCATAGATGATCGGGCAAGGTCGATGCTATGTTTACTTTATCCAAGGATTCACCTCTCGGAGCGGGTTACACACTCAAGTGATGAGGATAGTTTGGAACATGAACATGAATTGACGGATCCTACACGGTACATAATGACTTTTCCAATGAACCACCTCTCGGACCCGGTTCACACAGTCGAAGTGGGAGGATATTCTTGAACGTTTTAATGAATTGACGGCTAAATGTACCAAAATGGAGGAAACAATCTCAAGTCTTGAGGAGTTGGTGTGTTTCGAGGTAAAGATATTAGGAGATTGAAGCACACGGTATTGGTTTTGGAGAAAGTGAGAAGACACAGGGTTCTTTGTGTTGAGATCTATGAGGAGAAAGAAAAGAAGGTGGACTCTCTCCGACTCTCGAATATGGAGGATGTATCCAAGCAGGGGAGGAGTGAAGGCATGAATTCGGGGAGGTGGATGGATGTATCATGTTGGTGTACCTATGGAAGAAGATGTTGATAGTGGAGATCAAGATTTTTGGTATCGATAAAGATGGGAATGAGGCGGTTCTTGAATGTTTGAAGAATGTTGTAGAAGATGAAGTAGTGCGAGGACACAACCAGCGATAGTATGTGCGCAACCACGGTTAGTACTACGGTAACCACCTGCTGCAGTTTCGGACATGGCAATTATACCACTACTCTTGTCATACCCATCGCTATCATAACCACTTCCACTATTGTCACAACTCTCTGTATCACCACCTAAAACTAAAGAAGTAGAGAAAGAAGCTGCAAGTACCTTGATAAATCTAAGCAAAACCTCATCTATTTCTACACATGTCATTGCACCTGTTTTATCTGTTCAATCTACTGCAACCAAACCTAAAGGTAAAAGTTTAGTTATTGGTGAACCTTTGAAGAAGAAAGTGGTTCAATCGATATTGGAAAAGGTAAAGGGTTCTTTGTACGAGTGAAGTTTAAAAGTAAAGCGAGAACAAGAAGCTTATGATGAAGAGTATGCAAAAGTATTATAGGTGATGATCAAGCGACTTTAGAGAAAAGGAAGCAAGAAGAAGAGGAAGCTAGTCGAGATGGTTAGCTACATGGTATGAATCACAAAACTATCTTCAAGCTTCTCAACAAATACATGATGAGTATCTTGCACAAGAATGGGCTTTGTTGGATGATGAGGAAAGAGCTAGACTTTTGGGTCTATGGGCAAGGAGGATTGGTAAAAGCAGAAAGCAAGTTATAAGAAAGAAACCTCCTTCAATTGCACGGATGAGGAATGTATTGATGAAGATTATTAAGAATTCGGGCATTCATGTTCACGATAATCTTAGTAAATGTTCATTTGAAAGAATTTTGGAGATTTATGAAAGATGTATGAGGATTAATAATGATGAGTTCGTCCAATGAATTCTAAGAAGGAAGAAGAGTGGATTCAAAGTAGACACAAGAGAAAATCGAGCTTTAGGAGACATCGATTCTAAAAGATTGAAAGTAGTTGAAGATGTTAATCAAATTATTTCTTATGAGTTTAAGCTTAAAGTTGGAAGTGAAGGAGTTTGGAAAATTCAAAGACTCAACAATGAAGTTTATGAGTATAATAAATTTTCACAGATGCTTGATATTTTGATAGAGATGATTTGATGAATCTTTGGATACTTTACAAGAATAAGTTTGGTGAAGTACATCCAAATGATTATCATGAGAGGCGGTTTATCATCATTTGAAGATTTTATTTGAACCTACTCATGATGAACACGAATGGCAAGGACTCTACAATGGTCATGTTACAAGATGGTTTTATATCAAACTTGTGGAGTTCATGTTTTAACATTTCGGAAAGGTTATTCATATGCTTGTAGAAGGTGATTATCCTCAATTGAATAAGCATCCGTGAATTATTGCTCGGATGTTAAAACTCCTGGTTGTATCAAGATGTTGTTGCCCTATGATGGTCAAGCTTACAACTTGTTGCTGAAGTATGAGAACATTCTTAAGGCTAGTAAGTGTTTGGCTACATCCTCCAATTCAGATGTTTTGAGCTTAAAGGAAACTTGAGAATTCTATTGGAATGTATCAAGTTTAGGGGAGGATTGTTGGGTTTTAGGTTCCTTGGATCAAGAATTACTCTAAGTACTGGAACCACGGACAGGTTTGATATAACCACGGACAGAAGAATGTAACCGCTGATGAAGACAAACCGCGGCTAGTAGTATTGTGTAACCACGGATAATATATTGTAACCACTGCTAGTCTTGTATAGTCGGTTTAGTTTATTGTATTAGATAAATATGGAAAAGATATTTATCTTGTAGGTTACGTATTGTATAATGTATAGGACTCCTTAGCCTATAAAAGGAGGTCCTAGGTTAGGTTAGATATACGTAAGTTTTATATCTAAGGTCGATACACTTCAAGGTTGCAAAACCCTAATACTGTAAGAGTATTCGTATTAATAAATAATATTGAGGTGTTGAATGTTTATTGTTCTTCTTCTTAAGATTAAGTGTTAAATTCGCGTAATACTTAATAAGCTTTTGTTACAAGTCGGTTTCTATATTAGATCCTTGTTTCGATTGTTTTTTTCTGCTTTTAGGGTTGTTTTAGTTCTGCGTTCTGATGGAGAGGGTGGTTAGTTCGAGTTAGATGAAAACATAAAACTTGTTTCATGTTCCAATACCGAAGGTGTAAGTGGTGGGGATGCTGCTTCTGTTTTCACCAATAAACAAGAGGAGTCGATTCCTCTTGTTTCTAGCCCTAGTCATGATGCACCTAGTCATGACACGCCTGAGGGTCATGATACTTTATTGAAAATTCATGCTATTGAAAAACATATCTTTGAGGGAAAACTTGTTCTTGTGGGTGGCGATAGGCAACCATTAAAACTAGTTGTGACAGTGGATGCTACTACTTCTACTAGGGCTAATCCATTTGAGCATCTTAAGGTGCCACAGTCACAGAAGGAGCTAGAGGAGATGCTTACTGCTATTGGTTATTATTCGAAACCTCCTCATGGTACGAGTGTTCCTATGGCTTCTAATGTTAATGATAAGGTAGATACGAATGCAAATGGGGCTGTTGGTATTGAGAAGGTTGGTGTGGATGCTTTGAAACAACCTTCTACATCGTATGCTGGTGTTGCTTCTACTGAACCTAAGAAACACACGTCAATCTTTCGTAGGTTGGAGTGTAATAAGAAAGCTAATGGTGTGGATCTTTTTGTCCTGATGAAAGTGGTTGAAGAGGTGAACACTAGGTTTGAGAATACTTTGCATGGGTGTTTCCTTGGTCAACGGCTTGCTTTTCCTGTTGTTGATTACTTTGTACGCAATGTGTGGGCTAAGTTTGGTATACAAAAGGTAATGATGAATGCAAAGGGGTTCTTCTTTTAAAGTTCAATTCAAAGAAAGGTGTTGATGATGTTCTTGAAAACGGTCCCTGGTTGATTAGAAATGTACCTATTATTCTTAAACCATGGACATTGAACACCAACTTACTTAAAGAGGATTTGACCAACATCCCGGTGTGGGTTAAATTCCATGATGTTCCTCTTGCTATGTTTTCTGATGATGGCCTTAGTCTCCTTGCCACATTGATAGGCTCGCCCAAAAGGTTAGATTCTTTCACTAGAAATGTGCAAGGACTCGTAATGTAGTAGTTTTGCTAGATGCATGATTGAAGTGAAGTCGGATGAGGTGCTTAGGGATAGCCTCATTGTTGAGATACTGTTACTTGATGGGCGGGTTCGACTATTGAGAAGATACAGTTGAATATGAGTGGAAACCACCTCATTGTGATAAACGTAAGATTTTGGTCATACTCTAATTGAATGTCCTAAAGTTGTTGAACCTCCCGCTCGACCTACTAAGCGTGTTAATGATGGTTTCAAGACGGTTAATAACAAGAAGAAGGAAAGCAAAGTGGGTCTACTATTTCGGGTCAAGGAGGGTTTACTAAACTGTTGTGGGTAAGCAGCTTCAATATCAACCCAAAAGACTCCTCCCGAACCTAATAAAGTGGAAGTCACTAAGAACGCTCGACGTGGCTAGTTCGAGTGGAACAAAGATATCTACATCTAACCGGTTTGATGCTCTTAATATGGAACATACGGATGCGTTTGGTACTCCTTCTAATGACACCAACAAGGGTGTGGATTATGGTCGTACAATGGAAGTTAATGAAGATAAGTCTACTAAGACAGTAATCGCATCACAAGAACCCTTGTGAGTGATTTGAAAGAGATGGAGTCGGTGTGGCTCTATAACTAGTGATTCTTGTAATCCACCCCCTTCTACTAAGAGAGTTAACCCTTTTCTAAAGTGGGAGAGATCGTGGTTTCTGATTCTGAAGATGAGGTGGTTGCTAACCCATTTGATGAGTCTGCTAATCTATTCGGTGGTGGCCAAGAGTTTGAAGATGAGTATGATGACTATGACTACGATGACTATGCAAATCAGGTTTATGATCTTCCAGGGTATTTGGATGCCATTAATGCCATGTATGGTACCAAGCTTCAAGGTCCTAGGAAGTAATTTTCTTTCGTTATGTCCTATGTTATCATTTGAATAGTAGTTTGTTTTCTTGTTTAGAAAATAGGAAGTATCTTGTTATGTAAGCTTTATGCCTATGTAACGGGCTGAGATATGGGACTTCACTCATATCCATTGTACTTAAACGTTTTTTTGGTTAATATATAAACCAGTGTGCAGGATTACTCCCCTTTACCCAAAAAAAAGATAGATGTAGGATGGTAGCCCGTATGGTTTTTGTTAATACAAATGTCGTCATTAAACGTTATTTATATTTTTTATCTTTACCTAAGTTTTGTTAACGACAAAAGTAAATTTAATTTTTATAAAGCTTAAAACTTTTCAAGTTTAATAGATATTAAAACAAGCTTTTTCAAATAATATATTCATCACTCAAGCATTTACATTGTGATTAATCATATCTTGATTTGAATATAAACCGTAATGTATGATAGTAGTTTTTAGAATGTTTTAGTATCTTAAAAACTAAACATTACATATGTATTTACATATTTCTAAAATTAGAAAAACAAACACATGACATCATGTGATGCATCATTGAAATCCTTGGAAGATTTCACTAGATACTTTGTGTAGATTTAGGCCCTACATATCTTACACAATCTTGCATAGATATGGTTGAATTTGATAAGATTTTGAGATCTTGCTGTCACACCTCGGCGGCACCAAATGTTAACACGGGCGGAACCCTTTCAAGGGTTCCGTGGTCCGTGGTGCTTGCTGATGTTTTTGGCTATAAATAGCAAAGCCAAACCAAGTAGTTTTTCATCCCTCTCTATCATTCTCTCATACATTCCTTCTCTCTAACCTTTCTAACTCAGTTTCATATCATATTAGTGATCTCTTTTGTAGCAAAGAAGATCAAGGCACATTCAAGCTTCAACGAGAAGTTGGAAGTCTTGTTTGTTTGTTGTTGTATGATCGTGTGTTGATTCATACCTCATTTTTGTACCAAACCATCATAATCTTGTAAGTGTGAGTGGTTATTATTTTAAACCTTAAAATACATTGTGTGTGGGAGTGGTTGTACCCTTGAAAAGAACTCGACATTTAGCTTAGTGTCGGAAATAGTGTGTGGCGAAGTGTAAACGTTTTCTCCGCGGTGAAAGGAGCTTGTTGACTAGTGAAGTTAAACTCGAGTGTGAGACTTGGGAGTGGAGTAGGGCAAGGAAAAGAGTCCTTGTAGACCGAACCACTATAAACAACTTGTTGTGGTTTGATTGTTCTTTCCTTATCTACTCTTTATATATTGTTTGCATATTTCACTAACATATCTAAGATCAATATCAATTGATCTTTCAATAAGTTTCAAAACAAAGTTTTTAATCGGTAAACTATTCAACTCCCCTTCTAGTTTTCCACAATTGGTACTAGAGCCTCGTTGCTCAAGAATTTCTAAAATATATTGTATTTTATAAACTTGAAATGATCCATGGATTCTGAAAACTTTAAAGAAGGGCAATCTATGCAAAGACCACCACTCTTTGAAACCAATGTATTTATCTATTGGAAAAATCGTTTTGAAACATATGTAAAATCAAAAGATATAGATCTTTGGTTTGTTATTGTTAAAGGGGATTTTAGTTCTACAACAAAAGATATTTAGGTTGATGAACAAAAGAAATTAATTATTAAAAATAATGAAGCTAAAATGATGCTTTATAATGCTTTGCCTAGAAAAGAATATGAAAGAATTTTTATGTGTGAAACCACCAAAGATATTTGGGAATCTTTGATTGTTACCCATCAAGGAAATTCACAAGTCAAAGATAACAAAATTGATCTTCTTGTTCAACAATATGAACAATTTGTTACCCCTAAAGATGAAACCATTGATTGTGGCTTTGCTCGCTTTAATACCATTATTACATCACTTAAAGCACTTGATGAATCTTTTAGTAGTAAGAACTTTGTCAGTAAATTTCTTAGAGAACTCCATCCGAAGTGGAGAGCTAAAGTGACGGCCATTGAAGAATCAAAAGATCTCTCAAAAATGTCACGAGACGAGCTAATCAGAAACCTCAAAGTACACGAAATGGTGATGGAGAAAGATTCGGAAATCATCAAAGGAAAAAGAGAGAAAATCAAATCCGTTGCTCCAAAAGCAAGAACAGAATCAAGTGATGATGACGAATCTTGCTCCGGTAGTGAATATGAAGAGTATGCCATGGCCGTTAGAGATTTCAAAAAGTTCTTTAGAAGAAGAGGAAAGTTTGTAAGACAACCTCGAGAAGAAAAAAAGCCATTCCAAAAAGATCGGGATGACAAAAAAGGGAAAAGGTGAAAGAAAGTGCTTTAGATGCGGTGATGCAAGTCATCTAATAGGAGATTGTCCCAAGCCACCAAAAAGCAAAACTCAACGAGCTTTTGTAAGTAGTGCTTGGAGTGATAGTGAAGATGATGAAGATTCAAGCAAGGAGGAGATCGCTCGAATGGCGCATGAGTCAAGCGAGGTATCAAAACTTCCCTAGACCATATCAAACTCCAGATTATATGTCACGGAACTCTTACCCATCATTTTCATACATAAATCAAGTAAATGGTATGTTTAACCCAAACGGACCCATGAGATATTGGGGACCAAACGCTTGAGTTATTTGTGTCTTAGGTATGCTTGAAAGTTGGATTGGAACCTGATGAGTGGATAAAAGATACTGGATGCTCACGACACATGACGGGCAACAAAGTCTCTTCTCAACATACCAAGAGTATGACGGAGGTAATGTCACTTTGGTAGCAACCTCAAAGCAAAATTATTGGCAAAGGTACGATCATTATAACTCCCTAACTATTGAAAATGTTGCTCATGTCAATAGGTTAGGATTTAATCTACTTAGTATTAGCCAATTATGTGATAAAAAGTATAAAGTACTATTTGAAGAAAATGGTAGTAAAATACTAAAAGATGGTATCACCAAAGCTAAAGGAGTTAGGAAAAATAACATATACGTTATGAAAATAGATAATACATCTAATGACAAACTTTTTTTAACAACAATAGATAATAGCTCAACTCTTTGGCATAGACGCTTAGGTCACGCTAATATGAGACATATATAAAACCTATCTTCAAAAAAGCTAGTTAGGAATTTACCAAAACTTAAATATGACCAATATTTTTGCGACGCTTGCAAAATTGGTAAACAAACCCATAGTAGTCATAAGGCTCAAAACATGGTGTCCACATCTAAGTGTCTATAACTTTTGCATATGGACTTGTTTGGTCCATCCGCTATAAGAAGCTATGGAGGCAACTTATACACTTTGGTCATGGTAGATGATTACTCAAGGTTTACTTGGACGTTGTTTTTAAAAACCAAAATTGAAGCTTTTGATAAATTTGAAATTCTTAGCAAGAAAATTCAAAATCAACTAGGTGTTAAAGTTGTGTCGATCCGAACAGATCATGGTCGTGAATTTAACAATGAAACACAATTTGGAAACTTTTGTGATGAAAATGGTATAACACATAACTTTTCGGCTCCTCGAACACCTCAATCAAACGGAGTCTTAGAACGTAAAAATAGAACCATTCAAGAAATGAGTAGAACAATGTTAAATGAACAAAACATTCCTCAAAAGTTTTGGTGTAACGTTGTTGATACTTCAACATATATTTTAAATAGAGTCCTAATACGTCCTTTCTTAAACAAAACACCATATGAGCATTATAAAGGTGTAAAGACAACTTTAGGATATTTTAGAGTATTTGGATGTCAATGTTTCATTCTTAATACTAAAGATTATCTCACCAAGTTTGACCCAAAGTCTTATGAAGGTGTATTTCTTGGTTACTTTCAAACTAGTAAAGCTTACATTGTCTTAGATAAAGAAACAATGAGAGTCGAGGAATCGTTGAACATAACATTCGACGAAAGTCCACCTCCCTCTAAGACATCACCTTTGGTAGATGATGACTTAGTTGAAAGTCAACTTGTAGAAAGTCAAAAAATAATTGTAAATGACAAGGAAGATGATCCATTAAATAATGAGATTATAAACATCAAAGAATCCAAAAGTCATCCTCTAGAAAAGGTCATAGGACAACTAAATCAAAGAACCTTAAGATCACAAGCCCACAAACAAAGTAATCATTTTTGTTTTGTGTCTACCATCGAACCGAAAAACATAAATGAAGCAATAAAAGATGAATCTTGGGTAATTCCTATGCAAGAAGAGTTAAACCAATTCGTTATAAATGATATTTGGAAATTAGTTCCAAAACCTAAAGATCAAACTATAATTGGAACGAAATAGGTTTTTCAAAATAAAATGGATGAAAATGGTGCAGTGTCTAGAAACAAAGTTAGGCTTGTCGCACAAGGTTATAATCAACAAGAGGGGATTGATTATGATGAAACTTATGCACCAGTAGCTAGGCTAGAGTCTATTAGAATCTTACTTGCATATGCATGTGCTTATGACTTTAAATTATTTCAAATGGATGTTAAGAGTGCGTTTCTTAATGGGTTTATTAACGAAGAAGTATATGTTACTCAACCTCCCGGTTTTACCGACTTTGAGAAACCACATCATGTCTTCAAACTCAAGAAAGCATTATATGATCTTAAGCAAGCACCAAAAGCTTGGTACGATAGACTTAATACTTTTCTTGTTGAGAACAAGTACACCATGGGATTAGTAGATAATACTTTTTTTACCAAGAAAAAAGAGTCACACATTATCATTGTTCAAATATACGTTGATGACATCATATTCGGATCAACTTGTCAAGAACTATGTGATGATTTCTCTAAAATCATGAACGATGAGTATGAGATGAGTATGATGGGCGAATAAACTTCTTTCTAGGACTTCAAATTAAACAACTATAAGATGGCATATTCTTTAACCAATCTAAATGTATAAAAGATATGCTTAAGTAATTTGGTCTTGAAGACTCAAAACCAACTAAGACACCCATGTCTTCGGACACTAAACTCACCAAGGATGAGGAAGGCGAATCCGTAGATAACACTAAATATAGAGGAATGATTGGTAGCCTACTCTATCTCACGGCTAGTAGACCCGCCATTATATTTAGTGTTTGTCTATGTGCTCGCTTTCAAGAAAATCCAAAGGCATCACACATAGAAGCCTTGAAAAGGATATTTATAGACATTAAGGGAACAACATGTTTAGGATTATGGTATCCCAAAGGAACGGGTGTAGAAACTATAGTGTATGCCGACTCGGATCATGCGGTGACTATGTCGATAGAAAAAGTACAAGTGGTATTTGCACTTTTGTCGGACATTGTCTCACCTCATGGTTTGCAAAGAAGCAAACGGCTTTACCCATCTCAACTACTAAAGCCGAGTACGTCTCAGCCGGAAAAGCATGTCAACAAGCTCTTTGGATGAAGCAAGCTCTCGTGGATTACGGTATTCATCTCAACAATATTGTTATATTTTGCGACAACAAAGGAGCTATTGATCTCAGCAAAAATCCAGTCCAACATGCTCGTACGAAGTATATTGAAATCCTTCATCACTTTCTTCGTGACAATGTTCAAAAAGGGAACATCTCAATTGAGAAAGTGTCCTCCGAAGACAACATTGCCGACATTTTAACCAAGCCTCTCAAGCGAGAACCATTTAATCTTCTTAAACTTGGTTTGGGGTTAATGGAACCAAACATGTAGGTAAAACACGGTCTAAACCTTAAAACAAACAAAACAAATTTTTTTTGAACCTGCTATTGTACCCTCGGCACCAAACGACAACAAAGACGAAACCAATTTTTTGGTGGCCTCTGGTCTGTGGTGACTACAGTTTCAAAAATGCTACCTACAAAAAATCTTCCTCCTCACAAGCCACTTTACCAAAATGTGTAAACATTAGACACAACTCATTGTTGACATTTTCTCACCCACTAATCACTGGAGATAACATCATTGTAAGTATCCTAACTACATTTTATCTCTTAAATCTGAGTCTAGGATTCTAATTTGTGTACAAAATCATTACATGGGGATTATGTATACTCCTGTATAAAACATGGATTCAATTGGCAAATTGCATAACTAGTCATTGAAATTAGGTACTACATTGTCATATTGCATAAACAAATCATGTTTTCCACCAATCAAAAGGTAATGACTATAAGGTTTTATTCAAATAACCAAACACCCCATGTCAAAAAAAATTTTGAAAATCTTCTCACTTGTAGGAAAACAACTTTTCATTGTTAATACAAATAGAAACGTTAAATTTTCATCACTTGCATGCTCTTGAATACAAAAGGTATTGCATAACTAATATGCATTCCCAGGTATATTCAAATGAAGACACATTGAATTAAGAGCGTTTAGGTTATCTCATACCGTTTGCCAAACACCCCCACAAAAACCATTTTATGCATAAAATGAGTCGAGATAACTGCAACTCCAAATTGTTTTCATATAGACCCACACTAGAACCAAAATGTTGAGTTTACTCTCATTTTTAACATGCTAATTCTTGCTCATAGGAATAACCATGGTAGCCACAAGATTCTATGATCACAAGATACCCTTAACAACATTCCCAAACATCATAAAACAAAGGGACTTTCCAAGGAACAAGTCGAAATCTTTAAGAGTCTAGAATCAAGGTACTTCCATAAGGGTAGAACCATTCACTCCTCTTTTGTTGACAATACCAATCTCCGTCAAGAACTAGCCGCTATTCAATTCGATTGCCTCCTTGACCTCGATGAACCTATTTGTCCTAGGTTTGTGTTAGAGTTCTATGCTAGCGTCACCGGTTTCATTGATGAGGAATATGAATTTAGCCTAAGGTTTAGGATCAATCAAAACGACTAAACCATTTCCTTAACACAATTTGCTCTAGTGCTAGGAATTCCCAATCGAGGGACATGTGTCTACTCGGATAAGTGGTCACTCACTATCCTTGATGCAATCAATGACCGCTCTCTTCCCTACCAAAATCCTTTAGCGGATAAGGATGTCATCCATGAGCGCCTATTTACCCCAAGGAGTGCTCCAACCCGTGTGACTCAAAAGGGAAAGGAGGTGAACCGAGATCCATATGGAATGGAGCTCAATGAACTTAAGCCCAAATTTAAGAAATGGGAGGAACTACTTAGAGCCAACGTCATTAGCACCATAGGGAATAGGGATCATATCTACGCTTGCCTTTGTCACATGCTCTACAACTTGTCCACCCGTCAACCATTCAATTTAGCCTACTACATTGCTAGGAGAATGATTGATATTCCAACTCAAGGATCGGTTGTTCTTCTTTACGGGATTCTCACCCGTCTCTATAGAGCCTTTGCACCAAGCCCAAAAGGGTTGCGGCTTGACTATGAGCTCATCCCCCACATCTATGTGCCCTTGAGTGACGAGCGAGTGGCTAAGACTAAAGGTAAAAGGGCAAAACCTCCAACTCCTTCATCATCATCATCAAATAGCTCCGAGGATGGTCTACCAAATTCTCGCCTTCTGCCACAAGAGTACTATGCATCTCTCCTCGAGATTCAGAATGAATCGGCAGAGTTCAAGCAAACCAATGGGATGTTCAAATGCCTTGGTAGGATGATGACCAAGATTTACAAGAAGTTGGACAAGTGAGGGTCCTTTTAAGGAGTGTTTGGAACAAGACATTAACTTTAATGTTTGATACAATTTGGTTGATTTTAATTTGTAGGATGATAATATAACTCAAAACAATGATGTATGCCAACAATTTCATGCAGGGGGATAGCACAAGTGTGTTATCAAAGTTTACCCATTTTCACTTTAATGTGAAAATCATTCACCCTTGGTCAAAGTCTATGCTCCACTATGTTTGTGTATGTGTTATTTACTTTTCCTAACTAGAAATAATTAATGTCACATGTTTGGAGCAAAATTTCAGGTTTCAGAAAAGTCCCCGACCCTTTAAAAAGTGTTTTGTGGTGATTTTTGGTGTCCACGGATCAGACGGCACCAAAAGTTTGGTACTGTCTGTAATAGAAATTGGTACCTCCGTACCTGTACAGACGAACCAGGTGACACCCTTTTAAGGGTTCCGCCTGTGTAAAATTTTGGTGCCGTGGAGCCTACAGGTAATTTCATGAATTTTGCTTATTTCGACATTCCAAATTACCATACATTGCTTCTAAGTTAATCTTAACTAGTTACTACTCATATTAGAACTAGTATAACACACCTAGGCACATAGGATATCTATTTCCCACCAAAATTCAAAAATTTGAAAAATCCACCCAAGGAGCCCTTTTGCATAAAGGAAGGAACCAAAAATTTGGTTCCTTGCAATCCGTGGATAATCTGATTATTAGGATCTCATAATCATTAGAGCATATTTATTGCAAATCTTTTCCTCTTCACTCCATCCTTCTTGTATGGATTGACTTGGGTGATATAACTAGCATTAAACCCACTTTAAAATCATTAGAAACCTCATCTCTTCTATGGTTTAACATCAAATCAAACACATCTCCATAATTTTCCATTCCTATAAATTAAGAGCTTTTACCATGATCATCTACACACATTCTCAACTCTCACCATCTACTAGCAAAAGCTTAAGTCAAAATGAAAAAAACTTCACCATCAACCAAGCCTTGCAAGAAAACCGCTAGAATTAGCATAAGACCTTGTTGCTTTGTCAACATGATTTCTTCATCCGAGTCATCTCAACTAACCATCTCATCTCCCATAAGGGATGACACAAACCTTTCTTTGGCTACTCCTACACAACCTCCACAATCACCTATCACCATCACTACTCCACCACCAACAAAGACTCCAAGCTCACCACCACTGGCTCCCATCCAAACATCAAAAACACCATCACCTCCAAAATCTCCAACACTCATCCTATTGGAGTTATTCTCCACTCCACCTACTTCTCCAAATCCTTTCTTGGAGGACTTGGAAGATTTTCCTCCTAGGCCTAATCATCTACCACCACTACCGTCATTTGGTACTATTGAGCGGATTGCTCATGAGTCTCCAGGACTATCATTTGACCCAAACACCCCACTAGGGCCAAGACCTCTTCTCTTTCACCGTATCCACAAAAAAATCCATGGTCCTTTGTATGGGGATCAACCACTTCCTACATCAATGTCTCCTCACATAGAGGACATTGAGGAATCCATGTGGAAGATCATCCCACCAAAGAGGAGATTCAAGCCGAACTCCAACATCTCAAACAATTTTCAAATATGGTGGATTCTCATCTAAGTGATGCTATGCAAATTCAAAGTGCTTTGCTAGCCTCCATAATCACCACTCCAACCACCAACACCAACACCTCCACCATTCCACCACCACAAAATCATCAACCATACGACCCTCCTAGGCATGGTTGCTCCAATTGTGAGCAAACCGCCCGAATAACCGAACGGACCCGGGTGATGGTCCATGAGCTCCAAGAGGAAATGAGGTTCATCCTCAATCACATTCTCGAGCGCCTAAATGCTCTTGCTCATCTACCACCTCAATAGGAGGGTCCTAGATTATCTCTTTTAAGCATTTTTTATTTTCTAGGATTTTTCTTGTATTTTTTTTCTAGGATAATTTCTTTTTTAAGATTTTATCATTGTATTAAACATTTCATTGTGTTCTCCTTTCATGATTCTTAAATCATGAAAAATTTTAACAAATTAATGATGTTTCTTATATTGTGATGATGCTTATTACTAACTCTTGTATAATCTTTACATCTTTTATAAAAATAAAATTTATGTTTTGTCCTCAACAAAAAGGGGAAGATTGTTAATACAAATATCGTCATTAAACGTTATTTATATTTTTGATCTTTACCTAAGTTTTGTTAACGACAAAAGTAAATTTAAATTTTATAAAGCTTAAAACTTGTCAAGTTTAATAGATATTAAAACAAGTTTTTTCAAATAATATCTTTATCACTCAAGAATTTACATTGTGATTAATCATATCTTGATATAACTATAAACCATAATGTATGATAGTAGTTTTTAGAATGTTTTAGTTTCTTAAAAACTAAACATTACATATATATTTACATATTTCTAAAAATAGAAAAACAAACACATGAGATAATGTGATGCATCATTGAAATCCTTGGAAGATTTCACTAGATACTTTGTGTGGATTTAGGCCATACATATCTTACACAATCTTGCATATATATGGTTAACTCTGATAAGATTTTGAGATCTTGATGTCAGACCTCGGCGGCACCAAATGTTAACATGGGCGGAACCCTTTCATGGGTTCCGTGGTCCGTGGTGCTTGCTGATGTTTTTGGCTATAAATAGCAAAGCCAAACCAAGTAGTTTTTCATCCATTTCTATCATTCTCTCATACATTCATTCTCTCTAACCTTTCTAACTCAGTTTCATATCATATTAGTGATCTTTTTTGTAGCAAAGAAGATCAAGGCACATTCAAGCTTCAACGAGAAGTTGGAAGTCTTGTTCGTTTGTTGTTGTATGATCATGTGTTGATTGATACTTCATTGTTGTTCCAAACCATCATAATCTTGTGAGTGTGAGTGGTTAGTATTTTAGTCCTTAAAATACATTATGTGTGGGAGTGGTTGTACCCTTGAAAAGAACTCGACATTTAGCTTAGTGTCGGAAATAGTGTATAAGCGAAGTGTAAAGGTTTTCTCCGCCGGTGAAAGGAGCTTGTTGACTAGTTAAGTTAAACTCTCGGGTGTGAGACTCGGGGAGTGGAGTAGGGCAAGGAAAAAGAGTCCTTGTAGACCGAACCACTATAAACAATTGTTGTGGTTTTATTGTTTCTTTCCTTATCTACTCTTTATATATTGTTTACATATTTCACTAACATATCTAAGATCAATATCAATTGATCTTTCAAAAAGTTTCAAAACAAAGTTTTTAATCGGTAACTATTCAACCCCCCATTCTAGTTTTCCACAGTTTTTTTTTTCAACACTCTTTTCTTTTCTATTTTTTTTCTTTTTCTTTTTTTTCTGCATACACTTTTACTCTACCATCCTCTACGATAACATCATTATAATAGAATTTATAGGCACATCCCTACACTTGAGTTTTTATTACCCTAACACTAATTTGACCCGATTGAAAAGATCAAAACACTTGGAGTACATTATTACGTAAATAAATGGAATTTGAATTTAACGTTCCTTCCCGTCACACCATAAAATTTAACTTTACCCATGAGTCCCAATCGTCCCAAAACTGTGTACAAAGGATATGACTCGACTTAGCAACCATGCAAGTAACTAGATAATTGAACTAAGGGTTTAGTATGATAACAATAATGCACTAAAAGTAAGTGCATACAAGGTAGGCTAAGGCGATTTGGGTGTACATTTGGGGGTAGATTGTAAATAATGCTCTTCATTGATATTCTGAAAAACTGAAACATCACGAGAACCGTGAAAAAGATAGGCTCTGAGGGGTTAACTTGGGGTATCGTATACTAAAGATGAGTACAATGAAAGGGTGTGGGGGAATTACTCAACCGATGTGGAAGAAGTAATTATAATACGGGTATCAAATAAGGGTTATCCTAATGCCTCTTATCATTTAGTTATTCCTAACTACACAAGTGTAGTCTCACTAGCGATCTCAGAATGCATCACAAAACAAGTTCTAGAATCTATAATACTACTGGTACACTCTTGAAGCATTAAAGGTGAATGCTTTAATTCCTATAAATCTGGGGGCGAACCTCACATTTTTTGGGTGGAATTTGAGTGGTAAAGGGTTTTGTGCTAGTCATATAACTTCATATCCATGAGACGCTTTGTTAAGACTAATGGCCCACTTCTACATGTCATGAAATTTTTTTAAATTTGGTGCCAAAATTACCCTAACCGGTATCTCACATGGTTTATTACACAAATGAAATAGGACAAGACAAATAGTCAAGGATAAGCATAGTTTCAAAGTTCTTGTTTTATTCTTCCTCCCTACACTTAAACTGAACATTGTCTCCAATGTTCCCCGAAAGTATCAAAGTTATGATAATGGAATGTAATTAAAAGAGAAAGAAACTAATACTCCCATGATTAGCTCGGTAGGATCCGTGTGAAGTAGTGGTTAAATTCTTATCCAAGAAGAATATATGCGTGATAAGCTCCATCCAATACTATATTTCTTCTTATTGATAAATAAAACCTGCATAGTTTAAGAAAACAGATGAATCCTTCGCGTAAAATCGGTTGTAAAACTATATATGACTCTACTTAACTAGGATATAATGCTTGTGGAATGGATGGTTGCTGGAAAAATAAGACCTCAGCATTTCCAAAAATTTATAAGTAGCACAGAAAATGAGAGAAAGTAGATAAGTTGTTTCTGCTCCTCCTGACGCCGTCAGGTTATCCTGGCAGAAACCGGTCTGCGATTTTCTGGAAAATTTATATCTTTAGAATCTAGAAAAATTTTCTGCAAAACATCCATTATGACTCGATACAAACATTTGACTCTAACAAACACACATATATATCTTTTTCAAGAATTTTAATTCTCCCTACACTTATCCTTTTTGTAAAATACCTTTATATATAATTAAGACGGGGTTAAAGACAAAATAAAGCATTTTCACAAATTCAAACATGAGAATAAACAATCAATGAAAAGATATATGACACACAAACAAGCAAACAATTAAGTATGGGTTTCCTTCTACAAAGCGCTTTTCTTTATTTATGAGTCTTGTAGCTAGACTCGAAGTCGTGCTTCTACGTACCTATGTAAGTAAGCTTATCCTCAAGAATGTCGTAGGGATCAAACTTATCCTTTAAGTTCCTAGTGGTACGCTTAGTTCGGTATTCCTTTTCAAACTTTTCTCCATTGGGGTCATAGATCGTCATCGTAATGTGCCACTCTCCATTACCATCACTAAACACCATATTAAAATCCCTAACACTACCAAACAGCTTATTCGTAGCACCAAAACACAATAATCACAAAACATTTTCAGCAAAACACAATAAGCTTATTCTCAGCACCAAACTGCTTATTCCTAGCACCAAAACATAATAAGCACAAAACTTTTTCAGCAACCAATCTCAAAGACATTAAAATGACCTTTTAATAAATCAATGTTTAATAAAGATTAATTTTTTAGCGGATACGGAACTTCGCTTAAAATCCATATATATATATATATAATCTCACTAAAGAAAGTAGTAATTTTTATATATCTGAAGAACCACTAACTCGACCTTAAACTATTTTATGCCCTGGAAAAAAGCCCAAAAACAAAATCAGATAAATTATAACTACATAAGGAAAAAAAGTAAAAGTAAATAAATAATTGGGTGTTTGTTCATTATGACCTGATTATTCATTCTCTTCCTCATATGAAACAAAAATTAAAATATAATCAAATGTCAAAATCCATTCGGTATGATTAAACCCTAAAAAGCTATTACCTTAAAAAAATGAATTATGGATCATTACCTTAATCTTGAGACCCAATACAGCACTTCGATTTTGTCTTTTGATGGTATCAGCGTGTGGTTTCTACTACAAAAAATTAGGTTGTAGAAGAAATTAGAATAAGTGGTCGATGTTTTTGATAGTGAAGAATGGAGTATCAGGATGGTCTCGAAGGATCTGTGATTGAAGTTCCGAAAATACTTGTGGAGAGTCTTTGTTTGTGTTTTTTGGCGTTGTGAAAAAGATTCAGGATCACATTTCTCGTACATTCTTTAGGCGACAAACGGACACGTGTTACGTGCAAAAGTAACAAACAGTTGTGGAAGTACAAACAATAATGCATATTTTAAACGGGAAATGGGGTGCATTGTTCCTAACATACTGTAGCATTCCATTGTCATTAACAAACCAACCAATCATGCGTTGCTACATGGCACATTATACTCCAACATCCAATGACACAAAAGATTACCTTCATAATCACTCCGTAATACATATTCCTTCAACGGAGTTTACAATTGCCTTTTAGTATATATTATAATATGTCTTTTTATGACTTTACTTGTCAAGTATCTTTATGTGATTTATATAAAATCCCATGTGATTTATATAAAATCCCATGGGATTTATAATGAATCTCATGTGATTCATCCAGGATCCCATGAGATTCTCTACGATCCCTTGTGATCCATACAGATTACCCATGTGATAAAGTTATTGAAACAAAATATAAGTAACAAACAAAAATTAAACTAGAAATATTTGAAACAGAATATAAGTAACTAACCAAGAAATATTCAAATTAAACAAAAAATTTCTTTGCAAAACATCTAAATATTCAAGTAAAGAAGAAAAAGAACTAACAAAAAACAATAATATAAGTAACTTAAGTTTGCTCAAACATCAATTGGTTTCGCTTTTCGCCTTGCCTTTGGGTTCTTCGGACAAGTTGTTTTCGTATGCAAGTTGGCCTTCCCTCCACAATGGCCACAAGGCTTCATTTGTTTCTTTTTAACTTGATGTGCTTTTTCTCTTTTAATCTTTCGCCTTTCATTGCGTTTTGCTTATGTAATATTCCCTTTGTTTCTTGCCTTTGTTAGATTGTTAACTATTTTGTTCTCAGGTTTAGAAATAGCAAAATGTTCACCAATCACCGAAACAAACAATCATCCACCAGAAACGTTGCCTCATTTGTAAATCTTTCAATTTCTTCATTTATTTCTCCATATCTTTTTCTTTTTCTTCTCAATTCAGGTGGTATTATATCCCTTGTCCAACGCCTCAAAATATATTGTTATGGAATGAAAGGCGAAATACCCTAATGAACAAATTCGTAGATTAATGGTTGCACAGAAGCTAAATACCCTAATGAAAAAATGATAAGCTTTGGTATTTGGTGATATAACTGAGCCCATTCTAGAAGTTATTACTTTAGCCATAGCTAAGGTATTACACTTTTCTCATAACATTACACAACTAAAACCGAATCTCAAGTGATTCATAATCCCATGTAATTCATTCTGAATCACATGGGATTCATTGTGAATCCCATAGGATTCACAATGAATACCTTTAGATTTCATGTTGAATACCATGTGATTTAATACAGAATCCCTTTGGATTAAGATAACTAAAACCATGTGATTTACACTTTTCTCATAATATTACACAACTAAAAACTGAATCACAAGTGATTCATAGTCCCATGTGTTTCATTCTGAATCCCATGTGATTCATAAGGAATCCTATGGGATTTGCACTTTTCTCATAACATTATACAGCAAAAATTGAATCTCAAGGATTTTACCATTAATTTCTTTTACAACATCATCTTTATCTTTATCTTATGTAACTACATCATCTACTGGAACTTCAATTAATTGAATTTCATCTACAGGCGACGGTGTTTTTCAGTGAATCGAAAGAAGAGGAACGACGGAGACCCCGACTTTATGTGATTCTGATGACTCCGATGGTGGTTTCATGGTGATTTCGATGGTTTGATGTGATTCCGATGACTTCGACGGTGGTTTCATAGAGATTTCGACTGTTTGATGTGATGGTGATGACTGCGACGGTGGTTTCATAGAGATTTTGGCGGTTTGATGTGATGGTGATGACTCAGACTGTGGTTTCATGGTGATTCATGCGGTTTGACGTGATTCTGACAACTTGATAAGGTTTTAAAATGTACCTTTTTGAGGGGTCATTTAAGCCCTTATATGATCACTTTTGTATCCGTTATTACTTAATATCGTTTCTTTTCACTTTTTAGGTCTCTTGAAGGCAAATTGTCGTAATGGCACTTATTTGGACGAAAAGGCGGCGGATATCTGAAGAAAATGGCCAAAGTCAAGAATCGAGACACTCAAGTCGCTGAAAACATAAGGTGACGGCGCCATTGCTTATCCGTGCCGTCGGAGGATTTTGTGGACGGACGAAGCCAAACTCCTATTTTCAAGTGACGACGTCAAGTTATAAAAGAGTAGGCCGTCGCAACTCGCACGGCCTAGATTCAATCCAGACGGCGTCCGTCAAGAGGACGGCATCACAATCATAAGGTGACGCCGTCGCAAGTCTAACGTGGCCAAGACGAAACCCTAATGACGGCGATTCGGCGGCCACAAAACATAAGTTGACGCGTCACATGTGTAATCTTATATAGAATCCGAATTTTTCAAGATTCGTGTGTAGTCTTTGAGTAAAACCTAAAGCTGAACCAAGGTCTGTCTTGTTCAAGATTTTAGGTTCCAAACCCTATCTTACATCAAGATAAGTGCTTTACTTCATTAATACAATTATGTCTTTGATTATTTGTGTGTATGCTTGCATGTTCTCCATGTCCGGCTAATTTACTTGTGTGTTTGCTTAGGGAATATGAAACTTAATTGATTGGTTGTCTCTTATCTTAGTTGATTAATGATCTAGTAATGCGATAGGTCATTCGTTGTGTACTTAATGCTTGATTAATATTTGTGAACCTTAGTTTATAGCACCTTGAGCGGTTGTAAGCTAAACTATCCAAAGAGGCCTTAGAGTAAGAGTTTATGATCCCTAGTGGTATTTTGTAGACGAGACCCTTTGGTAACTTCAAAGAGTTAGGGAGAAACGCATACCCTACAACTTTAGACACACAACGCAATTAAGAATAAGGACGTGACAATTCAACCACCAATAGGAGATAAGTAAGGAGTAGTAAAACCTAAGTAAACACATCTTTAAACTATCATACGAGCACACAATAATTAGACATAGACTACATACACCTTGGGTTAGATAATTAGATAAGTAGAGTAATCGGTAGCAATACCAACCCCCAAATCCAAACCCCGAGATTCATACCTTTCAATTTCCTAAAAAACATAAAAAGATAAAAAATAATCTTCCTCAACCCCAACCTTAGCGTAGTAACTTCTCACTAGCATTCCTATTCCCCAGAGAACGATATCAATACCCGTGGCTTACCCTAATACTACACTACAACGATTAGGTTCATCGCCTAGGTGTTATAAAACTTGCTCAAGAAAAGAAGTTACTTTGACCCCAAACGACGCGTGTGGCGTTATCAAGTTTTTGGCGCCGCTGCCGGGGAATAGAATAGCTAGTTAGTAGTCCACCTCGTTTAGGTTTCTTTGCTTGATTCCTATCAAGTAAATTTTTTCCCATTTTTAGCTTCCTCATAGTCTACCCCCCTTCTTCGTGACCTTTGTTCGTAATCCCATCACTTTTCATCATGGAAGGTGATAACCAACCACCATTCATCAACCTACCACCAAATGACCCGTCAAGAGCCCGTACTCTTGGTGAATACTCGAGACCAAGCCACCTAGGCTATAGGAACACCATTGAGCTTCCCGACCAAGCCCAAACTACGGCCCGCGATCCGACACCATTCGGTTGGTGCAAAGCGGATGTGCATTCCATGGACTTCGTTCAAGATTCAAATCGAGATCTAAGGATTTCTTAAAATTGTCGATTCCATCGACCTTGATGCTACTACTCGGGAGACCACGCGATGCGTCTCTTCCAATTTTCTACGGGACCAAGCTAGTAATTGGCTTGAGCGACTTCCACGGCTCCATCTCAAGTTGGGATGATCTCACCTTCGCTTCCTAGTCAATTTTTCCCACCGGGAGAACCACTAAGCTTAGGAATGACATCTTGATGTTCCAACAACGTCAAGGTGAATCTCTACGAAGCATGGACCGATTCAAGGACTTACTTCATAAAGTCCTCATCATGGCATTGATCTCGGCTCCAAGTCCAACTCTTCTATGATCATGTCGGTCTCTCCTCCAACAAACCATTGATTATGCCGCGGTGGAAAACTAAGTAACCTCAATCTTTGAGGCATCTTTGGGAGGTTATTGAGGACCTAGCTCAATATGAAGAGGAAGGTTGGGAAATTCGGTTGTCCAAGAGAACGGGTCAACTTCCCGAGCACAAGCAATTATGAGTATGGAGGCCCAAGTAAAGGCGTTAATGGAAGTAACCACTCATGCTGATAAGTATGTGAATGCGGTCAAGGAATTTTTGCTCCCAAGAAAGTCCCGGCAAGATGAATTCGAGGACATAATGTTGACATTTGTCTACAAGCAAGAAAAGGAAATAAAACGCCTCGAAGCTCAAATGCGAAAAACTCATGACACTTTCTTGGGCCTAGCTAACAACTTCATGCTGGAAATCCGTGAAGAAATCGCAATGAACAATATACCTAAAAGGTAGAAAAGGTATATGCGTCTAGGAAAACGTTGGGATGACACCCATACCTCTCCAATTCCGATGGTGACGAAACCCCCAAGGAATCACATGCTTGTTGTCATGGCCTCTCTTAGTCCTAGGAAGTTCCTAATTTTGATGAACCGAGCCTCAACTAAAACCTTACTCAATTTTCCGCCTTTAGATGTGAATCGAATTGAATTAGGCCCCAATCCACCCATCAAAATAGATAGTCCGGGTAGTCGCTGATAAAGGTGGTAGATTCTAGGCCATGTAGAGTGGAAGCTAATATAGAGTAACCCATGACCTTACACACTTATATCACCCATTCATGGTTAATAACAAGAAACATTATGGGTTTAAACCGGGTTTATTAGGTCAAGATGGATCCTTAACTAAGAATCTTTTGAAGTTGATGAAGATGATCCATTTTAGGAGAGAGATTTGATTCACCCGCTACACCAATTGAATTAGGTAAGGTTATAATGAATGGAGCACACTCCTTTGAGCATATAAATCACCCATCACCCTCTCCTCATGTAGCAAATTTCCACCGTAAGGGTGTGTATTCCTACTATCACCCGCACTTAAACTTAAGTGTAGGGAAAACTTCCCCTTTATCTATTAAATAAGGGTAGAGTCAGGCTCGTGACTCGAACAAAAACAGCGCTTCTTGGGAGGCAACCCATGTGTATTTGTTTTTCATTTTCATTTGTGTGTCGTATATCTTTTATTAATTGTTTATTCTCATGTTTAAATTTGTAAAAATGCTTAATTTTGTTTTTAACCTCGTCTTAATTGCACGTAAAGGTATTTTACATAAAGGATAAGTGTAGGAGGATTACACGTTTTCAAAAGAAACGTAAACACGAGAATAACAATTCATTAAAAGATATATTTATGTTTGTTCGAGTCAAATGCTTGTATCGAGTCATAATGGATGTTTTGCGTAAATTTTTCCGATTCTAAAGATGTAAATTTTCCGAATTTTTCCGTAAAATCGCAGACCGCTTTTTGTCGGGATAACTTTGACGTCGGAAGGAGTAAAACATCGATTACTTTTTCTCGTTTCGAGCTACTTATAAATTTTTGAATTTTCCGTGTCTTAATTTTCCGAAATTCGTAAACATCCATTCCACAAGCATTATATCTAAGTTTAGTAGTAGTCTTATATATATTATTACCGCCGATTTTACGCGAAGGTTTCGTTTGTTTTCTTCAAATGTGCGGTTTCATTTATCAAGAAGAAGAAACAAAAGATTGGAAGGAGCTTTTCACACACATTCTTCTTAGAAAGGATTTAACCACTACTTCATACACGGATCCTACCGAGCTAATCGGGGAGTATTAGTTTCTTCGTTTTAATTACCTTCCATTATCATAACTTTGATACTTTCGGAGAACATTGGGGACAATGTTCGCTTTAAGTGTAGGAGGAAAATAAACGGAACTTTGAAACTATGCTTATCCTTGATTATTTGCTTTGTCCAATTGTATTTGTGTAATAAACCATGAGAAAATGTCGGTTAGGGTAATTTTGGCACCAAATTTAAAATTTTTCATGACATATAGGAGTGGGCCATTAGTTTTAACAAAAGCGTCTCACGGATAGGAAGTTGCATGACTAGCACAAAAACCACTTCAAAGAGTTAGGGAGAAACGCATACCCTACAACTTTAGACACACAACGCAATTAAGAATAAGGACGTGACAATTCAACCACCAATAGGAGATAATTAAGGAGTAGTAAAACCTAAGTAAACACATCTTTAAACTATCATACGAGCACACAATAATTAGACATAGATTACATACACCTTAGGTTAGATAATTAGATAAGTAGAGTAATCGGTAGCAATACCAACCCCCAAATCCAAACCCCGAGATTCGTACCTTTCAATTTCCTAAAAAAAACATAAAAAAGATAAAAAAAAAATAAATAATCTTCCTCAACCCCAACCTTACCGTAGTAACTTCTCACTAGCATTCTTATTCCCCTAGAGAACGATATCAATACCCGTGGCTTACCCTAATACTACACTACAACGATTAGGTTCACTGCCTAGGGTGTTATAAAACTTGCTCGAAGAAAAGGAAGTTCCTTTGACCCCGAACGATGCGTGTAGCGTTATCACAACTCAACGGTGGTAATTGGTGATTCCAGCAGTTTCATAGAGAGAGAAAGTGGATCTATGTTTTTTTTATGAGAGAGAAAGTGATGTACTAAATGAGATAGATTAGATTTTTTTTTTCTTTTTATAGTGATAGTTGAAATTACTAATGTGCCCTTATTTTTAAATTTTGGCTTTCATCTCAGCCATTGAATGAAAGGTGGATGGATGGTTAGGATCATCTTCTTTGTTCTTTAAATAATGCATGAATGTGATGGATCTCACCTCATTAGCGAATTATGGTTAGGTTTAATTTTGGAGAAAGAAAACTAATGTAGTATGATGTGACCACAATATTTATAATTGTCATTAGAGTATTCACAATGCTCCTACCCTTTAAAAGACTTGATGCATTTATGACTTGATTCATTTATTACAATCTTTGCAAGTAAAAAACTTTTTCTTCAAATTTTCTTCAAACACTTGGTTGATACCAAGTAGTTTTTCAAGTATTTAGAAAAGTCTTTTCATGCAATGCTAAAAAAATTTTGAAAAACTTTTTCAAATAGTAAAACGTTTTTCCTCAAATAGCCCATTGCAGATAGTTTTAGCCTTTTAATGCTATTTTCTTGGCACGTGAATGTTGCAATAATTGTTTCAGCTTGGTGCTTACAATTCTTGGCACGCGAGGTTTTGGCAATCTTACCATTTCAACTCTATAATGTTATAGCTGCACTAGATTTTTTGTTAAAAATGCTAAATATTCTTATATTTTCATCTTACAAAGTGTCTTACACTCTTACTCACTGGATCTTGTCAGGTAGTAGAACTGATGGTTTGAATGCAGAGAGAATGTTGCAATGATTTTTTGGCATGCTTACTATTGTTATTTTCTTGGCGTGTATTTATTATTATTATTATTTTTGCGCCATGAGCAAGTAAGTTGGAGGTTAATGAATTTTGAGTAGGGCTTACTATAAATAATCTGAACGTTTAACGAACATTTCATAAACCATTCATTTATTTATTAAATAAACGAACATAAACAATATTCTACGTTCGTTGAACGAACATGAAAAAAAGTCACGTCCAATCATTACCAAATGTAACAAATCTCCTCTTTAGCTAGTTTCTCATTTTCTCTCTCAAGATCTTCAACATTTTATGGGAAATTTCCACATGTAACAAATCTCCTCTTTAGCTTCCCATACACTAAGTTAAACACATTAAGATCTTCAACCAAGGAAGCAACAGTCTGTTGTGCCATTAACAATTTCTTTAACTTTTGGGTTGTTGATATGTTTAATTACTTCTTCGTCGAAAATACTAACCACCACTGTTAATACCAATTTCTTTCATTTGCAAATAAGTCAACGAGAGATTGTGTATAATTTCTATCCACCTACCCTATTTAATAAGAAGAGGTACTCTTGTACTGTGAATAACCAAGAAAAAAAAACACATCAACCAATAGTTGACCAATGACCACTACTATTTTATCTTTGAAAAATCTTACTAGCATCTCTCCACATCTACCCTCAGTAACTTTATTACTAGTGGTATACGTTGACCATTCGTCCTTGTTGATATGTTTAATTACTTCTTCGTCGAAACTACACCATTCGTCCTTGTGGTATACGTTGACCATCAAGTATCGTCCTTTGACCAAAAAAATTGCACCGTCGGTCGCTTAATCTGTAAACGTTACTCGGTGTTGGTCCTCACCCTAACTGGTGTGAGTAGCAGGCGTTAAGTTCTATTTAAGTGGAGGGTATATTTGTCTTTTCCCACCCACACCACACCCACTTCATTGACTGTACAAATCTAACAAAACCCACCACTTGATAAAATGTGCCAGAATTCATTTTCTACACCTTATCCTAAAATCTTGATATGTGTAAGCCCTTTTTTAATTGTTTCTTGATTTTTGTTAAGAACCCATTATTTTTCTTGAATCAAGATCTGATTTTTATTACATCTCAAAGCCACCACACACCCACTTCATTAACTGTACAACTTAAATTTAAAACAAACCCCATATCTAATCAAATTTATCAAAGAAACCCACCACCACCGTCACCAATTGATGATCATGAATCAATGTGTGAAAAAGCTCTGATCTTAAAAGTTTTAGGTGAGTGTTTATTTGCTATTGGAATATGAAATTGATTAAGGGGTTTTTGTTTATTTGGGAAAGATGAAGAAGGGGCTGGTGGTGGGTGGTTTGACGGCAGCAGGAAAAGGTGCCGACAATGGCCGTGGTTGGTGGTTTGATCGGATTTGTAGTAGTCGTTGGTTGATCGGTGGTCTCATCGGATCGGTGGTGGTTATTAGTGTGTCATAAGGTATAAAAGAGGTGTAAGGTGATTATACCTATGATTAGGGTTTGTATTGAAGTTGTTAAAAAAGGTGAAAGGTGACTGTGATGATGATGTAGGAATTAAACCATTAGATTTTGGGTAAAAAGGATATGATCTTGATGGTTTCAAGAACAAAGAAGTAAGGAAGATGGTGATGAAAAATATTTTATTTGACAATGTCTTGTTTTAATAAAAATTTTTCTAGAGAAATTTTGTTTTGATGAAATATTTTGTTCGTTTTTATGATAAGTGGAGAAAATTGGTATGAATTTGGAGTTGGTTTAGGTGATGATAAGTAGAGAAGATGAAGTAGAAGGAGAAATAGTAAAATGACTAAAATACCCTTGTTTCTATATATTTAACGACTGTTAGTGAGGGTCCGTTAGAGGGAGGGACTAACTATAAATAACGTTTCGCAGTTAAGGACCAACGGTGCAATTTTTTTAATCCAAAGACGATCTTGACCACAACGTATTCGCGAGGACGAACGATGTAGTTTACTCGTAAATTTATTACTTGTACTTTCTTGGCACGTGATTCTTTGGCATGCTTACTGTTTCAACTCTATAATGTTGTAGCTGCAGTAGATTTTTTTTGGTAGCGGTTGTATGTGAACTTATTTTATTTATTATTACTCCATTATTTTTTGATTATTGGTTGTTGTGCCATGAGCAAGTAGGTGGAGATCGTCAATGTTGCAATAATAGTTTAAACTTGGTGCTTAGGCTACCACCAACGCATAAGTGTGAGGGGTTGGGAAGTTGCCTTGCCGCATGAACCCCCATTGAGGTTGTAGCGTGAGCTATTGGCAAGCTCCAAAGTGAAGTAACGAAAAGTGGTATGTTCACCTTTTGGGAATCGTGTGAAGTGAGACTCAATCATCATCAACTATCAATTTCATGTTTAAAAAAATAAAAAATAAAAAATCTACTTTACTTTTTTTCTATAAATACCTCTCTTTTATAAATTTTTAAATACAACTTCACATTTTATATTTTTCACGTTTAATCACTAAAAAAATCTGATATGGCTTGTTAACTTTCACATTTCATCGATGAAATCATGGCTTTAGTTGATAAACTTATTGCGGAGGTTCTTGCCATCGACAGTCGTTGATCAACTTAGCGTATGCAATTTAACAAGCGTGTGAAGTTTAAAGACGATATGAGATAAGATCTGAGAAATGTAATAACATTTCGCTTGAAAACTGTGCTAAAATAGAGATTTTTTAAACGAAAAATCAACGAAAGATTACGAGATGCATAATGTTCTGTTTAAAAAGACGGGGAGAATACAAGAACAAATTACTGCTAAATTTATTTGGTTATATGAAAAATAAAATTAGCATAATTATGTTTTAGTTCGTATCGTAATTTATACTTTCATTTTAATGTACAGGATTTTTTGAAGGATATTTATATAAAGCATAATAAAATGAGAGAGGATATGTATATCTCCGTCTTTCATTTCATTCCGCTTAATTATAAATATTCCCAAAAAAACCATGTATGTGTTTTAGTTTTTGTGTTGCAATTTTGAATTTCGTATTGTAACTTTAATTTTTAAATAAATGAACGCACTTTTTAACTTACACAGCAGTTTCAAATTTTGATTTTGATAGGCTCCAACGGCTATTTTTCTCTATAAATACCTTTCAATTATCATTCATTTTCTCTCAACTATCATTTATTTTCACACAAACACTATTGCTAACGAACCAAAAAGAGGTGTAAAGGCTATCTTAGGCGACTACGTACGGAACTAGAAAAAGAACTCCAGCTAGTTAGCAATTTGTTGGGTGAGATAACTCGTATTATGCTCCAGATGATTACCCCATGGTGAAGAGGTCAAATGGTTGCATGAGCTGCCTCAAGACCACTGTTAACAACGTCGGTCTACAAACTTTGCTAATGACTGAGAAATCATATTTGCGTCTCTCAATCGCCTTGAAGGCATTCAGGAAGAAGTGTTGAAAGTCGTATATGAGAAGCAAGATCCCATCAACTTTTACATAAAAATATAAAAGCTCGATTCATGTTTTTAATTTTCGTATTGTATTTTTAGATTTGTACGTTTATGTTTTTAACTTATGTAATGTTTTTATTAATTTATTAAATAAAACTTTTAGTTTTAAATAAAAAAAATAAAGAACAGACTATATCCATTACCTATTTTCAAAGCAAAAAGTCACATAATTTTTTTACTAAAATGAACTTTTGAATCTCATCCGTTGAATTCATTTGATAAAAAAATCTTCACCCTACACATGTGTCTTTCACGATGTTCAACGCGACATAACTTTTTAAAAACGTGGCCCATTTAACAAAAGTAAAACATGAACTATAATAAAACGCAGTCAAAATTTTATTTAACAAAGTAAATTGCGACCGAATAAAACGCGACCCAATGAAATCGCGGCCTATTTAGCAAAATTTGACACAAAGCGCGACCTATTTAATAAATTAGTAAAACGCGACCTAGTGAAATCGTGACCACTTTTAAATTTGATCATTTTTGGCAATCAACCGTGGATCTTGATAGCCATTGATTTGTATATGATCCGTTAGATTATCTTGATTCAATACATAAATTACACCTCTATGGATTGCCATTGATTTTTATATTTAATGGCGAAGAATGATCAAGCAGGAATATTTAGGGTGCATTTGGTATATTTATGTGAATGAGGGATTGATAGTGGTAATGATTTTAAGTGTTTGGTTAAGATAAAGAGCCCACACTATATGGGAATGAAATATAAATATTGTTCATATTCCATAGAAGTCTAAAAAGAGAGGAATGAATCTATCATAGGTGAGAGACTCATCTTATACCGAAATCAATACTGAATATGATTCATGGCATAATAACGTACACACCTTTAATATGGTCAATATTAGGCTAGTCGCATTCGAGAGGTTTACATTGGTCGGGAAACCCAATTTTTTGTACTCAACCGATGTGAACATGGGGTCGTCCGGGTTGTGAGGGTCGGTTGCCACATCGGGCAAGGTGGCCAAGAAAGTGATATCGAGCGAAATTTCACCCGATATTTTACATGTGTCGTTCCTTTTTTTTCTCTCTCTTTTATCTTTTTATTCCTTGAGTTGAAAAAAACAAAAAAAACAACAACTTGGGTCATCGTACGGGCACCGGGTCGTGTCGGTCACGAGAGAGAAATGGCGGCGTGTTGGATGACCCAGTCGTCGTCAGTCACGACTGGACCAAATTTTAGGCTATGCACAATGGTTCGTCGAGAGGATAGGTCGACCCGGTCGAGGTTCTGTTGCTCCATTGTGGGGTTGTGGTTGTGATCGGTCGAGTAACCCAATGCATAGTGAACGACTGAGTTTCATGCACATACTTTCAAAAATTCTTACATTCTTGCATGGTTTCCATTCTTGCTAGTAATATATACTTCAAAAATTCTTATTACACGTCTCATGTGGATCTTGTTGCTAGCTAGTAACATGAACTAGATTACATGGTTCCCATTCTTGTTATTCGATACTGACTTGATTGGCAAAGAAGTGTGTGGAGGTAAAGTATGGAAGTGATGATAAGTGTTTTTTTCTTACAATCACTATGTTGTTGTTCAAGAAACATAGGATGGAACTGATAATAAGTGTTTCTTTCTTACAATGGAAAGAGTGTTTGCATGCATGTACAATACGTATTTGCATGCATGTACACGTTTTTGGAATTAAGAACATGCATGTACACGTATATATATGTATTTAGAATGTATAAAATTAAAAAAAATAAAAAAAAAATAATAAAAAAAAAATTGTCAGGTCATCACTGTGGCAACTAGGTCGTCGTCAGGTCGCCGGAGAGAGAAAGCTGATATGGCACCGACGAACTAGTTCGCCATTGTGCATAGCCTTAGAGTGCTATAACGTACGACTTCATATGTGATATAAATTACATTTTTGGTTTAACTTTGTACTTCACTAGAAATTACATTTTTGGTTTAACTTTGTACTTCACGTTAATAAATGGGGCTTGTCAGTGTAAATGTCCTTTTAAGTTCATTTTAATAAAATGAATAAGGGCATTGACTGACACACTCTCATTTGTTATTTGCACACTCAAATATACAAATTGGTAAAGTAGCATATGATAAATGTATAATTGCTTAATGCATAGATTTAAGTGTACAAATAAGAAATTGGAGTGTGCAAATCATTAGCCAATAAATAAATAAGGTCTGTTTTTGTGTAAAGAGTATCAATATGATTTAGTTTAGTCATTGGTTTATAAAAATATGTATTAGAAAGGGGAAGTAGTGTGAGATGGTTGAGGATGAAAAGTGAGATGAAAGTGAATAAGAGAGAAAACTGATATGAAGTTGATATAAAAGATGAAGCGGTGTGAGGGTTAGGCTAGACGCATCCCAAGGTCTTCAAATCGGTTGCAAAACCAAAAGTGGGAGGTTCAACCGATGTGGAGATCGGTTGCCTCGAATGTGAGGTTCGTTCGTGACATCGGTCGAAGGACCAAAAAAGGGAACATCGGTTCCTTCGACACCCGATGTTAAATCTTGTTTTCCTACTTTCCAAAGCAACATTTAATACAAATTTTAAAACATGACCTTTTGGTCATTCAAATAAAAAAAAAATAAAAAATAAAATAAAAAAATAAAAAAATCAACTCCATTTTATCACTCTATAAATACCCACATTACCTCAAACACAATTCACAACTTACCATTTTCATCTATATTCAACTCAATCTAATTCTTATCCAACTTCAAAATGTCAAAGAAAAATACCCCACAATCAAAACCCGACGATCACGACTACCCCAAATGCCCGGATCTAAATTTCTCATGGGAAAACAACTTCGATTTAACAGGCATATCACCACAACAAACCGGCCTCCTATTCGCTTTCGTCCAAAGTTTTGATTATCAATCACAACTACCCCAACCAAATCAAAACCAAAGCGCGTTTTATCTTAACCGTCCTTTTGTCCCACCGCAACGTTCTTACCAAGATTAGGCAAGAACCTGGTGGTCCGGTTACCATCCAAACATGGACTTCATTTATCCTTCTCAACCGTATCAACCTTATTCCCGATTCAAGCACTAATCTAGACATGAATTTGGAAGATTGGATGCGGAGTATCCACACAAAACTACCCAAGTCAAGATGCTTCGATAGGACAAGGTTCGGTCACGGTTCGTTCCATGGTTCCATTCCGTTGAGGATTCGATGATGAGAAAACCGCTTCCGGCAAGAGATGTCCCCATCAAACCAAAGCGACCATGTAGACGTGCTTCAAAGGCCAGGAAAAAGGCAAGAAGGAAACAAGCATGGGAAAAACAAGAAGGGTGCGAGTCATGGACAAATGAGGAAGAGGTGGTGCTTTGTAAAGCTTGGGTCTATGTGTCTAAAAGCAAGCGAGAGGAAACGCCGCAACCGCTTCAAGTTTTGGGAGCTAGTGATCGAGTACTTTAAGGAAGAAAGCTGCAAAGACCGAACCTATGACTCCATCACTACCAAATGGAAGAGCGGGATTAAGTAGCAGGGGTTGGAAATTATTGTGCTATCATGGAGAATATCAAGAATACCCATGGGCGGTGAGAATGATATCGACGACACCTCAAAAGCTCTTAAAGAATACCGTATGACGACTGGTCATGATTTCACTTTGGAGGAGTGCTACGAGGTTTTAAAGGGTCATCTTGCTTGGAAGGAGGTTGAGTTTGGCTATATCAACAAATAGTCGGAAGAAAACAAAGGTTCTACCACTACCTGGTTCAACCCAAGCTCGTGATCCTTCGATGTCTATGACGTTGATGATTACTGGCGAGGAAGCGACTAGAGAATCACGACCGTGCAGTCGTGACAAAGGAAGGAAGAAAGCATCCTCCTCTCTCATGATGATGATGTTCCATCGGACTCATTTATGCAATCGTTGGCAAAAATTTCTTAAGGACCAAAAGTCAAAGAGGATAAAGATAAGAATAAGCGGGGTTTAGAAGATACTTGGTTACGGTTGAGGGAAAAGAGCTCCAGATAAACAGGAAAAACTTGAGCTCATGAGGACATCAAACGGAGTCCGACATCATCTTCTACAACACCTAATCGACCCAAATTTGACCGGCCAACTAGAAGAGTTGGAGAAAGTTAAAGCAAGAATCAAAGCATCGCTACAATTTAGATTATTAGTTTAAGTATTCTAGTGTTTATTTGAATTTCAGATTGTATTTTATTTTATTTTTAAATTGTAGTGTAATGTTTTTTTTTAATTTCGAATGTAATGTTTTTTTAATTTGAATGAAATTTAAATTTAATGTTAAAATGTTTGAATTAATAATAATAATAATAATAATAAAATTCCTCGAATTAGATCATTGGGGCATCCGGGTTCTTCAGTCATTGGAGAGAAAGGCGGCGATGGCAGTTGTCAAGTCGTCTCAGGTTGCACTAGGACTAGCCTTAGAGTGTTATTTTCTTGGCATGTGATTTTTTGGCATGCTGTTACTTGTGCATACAGCTGTTATTGTCTTGGCATGTGATTTTTGGCATGCTATTACTATAACTCTATAATGTTGTAGCTGCAGTAGATATTTGTTTGGTAGTGGTAATTTCATGTTAACTTTCTTTCTTTCTTTCTTTTTTTCCTTTTTTTTTCATGTATTATTGGTTGTGCCATGAGCAAATGAAGTTGGGAGGTTAATGAGTTTTTTATATCAAATATATGAATGGCATGTTATACAGGGACGAGCACGGTACCAGAATGGTATCGAAACCGTACCGAATTAATGATACCGTTTTTTCCTGAGCATAAAAAGGCACCGTACCATCTGACAAGACGGGATTTTGGTCTTGTACTGCGGTCTCGTACCTATCCGTATTTCCGCTTTTGTTAAAAAATCCGGAGTTCATGCTAGTAACAAGTAAAATATCAAATAAACATATCACCAAATTTATCGTAACTTAAAATCGTTCAAAAACTAATAAAATTCCAACAAAAACATATGAAATCGTTCAAATAAACATACTAAACCATTTTCAACGAAAGACGAATAATCATTTAATCTTTTGTAAGTCCCTTTCCTTTTTCTTTAGCATTTTGTTTGGCAATCCCATTTCGATATCTACACATACGAGAAAATAAACAAAGTTAATAAGAAACATCATACTAATAACATATAAGCTAACTTCAGTATGTAGCTATATCAGTAGCTATATCCGAATGTTCTATATCAGTAGCTAACAAATAATGCATATATACAAGATATGTACAAGATATTGACAATGCTACATCAGTAGAAAACAATGCATATTTACAAAACAATGCATATTTACAATGCTATATCAGTAGCTATTTACAACAATGTAGTAATAACTTCAGTAGCGATACTAGTAACAAATATATTCCAACTGCATTTTATTATTTTATATATAGAAATTGATAAGCTATACCTTGTGCAACATCGTCATCATTTAATAGATCGTCTATGTCGTCTATTATAGCTTTTTTGGACTTTCTTAGCCAATCTTGGGTACATATCAACGCCTCAACTACGGCATAAGACAAGTTAGTATTATACGGGTCAAGAACACGGCCTCCCGTACTAAAAGCCGACTCCGATGCAACCGTGGTTATTTGGATTGCCAAGATATCTAAAAAATAATAAACACTTGTGAAACAACAACAATATAAAACATAAGTAATAAAATCATCAAAGAGAGTAGTAAATTACCTTTAGCCATTCGAGATACTATTGGAAATATTGGAGCATTTATTTTTCACCACTCGAGAATGTCAAAATCACTAGTAAATCTAATTCGCGGCTCATTTAGGTACCTAGTTAACTCGGTATCCATTTCAATGGAGCCGGAGTCTTCAAAATTCAAGAAATCAACCAAAAAGTCATTTTCTCCAACATATGATTTACAAGATTGTTGATTCTTGGTTTTTTTAGATGAGCTTTTGGACAACCGTGTCAAACCTTGTTTTGTATGTTTGAAACAAAAATCCCATTCTTTTCATAACTTCTTTCAACATCTCCCTTACCATGGTGTTAAGAGCATCATCGGGTAAATGACTTTCACTAGACATGTTATACTCCAACATCTTTTTGAACCCATGTGAAATAAGTTGTTGTTTCATAGTCGGGTCTAATATGGTGGCAAAATACATATAATCATAAACTCATCAAATTTCCCCAATACTTGTTATATTTCTTAACCATATCATCAACCATGTGACTAAACTCGGTTTAGTCGCCCAATAACGAAGATGTTTGTCTATATCTAGAATTTTCTATAAAGAGATGAGCTAACGGCTTTGAAGAGAGAAAATTAGTTCGGTTTTAGTTTTGAATTTTCTATAAATTCAATAACGCCTTCACACGCACCAAAATCCGAATGTTAAAGATTCTCTCAAGATCACGATAATAATAATCATCTACAAGTTCATATTTGAAAAACATTTCCTTAACGAGCATGCAATCTTTAACATATCATGCTTGGAATTCCATCTAGTAGGACATTCACCACACAAAAATCTATTTGATTCAAGGTTAGCTTCTTTCATGCACCTTTTAAACTTATTTATCATTTGTGATGAATACCTAATATATTTAACCGCATCTGCTACACAATCCACATGATAATTCTTTTCCTTTAAACCTTCTTTAACAATAAGATTAAGAATGTGAGCCATGCATCTAATATGAAAATGCTTCCCATCATCATATGTTTTAGTATTCGTCAATTTTTTAATCAAATGATCTAGTGCCTTATCATTACTTGGTGCATTGTCTACGGTCATAGTCATCACATTCTTAATCCCCCAAACAAAAATACATTTAAGCAAATCACTACTAATATCCTCCGCTTTATGACTATCAGTAGGTCTAAAGTTTATAATCCTTTTGTGCATATTCCATTCGTCATCAATAAAATGGCCCGTGACAACCACATAGTTTGTTTTTTTACAACTACTTGTCCATGTATCGGTAGTCAAGTGAACGGTAGTGGTTGTCTTTGTTAGATAAGCTAACAACTTGCTTCTTTCATCTAGGTAATACTTTGAAACATCCCTTGATAACTTATGTCTAGATGGCAACACAAATCTTCCATTGCAAGCATTAGTAAATTCAACAAAAACTTCATGTTCAACAAACTTGAAAGGCATCTCACCAACAACAAACATGTTAATCAATGCTTTTTTTATCCTACTTTCATCATGTTTCCAACTTTGTAAACGACTAGTACCTTCACCGTTATAATTTTTTTTAAACTTTAAATGAGTTTGTTGTTGAACTGTGTTTTTAGCAAGGTTGCAAAAATCGGGAATAGGTAGTGAGGCGGTCGACCCCATGTTGCTTGTAATCGGTCTAGGCGGGATTAATCGGCGATTAATCGGATTGGCATTTTTTGCAAGTTTTGGGTATTTCTGGGTAGTTTTGGATATTTCCGAAATGATTTTCTTCTCATTCGATCCTAACTCCTTATAATAAATATAAACAGCGACTATAAGTGATTACATTTGTTCAGCGTTGCAAAAATAGCGAATCGGTGATTAACTATATTGGCATTTTTGGCAAGTTTTAGGTATTTACGACAAGTGTTTGTATTTTTGGCAAGATTTTACTTGAAAAACAACTTGTAATTGATATAAACAGTGATTATAAGTGAATATAACTAATTTACGGTGAGTTTAGGGTATTTCCAGTAAGATTTCCATGTTTTCGGCAAGTTTGACCATCGTTAACCGTCGTTGACCATGGTTTGACCGATTTGTTTGAATGATTTACACAAATCGGAAAGGTCGATGGCCCAGTAGCACCTAATCGGTGATTAATCGGCCTTCTAGACCTTTTTTTTGCAACACTGGTTTTTAGGGACATATATAGGATTAGAAGGACACGGAAAATGTTTATGAAGACCGGAAGTACCGTTGGAACCACTGGCCGCTATAGACTTATCGCAAAACTTGCACAAAGCCCTTCTTAACCCATCCTTTTTCATCCTAACCGGATCAAAGTGTTGCCAAACCGAAGCCCTCTCCTTATTTGTTCTTGCATAAAATTTATAAGGTAACGTTATATTATAGAAGAATATTATAGCAGTGACGTGTTTATGAATAAAAAAAATAACAAACTTACGAGATAGTTTTAGCTTCTAATTATATCGTAATATTTTAATATACATGATGGATCTCTTTGCTCACAATTTGTATTAAATTAATACTCGTATATGTAAAAGTCAATATTGCATATATAACTGCATATGCATAATCAAATAGAAGTGGTTTGTTTATGAAGCCATGTGGACATAACAGTGGTTCACCCATGATTAGTTATAATCAATGCATTTTCGTAATGACACAAAAGGGTGTGAATCTTGTATTTTACAAATAATCAACGCATTTATAAGTATATGAGAAGATATGGCCTATCATGACATTATTTAATGTTAATAAATCAAAGAAAAAAAGAAGAACAAACTTACATACCTCCATTTTTAGTGATGATGATGATTGAGATGAATTATAGATACAAACTTTATGATTATAACACTTGATTATATGTTAGGGTTTGATGAGGGAGTAATACAACTTGTAGTGCGTACAAAGAAAAATAAAAAACACTTTTTTTTAAAACCAAAATCAGTAGCCTACTAATTTTGAAAGATACCAAATTTTGAAAGAAAAATAAAAAACCTTTTGTATTCGGTACCGAATCGGGATTTCACGAATTAGTCCCGTACCGTTTTTGAAAGGTACCGAATTTTTTTTTGCCTTATTTCATAATACCGGTACCGTACCGTATTTTAGGAATCGATACCGTTTCGGTACGGTTCCGGGATTTGGTCCAAAATGCTCATCCATACAATTACATAGTGATTTTACGAATCTAAACATTTTTTTTTATCTTTTACAGAAATGAACCAAACATATCATTATCATCTTTTCAATCGCGATCCTCTTGATTTACGCGACTCACTTAAAATGCGACCTACTTTAAAAAAAACATCAAGTAAACTATGCCTAAGGCTGCTCACACTAAGCTCGAGCGATCGATATAGTCGATCGATTGCCAGTCGATAGCCCTACTATGGCTAATCGATCGACCTTCACTTTTTACAAAACATGGTCGTGATGCCGATCGAAACAAATGTAGGGCATTTAATATTAAACCTGTGTAACGGTTTGAAATGTAAAATGATCATGGTCGCTCTTAGTCCTTACTAAGCACCCGTCGCCAAGGTTGATGGAGAAAATGACGCGAAAGAAAATGAGAGAGATTGAGATCCTTTAGTGGGGGCAGCCTAAATACAAAGTACTACCTATCCTACTGTCAAATTAGACAATGCAGTTTGTTTGGCTGGGTTGGGATCTAGTGTGTTGCACTACATGAGATTTATGATGTTCCTTCTTTATGCATATTTTTAGGGAGGTGATTTGCACACATTATGAAATGATCGGAACACTTCAATTAATTATGTTTGGACATTTATATCTTCACATGAGTGAAAGTGTAAGGGTAACATGATGATATAAATGTTCAAACACAATTAATCGTGTCTCAATCATTTACGGTGCTGTAAATCATCTCCTATATGTATCATACGGCTTGTGATTTGTGATGAATTGACTTTTTGAAATAGGTTGACCATTTGTATCCTGTGGTTGTGATGTTGCTTCATTATGGGTTAGGTATTAAATAGTATCATTGGGTCGCGTTTTGTTGATAGTTTTACTTTGGGTCGCGTTTTTAACGTGGGTTGCGTTTTTTAAGTCATGTTTTAGCTGTATAGGTCGCGTTTTATTTTTAGTTAGGTCGCGATTTGGACAAAAATCCCATGAAAAAGATAAAATACTGGTTCATAGTTTACTAGTTTCTATTAGTTCCTGGTCTACTAAATATTTTTAGTGGGCGGTCGCGATTCTTTATTAAACAAACAAGTTAGTCGCCATTTCTTTCATTGGTCGCGAATGGTGTGTCATGATTTAAGTAAAATTTTGTTAAATGTGTCGCGATTTTGGGTTTGTCGCGTTTTATTTTTGGTAAATGAGTCGCGCTTTAAGCATGTAAATCCAAAATTTTGTCGCGTTCAACGTCGCAAAAAAAACACGTGTAGGGTGTAAATTTTTTCATTAATTGAATCTAAAGGACATCATTGAAAAGTTTATTTTCGTTGAAAGATTTTGCGACGTCTTGTTTGGTAAATAAATATTGAATATCGTCTGTTAAAAAAATTCTCTTTTTGGAAGGCACGAAAGTTTGTATATGAGAAATAGAAATGGTTGTAATTTACTACTGTATTTCAAATGACAAAAATTTAGTCCATGTGTTGCGCAAGTTAGAATATCATCGTTATTTACATTCGATAATTTCTCATGTAAAGATCCTATTTATCTTTTGTTTGTATACAATAATACGTAGTATAAAATAATAAATAAAAGAAGCTACAATTGACAGTTTCTTTTTTTTTTTTTTTTTTTTTCCTTCAAAAGTGAAATATATTGATGAAAAGATCAAAAGATCTCATAGAGATGATACATTGAGGAAACTAAACATTACAAACCATTTGAAACTACTAAACCTTGAATGAACTTGAGATGAGATTTTTTTGTTAGATCTAATTTTCTTTCATTTGCATTTTGCAACAATGTAAACGTGAGGTATCTTTATTTATATATTTTTTAGGTAGTTGAAGAAGCATTATCTAGCTATCAATTGAAGTGAATGCAGATCCAGAAGGGTTGGTGACTAAATGAATGAATCCTTACATAGTCATTTATCATGAATAGATCTTTAATTATTTATGGAAAATGTTAAATGTTTTTACTTTTTGTTTCTATAAAATATCTTTTAAAAAAACGTGTTCTTGAGATTTTTTAGAAGGGAAAAGGAGAATAAAGGATAGTAATTTACACCAAAATTACTCTCCAAATTTTCATCCCAAATTGGAGAGTAAAGGAGAGTAAGAAATATGGGACGTATTTAGCTTTTTATATGTACCCAAAATACCATTAACCTAATACATTCATTATGTATACTTCATTCTTTTTTCTTCTCAAACTCTGTTGCTGCAGCCGATTCTTCTCAACCATTATACATATACAAACAATCACAGGTACACATGATATCGAAACGGATTTGATCCTCAAACCTAGGTGGCTATGTTGAGCCGCCTTCTCAAGGCCACCACGTCAAACTCTACCCCTGTCGTTATTCTTTTTCTTTGAAAAAATAAATGCAAATTTTCGTCCAAAACCCAGCCTGCGTATTGTTTTGGCTATAATTTTCAAACCATTTGGAGTTATCTTAACTACATTATAATGCATTTAAACCAATCCTAAAAGGAAGTCTAAAAAATAAACCTACACGCTTATATAAGAGAAAGTTTAAAATTCAATATATCCCATTATTCAAAATTAAATGCACGTTTCTACTAAATTAAATAAAGTTTTCAAATCATTTACAACCCATTATTAAAACGTGAATCGCTAAAGAATAATGATTATTAAAAACACATAAATGTATCACTATATAAATACACATTAACCATTTCATATCTCTCTAACACACATCTAAAACATCAGCAATTATGCCGAGTGTACCCGCCGCTATGAAATTTAGTCGGAGGATCCATCACGCATTCTTGAATATACTCGCTACTATCAATAATAGATTCAACAAAATACATACCAAGCTTCTTACTACTTTTTTATAATATTTCAGGTTCAGCATTAGCATTAGCTGGTGACTTTATTTATATTTATTTTAGGTAGTTGAAGAAGCATTATATAGGTATCAAGTGAAGTGAATGCAGATCCAGAAGGGTTGATGACTAAATGAATGAATCCCCCTGCATAGTCATATCATAGGCATTGATTTATATACTCTTTATTTATTCATTTATGGGTGGGTAGTTGTAGTTAACAAAAGAATTTTCAATATTCAAACAAAAAGGAAAGAGAAATCCAACTAATAATAATATGAGCCCCCGGTATGGTAACATGCACTCACACGTGTCAGTTTGCTACTTTAGTGCCATATAATCAACTCACTTAAGTTACTCACATATCAAAATACCTCTTTCGTCATAATATGCTAAAAAAGTGCCACCTACCATTTTTTCTTTTCCATTTTGTAAACAAACTAAATTTCATTCACTAAATTAAAATACAAATAACATTTTTATAAAAAAAATTACATTGAATTTTAAAAAATTATATTCAATTTTCATAAAATAGTTACATTAAAATTTGAAACAAACCAATAACCCATATCAAGACACATTTAAGCAAAGTAATAACTCATTTCAATACTTCATTTTAACTGCCAAAACACACTACATTTCATTTTAATTGCCCATTTCAATATTCTACCTACAATCGAGAAAGGTCCTCTATTCATTATTAATAAGATAACTAGCAATCGCTCTTGTTTGTTCCTAGAAGAATACTCTTTTGCTTTGTTCGCTGTCATTAGACATTAGTTATAATGCTCGCACAGGATTTTTTATAAATTTTTTAGTAATATATTTTTATTGTTTAGACATGATTTAAATTTATTTATATATAGCGCACATGTTTTTTACTTTTTATGTATTTTTATTAACATTAATAATAATAAATTATATTTTTGTTATATTTTTTGTTTCATAACTTGAACATTCAAGAGTAAGGCAACAAAAGAATTCAACGAATTTATTAACGAAAGGAGACTTGTTGAGATTCCTATGGGGGGGGAGAAGATTCACTAGAATTAGTGATGATGGAGTGAAGTTCAGCAAGTTAGATCGGTTCTTATTAAACGAGGGGTTTAACAACCTTTGGGGTAATCTGTTATTAACGAAAGGAGACTTGTTGAGATTCCTATGGGGGGAGAAGATTCACTAGAATTAGTGATGATTGAGTGAAGTTCAGCAAGTTAGATCGGTTCTTATTAAACGAGGGGTTTAACAACCTTTGGGGTAATCTGTCAGTTATAGCTTTGGATAGAAAGTTATCGGATCACTGCCCGATTATGCTAAAGGATGTGGATCTAGATTTCGGTCCAAAACCTTTTCGCGTGTTTAATACATGGTTTGACGAACCGGATTTTAAACATGTTGTCAAGGAGGCTTGGAAGAAAGAGGTTAGGAGTTATCGTCCGGATTCTATTTTTCGGGATAGGTTGAAGAACGTTAAATCAAGTCTTAGGGTATGGAGTAAAGAGAGATTTGGTGGGTATAAAGAGAAAATTGAAATATTAAGAAGTGAAGCAATGAGATGGGAGTTCGAAGCCGAAAAAAAGGAACCTTAACGATAGTGAGAGAAGTGAATGGCTAGAGACGAGGAAGAAGTTGGAGGATAAAGAAAGAGAATATTGCAACATGTTACGTCAAAAAACTAGAATAAAATGGGACACGGAAGGAGACGAAAATTCTAAGTTTTTTCACTCTCTTGTTAGGAGGAGGAACAATAAATGTAATATTAGAGGTCTAATGGTAGATGGGGTTTGGTGTAAGATCGATCACAAGAAACCGCCAAGTTTTCTCACGCAAGCAAGAAACTTAAAAAATTTGCCAAGCACAAATGCAATGAAGATCTGAGGAGTACAATGTTTCCCCGGGTCGTTATGTCCCAGCGAGCTATGCGATAAATTATCAAACGTTTAGTGATCGAGGAGTTTGAACGGAAAAAGGATTTGGTTATGATTATAACTACGGAAAAAACCAACAAATTAAAACGGCTTAAATGCAAATTAAAGAAAATTAAAAAGATAAAATCTATTAAATAAACGCTATCACTATAATTAAAATGATGTTTTTGTTTTTATGTTTTTACAAAACTGAAATTAAAATCTACGCGACGTACAATTAAAAACGTGAAACTTACACAATATTAACCCTAAAAATATGAAAATGATATTTTTACAAACCTAATGATAAAAGAAACTTTTTAGAAAAAGAAAACTATTTTTATAACTAATTATCTAATTATTATTAATTAAAAACTATTTTAACTATTTAATAATTAACTAAAATACAAGAAATTAGGAAATAAAGCTAGAAAAATAAAATTATGAAATGGAAAAGTCTAAAATATCAAACTAGAATTTTCAAAACTATTTTTGTATTTTTCGATTATTTTTCTATTTTTATGAATTTTAAACTATTTAAAACTAATTAAATTACTAAAATTACCAAATAAACTATGAAAATCTGAAAATTACTTTTTCACTTTTTATATTTATCTAAACTTAATAAAAATGAAAAATTATTTTTTTGAACCTTTTCTGAATTTTTTATATTAAAAGCTAATTAAAAATGATTAAAAACTAATTTAAATTAGGAAAAATAGCAAAACAACTTAGAAAAATCTGAAAATTTCAGGAAAACTCTAAAATGATATAAGGAATATGAGAAAATTGAAAAACAGGCACTTGTGTGGAGAAATTAAGAGCTGCTTTACAAGTGCTTATTATTAAGCAATCCAAATAAGCCAAATGGACAAAATAAGCTACCAACTGTTTACCAAGGTTCTAAACTGCTAAAAGTACTAGAATGCAACTAAGAATAACAAGCTACAACCACAGAATCACAAGATAGCAAAGATTTGATGTCTATGAGCTCCAAGTTAAACAGATTCGAGTGGCAACTTTAAGCACAAGCAGAAGCTTATAAATAGGCTCAAACTAAAATCTACAAATTGGAACTTGTAAAGGACCTGGGTGAGAGTATGTGTACCAAAAATCAGACAATGACAAGCTCTAATCAGCTCTGTGCACACTTGCACAAAACTGAGGAAAACCTCAGTATATACTGAGTTTGGAGCAGGGGAATTTACACCCAAAAGAGGAGCTTATTTGGAGCTTTTGCAAAAATTGTAAAATTATACTAAAATACTAATAAGTAACAAGACCAGGTCAAGTTTCTAAAATGCCAAGATTTACTTGATAAGTCCAAAAAATAAGCTCAAGAAAATTCCATGCTTTTGGCTCAAAAACAGATTTTTGCTACTTTTTGACTTTTAACAAAATGAAGAACTTTGACTTAAATGAACTTTGGCACCAATTTTTGTGACTGAGATTAATGTTATATGTTAAAACAAGTGTAAAGCAAGCAATGTTGATGACTTCTAAACTCAAAATGATGATCCGCTATCCTAAATTCACAACAGCTAAGACAGATAGAGGATTTAGAGTCAATTTTGACTTTTAGGCTGCGCAGCCCAAAGTATTGATGGAAATGAGTTCAAATGATCTTAAGACATATGAAACAACAATAGGCAATCATGAACAAGTCTTAATTATGTTAAATCGATCAATCCAAACACCCCTTTATAACCCGATTTGAGCTCCAAAAGATTTGAACAATGAAACAACTTATTTTATGATCAAACTGACTTAAGACAACCTAGATACTACTATTAAAACAGGCTACAACTATGTTTAACCACTAAAACAGATTATGCAAGAAATGAGCTTGAACTTGACTTACAAATTGTCCAAGCCACAATGGCATGCAAATCAGTGAACCAAGGACCACTAACCTATCAAACCCAATCCAAATAGCTACTATTCAACCCAATTCCAAGCCTGCATCAACCCATTTCCTTTCTGTATCAATTTCCACCCATGTTGACTTATTTTGACCAAATGTCAAAAGTAATTGAAAGCGAATGTGAGCTTATGGAAAGCTTAAATAAGCTTATATAATCATTATTGGTGACAAATAAGTTATTAGAAGCTTGTACATAGGATTTGGAAACTAGTAATTTCAACGAAGGATAAAAAGTTTGAAACCGAACAAGAACTTTAATTGATGCTTAAAGAAAGTTGAAATACACTTGAAAGAGTTTATTTAAGACAAATAAACTCTAAAATACAAACACAAACTAGTTAAGACTTGATAATTAATAATTCGACATACATTGTTTAAAAATAAGACTAACTACTTCTTTGATGCTTCTCTTGGTCATTTATACATCCCAAGTCTTCATCTCTCCTCTTTCGAATAGTTCCCACTAATAAAATGACCCTTGGATCACTCGAATTGATCCTAGCCATTTAAAGCTATTTTGGCGCCAATTCTTGGTTTAACAAATTGGAGGTGGGCAGGGGTAGGTATGGGGCGCATTTAATGTTTCCTTGGCTCATTGTGTTTGGAGGGGAAGTAGTGATGATGGTTGAGTGTATCAGTGAGTTTGTAGCATGGTGATGATGGGAGGTTAACACCGTGAGGAGAGAGGGAAAGATGGGTCAAACCCATTTGACCGGATTAAACAAAGGGGTTGGGTTGGATTCGGGTTAAACCGTAATGGTTAGGATTGGGTGGGTAATTGATTGGGTATTGTTTGGGCCAAAGTGATAATTAGAGGTCCGGTTGGCTAAGTAACACACAAGGACCAATCTTGTAATTCCAACAAATTCAAGGGACCAAACGTGTAATTTTGAAAATTATGATCCAAGGGCCTAACTTGCCATTTTTGATAATCCAAGGATTACAATTGCCCTTTTAAAATTCCAAGGATTAATTTTTGACCAATTTAAAAATTCAGGACCAATTTGTAATTTCTCAAAATTTTTGGATTTTCCACCAAAGGACTAAACATGACAATTTATGATTTTAAAAGGACCTTTGGTGACTTTTTTTTGAAATTTTGTGCTCGTGGACTATTTTTGACAATTTTAGAAACTGGGGACTAAAACCGCAATTTTGCAAATTTGATATGTTTTTCATCCGATTTTGATATTTTTGCATTTAAAACACATAAAACACCGATTTGTGATATTTTGATCATTTTGATGTGTTTCGAGTGTTTTCGATGATTTTGCAGCTTATTTTGACAAAATGATGAGTATTTAGACACTCATCAATCCCCACATCGAGATATTGCTAGTCCCTAGCAATGATTTGAGAAAACATAATGGATTTGAAACTCTTTACCAAAAGCCATTACTTCGAATAGCCAAATGTTTCAGTTCAAGTAAGAACCATGGTACACCGATAACCATGTGATTTTGAGCAAACCACCGACTTCCAACGGATTTGATTTTGTCTTTACCGTGCCGTACCCTTCCGGACTAGCCAACTCTTAGATAAATTATCAATATTATCTTTGGTGAGTCGATTACCAATTATGGTTTTTCCACCGCCTTTACCACAAGCCATAATCTTGCGGGCTAGCCAACTCTTCACTTTTAAGGATATGGTGAGTTGAATACCATACAATTTTGGGCAATTGCAAGCCGTCAACGGATTTGAGATATCTTTACCAAGAGCCGTTTGCTCTCGGATTAGCCAATCCTTTAGTCTTACGTGATATGGCGGATCGATAACCAAATGAGAAAGTGTAGAACACTTACTCCAAAAAAAATTTTGGCCAAAAACGGGAATTGGTATAATTATATGATAAAATTCGTGAGAATTCCCCACACTTAGAAATGAATATTGCCCTCAATATTCAAAGTACCGCTGTTATGCCGAAACAAAGAACGTGAAAGGGAAATATTACTACCATTATTTAGAAAGAAGATTTTTTTTTTTTTTTTTTTTTTGAAACATGGCAACCCCCACACTAGGTTGGTAGAAAGAGGTGAGAAGACGAAATACGGGTGAAACCCATATGGCATGCTATTGTTTTTGATTACCGAGTCGCTAGCTTGACTCGATCCCGCATTCATTGGTTCATGGGGAAAGTTTGTAAACTGGGACAACCATGGATGGAATGTCCTCTCCAAAATAATGCTTCACCGATGACCATTCACTTTAAAATTAGGACCATCGGGTTGAGATAACTCAATGGTACCATAAGGATAAACCTTAGCGATAGTAAATGGACCGCACCAACGGACTTGAGCTTTCGAGAAAATCTTCAATCTTGAGTTGAAAAGAAGGACTCGATCACCGACGTTGAAAACGCGGTTTTGATTTTGAGTCATGAATCTTCTTTGTCTTTTGTTTATAGATCAAAGAGTTCTCGTAAGTTTGATCACGGAGTTCATTTAATTCATTCATTTGAACTTTCCGATGATCACCACCGTCGAATGTCGAAGTTAGCATGCTTCAAGGCCCAAGATGCCTTGTGCTCGAGTTCAACCGGTAGATGGCACGCCTTCCGCACACCACCAGTATGGAGTGCACCCAATGGGTGTTTTGTGTCGACGGAAGGCCCAGAGCGCCATCTAACCTATCCGACCAAGAGGCACGGTTTTCACCAACCGTCCTCTCAAGATTCTTTAATCCCCGGTTGGAAACTTCCACTTGCCCACTTGTTTCGGGTGGTACGCAGAGAGGTACGGTGAGTTACACCATACTTTTGCATGACTCTTGCAAATTGGTCATTGCAAAATGCGTACTACGATCACCGATTATGGCTCGTGGAGTTCCAAACCTAGCAAATAAGGATTTCAAGAATTTCGAACAACTCGGGCATCGTTGGTGGGTAAAGCCTTAGCTTCAACCCATTTTGACAAGTAGTCAACGCCACTAGTATGTACTTATTACCACGGGAAGAAGGAAATGGCCCCATAAAGTCAATGCCCCATATGTCAAAAATCTCACACACTTGAATGGCGCTTTGCGGCATTTCATTCCTTTATGAGATATTCCGTGGCGTTGACAAGCGTCGCTGTGTTTTGACGAATTCATGGGCATCCTTATAGATCGTGGGCCAATAGAATCCGGAATCAAACACCTTCTTGGCGGTGTAGTTGGGGCTATGATGTCCCCAAGAGGTCCGAATGGCAAGCCTTGAGAATGTCAATGGCTTCCGACCATACACACATCGCGGATGACTTGATCCGCATGATTTTAAACAAGTAGGGTCGTCCCGTAAATAATGTTTCACATCCTTAAAGAATTTATTTTTCGTTGGGACGACATCCCTTTCACCACAAAGTTACCCGCATGGTAATTTGCAAAGTCGGCAAACCATGGGGTGAAGAATCTCCGCTAAAAGAAACCATATTGAGTGTTTCGAGAGGAAATGTTTCATTAATTTCTTTTCTCAAACACATTTTGGTGAGGGTTCTCTAATCGGAAAGATGATCGCCACCTGTGTTCTCGCCTCCTTTTTTATCACGGATGATGATATCAAATTCTTGTAGGAGGAGAACCCAACGGAGCAATCTCGGCTTTGCATCTTGTTTTGCAAAGAGATATTTGAGTGCCGAGTGATCCGTATACACCACGATTTAGTCAAGATAAGGTATGGCGAAACTTCTCAAACGCATACACCACGCCTAATAGTTCTTTTTCTCGTAGTGGTGTAATGGGTCCGAGCTTCACCATCGTTTTGCTCGCGTAGTGGATCGGTGAAAATGTTTGGTTTTCGTTGCCCCAAGACCGCACCGATAGCAAAATCACTTGCATCGCACATTAGCTCGAAGGGTAAATCCCAATGGGGCAACTAGAATGGGTGCTTCCGTAAGCTTTTTCTTAAGTGTTTCAAAAGCTCGATGCACTCAGAGAGAAGATAAAAGGAGCATCTTTTCGAGAAGATGGGTCATAGGCCGAGCGATTTTAGAGAAATCTTGAATGAATCTACGATAAAACCCGACATGACCTAGAAAACTCCTAACACCTTTGACAGTAGTAGGATGAGGTAGTTTAGCAATAACATCAACCTTTGCTCTATCAACCTCAATCCCATTCTTAGAAATCTTATGGCCAAGGACTATGCCTTCTTTGACCATAAAGTGGCTCTTCTCCCAGTTTAGACATAGATTGGTGTCTTCACACCTTTTTAGCATTTTGTCTAAGTGAGAGACATGTCTGAAATGAGTCCCCAATGACCGAGAAGTCATCCATAAACACCTCCATAGTTTCCGATCATGTCGTGGAAAATTGCCATCATACATCTTTGGAACGTGCGGGAGCATTACATAAGCCAAAAGGCATACGCCTATAGGCAAACGTCCCGTATGGGCGGTGAATGTAGTTTTCTCTTGATCCAGCGGATCAATGGGGATCTGAAATAACCCGAGAAACCATCAAGGAAACAATAGTACTCGTCCTCGCTAATCTCTCAAGCATCCGTCCATGAAGGGTGAGGAAAATGGTCTTTACGGGTGGCTTCGCTTAACTTCGATAGTCAATACACACACGCCATCCCGTAACCAATCGAGTTGGAATCAACTCGCTTTCTTCATTCGTGACAACAAGAATGCCACCCTTTTTGGAACGCAATGAATTGGGCTAACCCAAGGACTATCGAGATCGGGTAAATCGGACCGGCATCAAGAAGTTTGAGAACCTCTTGTTTGATAACCTCGTGAATCTTAGGATTCACCTCTCTCGACTTTGACCTTGGTTTGAAGTCATCCTCCATTAAGATTTTGTGAGTACAAAACTCGTGGTTGATACCCTTAATATCGGAGAGTTTCAAGCAATTGCTTGCTTGTGTGACTTCAAGACCTTTATGAGAGTAGTTTTCTCCTCCTCGTCAAGTCTTTAGCAATTATGATGGGTAATTTATCATCACCTCCAAGAATGCATACTCGAGATGAGGAGGTAGGTCCTTAAGTTCAACCTCGGAAATTCATCGCAGAAGTTTGCACCGATTTGATTTCCTCATATGTGATTTCTTTCGAGGAGTGAAGGTAATGGATCTTCATTGAGCAATTGCTCAAGATAAAGAATATCCTCCGAATCATACACACCATCAATTCCAAAGTGAATTGATTCATCAAGAACCAAGAATTCATCGATCTCTTCCGAAGGAAGTCACCTCCTCAAACGGAGAGAGAGGGGAAGAGTCGGCAATGATAGGATGAGAAGATGTGGTGGAATTGGAATTTCCACTCACGTAATTATGAAGATAACCAAGAAACTCTTGAGAGTATTCCTTCAAGCAATATCAATTAAATCGACTCGATTAATTGATTCAAGATCACATTTGAGGAATACCTCAAGTTTGATCGAGGTTAAAGGTAATGACTTCATTACCCACACGAGAGTGATCTCTTGCTCAAACACATCTATAAGAGCATGGCCCGTCCTCAAAAATCCCGCCCAACAATGAGGGAACTCGAGGATCAAAGATCGAAATCAACAACAACAAAGTCACCGAAATGGAACTTTCCTACTTTGACGAATACATCCTCGGCAATGCCAAGAGGACGCGAGATAGATCGATCCGCAAGCTCAAGAGTCATGCGGTAGGAATAAGTTCGGAAGAGATAGTTTCTTCCACACCGAATAAGGCATCGATTGATGCTTGCACCAAGATCGGCAAGGCAAAGCATTCAATCATCCCGGAAAACACAAGGAAGAAGAAATTTTCCGGATCTCCAAGCTTTCGGAAGCTTCTTTAACAAGATCACGAGCAATTCTCATTCAAAGGAGTTTTAGCCATTTCAAATAGCTTTTCTTTGTTGCTCAAAGATATGTTTCGAGTAGATGCAAATTTGGGCATTAACATGATGGCATCCGAAGCTTATGTCAAAGTGAAGTTCTTGGAAAATTTGAAAGAATTTTTCCATTTGATGACTAGCTTTCTCGCGGAGCTTTTGCTCATGTAAACGTGAGGATAAGGAATAGAAGTTTTGGATTTAGGGTCAACAACCGAGGTTCAAAACAACTCTGTGTTTGGGTTTGGGGACAACCCGAGGATGGACATTGTTGGTACTCCGTTATTAGTAGGAAGTTCCTTGTCCTTTGTCGCCTCGTGCTCGCTTTCCACTACCTTCGGGAGAGAAGAAGAAGAGGTAGTAGGAATAATGGTCCAAGATATGAAGCACCACTTCGGGTTGTGATCGCTTTTGCATCGCCTCGGATTAGCGATCGTGTTGCTAGGTAAAGTACCGAGCCCAGGGTCGATCATTTAAAGACTTCTTGATCTCGTAATCTGGTCGACCAACAACCGATTCATTTCCTCTTCGATTTCATGAATTGTTTCAATAACTCATCGATGATGGTCCAGTTGGAACAATGGCTTGAGTTTGCACAGAAAATTTCGCCTCTATTGTTAGGATTAGGCCTTGATTTTGAAAATTCCTTGATTGTTTCCATGAAAATACCCAGGTTGAAATTTCCTTGACACTGGTTTCTATTGTAATTTCCTTGATGTTGGAAATTTTGATTCGATTTTGATAACCGTTGTTTTGATTGAAATGACCTTGGTTTTGAAAACCTTGGTTTGGTCTATTTCGATTCGACACGGTTTTGGTTTTGATTGAAACCGGAGGTCCAGAGTAGTGGTTAGGACGGTGGTTCGGGTCCATAGAGCACGATATTGATTGCCTCCTTGATTAGACATCCCGCCCACAAAGATTGGCTTCAAAGGGTTACCATCGGTGGCCATACAATTATAATAAGCATGGGGCCACCGGTAAATACGACTTCCACTTTCTTAACTTCAGCAGGAGGTGAAGTTTGTGGAAAAGAGACTTTCTTCCGGTTGGAAAGAACCAAAGCTTGAATAGCTTCCGTGAGTTTATCAATCTTAGCATCGGTGCTAGATCGACTCACAGGCGATGAAGAAGAAGAAGGACCAACACCGACTTGGGAAACAACCGCTTGCGTGCGGCAAAGGCGGACTTTAGACTTGTTTTCGATTATCGCTAAAGCTTCTTTGAGCTTTGCTTAGGAAATTTCCTCCCGCGGAGGAATTGAGAGAATCTTGATCGATTGACTCACCCATTGTAGAAAGTGTCGAGTTGCATCAACTCGGAGAAACCGTGGTGAGGACATTTGCAAGCAATTCCTTGAAACGATCCCACGATTCATCAAGGATTCATCAAACTTCCGAGTGAACTTGATGATTTCATTTTAAGACTCGTGGTTTTGGAAGGTGGATAGAATTCATTCACAAATTTCTTCACCGATCTTCCCATGTCTCTATAGATTGAGGGGTTGTTTTCAAGCCAAACCGGCTTGCCCTCAAGAGAAAATGGGAATGAAGAAGCTTAACAAAGATCGTGAGGACATTCTTATACTTGATGGTAGATGCAATCTTGTTAAACCATCTTATATGAGCATGAGGATCATCCGCCAAAACCGAAGAATTGATTAGAGGTTACAAGATTCAAGAACCCGGTCTTGAGTTCAAAGTTTTCACCACGATGGTCGGCATAACGATAGCATCTCCATACCCCCGATGGGTGCCCGGAGAAGCTCACATAGAATTTCATCCGCCATGATAGCGGAAGTAGTGTGAACAGTCCGGATCTCGATCCGATCGATGGAGAGAAAGTGCGAACACGCCTTCTTGGAATCTTGACAAGCTCACGAAATGGGCTTACAGATCTAGAAGAGCGAGCGCAAGATATACTAGAGTTAACTCTAAGAGACCTCGAGTTAAGGAGAGAAATGGAATTATGAAAATCTTTCGATGAGAATGAGAATTATGAAGACGTTTTGTAAAATGGTGGTGAGAAGAATCTTTATGGGTTTTCCGGTTCAAACGTCGATATCACAACAAAATCAATTAACACAAGATCGAGGCAAAACAACAAATGAACTTAACCAATAATCCAAGATGAATGGCTTTTTGAAAAAGGTACACCAATCACAAGGACACAAAGGCAAGTTTTAAATCTTTAGTTCGAACTTATTATGGTCGCACCCCGCTAGGTAGTGCAATCGCCTTGGTTTTCGTGGTAATCTTTTAAGTTGTTATTATTAAGAAAACGACGAATCTTTTGTATTTTTATTATTTGATACATATATAGAAACAAAAGGAAAATATTTTTGTGTTTTATACGTTTTGGATGTTTTTGGGTTTTGGATTTTTAGAAGAAAATATGGATATATATATATATGGATAGAGATGGATGATATAAACAAAGAGTGAGGATTCAAACAACTAACTGCTAGACGAAGACAAATAGCACAACTCCCAAGTGGCGCTTAAAATTTGATCTCACAGAAACCGCCAAGTTTTCTCACGCAAGCAAGAAACTTAAAACAACTTAAGCACGGATGCAATGAAGATCCGAGGAGTATAATGTTTCCCGGTCGTTATGTCCCAATGAGCTATGCGATAAATTATCAAACGTTTAGTGATCGAGGAGTTTGAACGGAAAAAGGATTTGGTTATGATTATAACTACGAATAAGCCAACAAATAACAACGGCTTAAATGCAAATTAAAGAAAATTAAAAGATAAAATCTATTAAATAAACGCTATCACTATAATTAAAATGATGTTTTTGTTTTTATGTTTTATAAAACCGAAATTAAAATCTACGCGACGTACAAATTAAAAAGTGAAACTTAATCAATATTAACCCTAAAAATATGAAATGATATTTTTACAAACCTAATGATAAAAGAAACTTTTTAGAAAAAGAAAACTATTTTATCACTAATTATCTAATTATTATTAATTAAAACTATTTTAACTATTTAATAATTAACTAAAATACAAGAAATTAGGAAATAAAGCTAGAAAAATAAAATTATGAAATGGAAAAGTCTAAAATATCAAACTAGAATTTTCAAAACTATTTTTGTATTTTTCCGATTATTTTTCTATTTTTATGAATTTTAAACTATTAAAACTAATTAAATTACTAAAATTACCAAATAAACTATGAAAAATCTGGAAAATTACTTTTTCACTTTTTATATTTATCTAAACTTAATAAAATTGAAAATTATTTTTTGAACCTTTCTCGAATTTTTATATTAAAAGCTAATTAAAATGATTAAAAACTAATTTAAATTAAGGAAAATAGCAAAACAACTTAGAAAAATCTGAAAATTTCAGGAAAACTCTAAAATGATATTAGGAATATGAGAAAATTGGAAAACAGGCACTTGTGTGGAGAAATTAGAAGTCGATGTGGAAGTGCTTATTATTAAGCAATCCAAATAAGCCAAATGGACAAAATAAGCTACCAACTGTTTACCAAGGTTCTAAACTGCTAAAAGTACTAGAATGCAACTAAGAATAACAAGCTACAACCACAGAATCACAAGATAGCAAAGATTTGATGTCTAGGAGCTTCAAGTCAAAACAGATTCTGAGTGGCAACTTTAAGCACAAGCAGAAGCTTATAAATAGGCTCAAACTAAAATCTACAAATTGGAACTTGTAAAGGACCTGGGTGAGAGTATGTGTACCAAAAATCAGACAATGACAAGCTCTAATGAGCCTGCACACTTGCATAAAATCGAGGAAAACCTCAAGATTCACCGAGTTTGGAGCAGGGAATTTTGCCTAAAAGAGGAGCTTATTTGGAGCTTTTGCAAAATTGTAAAATTATACTAAAATACTAATAAGTAACAAGACCAGTCAAGTTTCTAGAAATGCCAAATTTACTTGATAAGTCCAAAAATAAGCTCATGAAAATTCTTTGCTTTTGGCTCAAAAGATTTTTGCTACTTTGACTTTTGATGAAATGAAGAACTTTGACTTAAATGAACTTTGGCACCAATTTTGTGATTTGAGATTAATGTTATATGTTAAAACAAGTGTAAAGCAAGCAATGTTATAAACTTCTAAACTCAAAATGATGATCTCGCTATCCTAAATTCACAACAAGCTAATCAGATAGATGGATTTAGAGTCAATTTTGACTTTTAGGCTTTGCAGCACAAAGTATTGATTCAAATGAGTTCAAATGATCTTAAGACATATGAAACAACAATAGGCAATCAATGAACAAGTCTTAAAAAGATTAAACGACCAATCCAAACACCCTTTATATAACCGATTTGAGCTTAAAACAGATTTGAACAATGAAACAACTTATTTTATGATCAAACCGACTTAAGACAACCTAGATACTACTATTAAAACAAAGTTACAACTATGTTTAACCACAAAACAGATTATGCAAGAAATGAGCTTAAACTTGACTTACAAATTGTCCAAGCCACAATGGCATGCAAATCAGTGAACCAAGGACCACTAACCTATCAAACCCAATCTAAATAGCTACTATTCAAACCAATTCCAAGCCTGCATCAACCCATTTCCTTTCTGTATCAATTTCCACCCATGTTGACTTATTTTGACCAAATGTCAAAAGTAATTGAAACTGCAATGTGAGCTTATGGAAAGCTTAAATAAGCTTGACTAATCATTATTGAGCTGACAAATAAGTTATTAGAAGCTTGTACATAGGATTTGGAAACTAGTAATTTCAACAGTGGATAAAAAGTTTGAAACTGAACAAGAACTTTAATTGATGCTTAAAGAAAGTTGAAATACACTTGGAAACTGTTATTTAAGACAAATAAACTCTAAAATACAAACACAAACTAGTTAAGACTTGATAATTAATAATTCGACATACATTGTTTAAAAAACTAAGACTAACTACTTCTTTGATGCTTCTCTTGGTCATTTATACACCCAGGTCTTCATCTCTCCTCTTTCTGAATAGTTCCCACTAATAAAAATGACCCTTGGATCACTCAAGTTGATCCTAGCCATTCAAAGCTATTTTGGCGCCAATTCTTGGTTTAACAGCTGGAGGTGGGCAGGGGTAGGTATGGGGCGCATTTAATGTTTCCTTGGCTCATTGTGTTTGGAGGGGGGAAGTAGTGATGATGGTTGAGTGTATCAGGTGAGTTTGCAGGCATGGTGATGATGGGAGGTTAACACCCGTGAGGGAGAGAGGGAAAAGATGGGTCAAACCTATTTGACCGGTATTAAACAAAGGGGGTTGGGTTGGATTCGGGTTAAACCGGGTAATGGTTAGGATTGGGCTGGGTAATTGGATTGGGTATTGTTTGGGCCAAAGGTATTAATTAGGTCCTTTTGTTAAGTAAAATACAAGGACCAATATGTAATTTTGAAATTCCAAGGGACCAAACGTAATTTTGCAAATTATGATCCAAGGGCCTAACTTGCCATTTTACATAATCCAAGGATTAAAATTGCCACTTTCAAAATTTCAAGGATTAATTTTCGACCATTTGCAAAGTTTAGGACCAATTTGTAATTTCTCAAATATTTTGGATTTTCCACCAAAGGACTAAACATGACAATTTATGATTTTAAAAGGACCTTTGGTGACTTTATTTTTGAAATTTTGACTCGTGGACTATTTTTGACAATTTTAGAAACTGGGGACTAAAGCGCAATTTTGCAAATTTGATATGTTTTTCATCCGATTTTGATATTTTGCATTTAAAACACATAAAACATCGATTTGTGATATTTTGATCATTTTGATGTGTTTCGAGTGTTTTCAGATGATTTTGCGTTTATTTTGTACAAAAATGATGAGTATTTAGACACTCATCAAGATCCGAAGATAATCAAAGCGGAGATGGCGAGTCACTATAAAAAACTGTTTTCTGAAAGTGGGGTAACTCGTCCGATCTTTTGTAGCTCTAGAATTGAGAAAATATCAAATGATGACGCTAGAATGCTAGAAAAACCTTTTGACGAAAAAGAGGTGTGGGATGCTATACGAGGATGTGTTGGAGATAAAGCACCGGGGCCCGATGGTTTTACTTTCAAGTTCATCCGAAAGGTTTGGGATATTATTAAACCGGAGTTACTGGGAGCGGTTCGATGGTTTTGGGACAAATGGAGATATCTAAGGATGTAACGCATCTTTGTCACTATCATCCCTAAAGTAGCTAACCTCTTCGACTTGGAGACTTTCACCTATCGCCTTATCGGGTGTTACTACAAAATTATTGCAAAAATGTTAGCGGAAAGAGCTAAACGTGTGGTGGGGACACTGGTGGGAGAAGTTCAAAATGCTTTTATTAAAGGAAGGTTCATTCTTGACGGGGTCCTAATAGCAAATGAGACGATGGGATTTTTAAAGAAAAAGAAAAGAAAGAGCTTAATCTTCAAAGTAGATTTTGAGAAGGCTTACGATAGCATTAATTGGAGATTTTTATTGGACATAATGAATAAAATGGGGTTCGGAAATAAGTGGTGTAATTGGGTGTTCACATGTCTTAGATCATCTTCTATGTCGGTTCTTGTAAATGGCTCTCCATCTGAAGAGTTTGGGTTAGAGAGGGGCGTCAAACAAGGTGATCCTTTATCGCCTTTTCTATTTATTCTGGCAACGGAGGGGTTAAACGCGATTGTTAACGAAGCGGTAGAAAAAGGCATTTACAGAGGCGTGAAGGTGGGTGAAAATGACGTCACGGTTTCTCATCTTCAATATGCGGATGATACCATTTTTTTCGGTGAATGGAATAAAGAGAATGCTAAATCTCTTATGTGTATCCTTAAATGCTTTGAAGAAGTTTCTGGTCTAAGGGTCAACTTTAAAAAAAAGTAAATTGTACGGTATTGGTGCAAATGAGGAGGAAATGTCGGATATGGCAAGGTGGATGGGATGTGATATTGGGGAATTTCCATTTATTTATTTGGGGTTGCCAATTGGGGAGAACATGAGGCGGGTTAATGCTTGGAACCCCGTGGTGGAAAAATTCAAAAAGAAACTGGGCGATTGGAAAGCTAAAACGTTATCGTTCGGGGGTCGTCTAACATTGGTTAAATCGGTTCTCGGTAGCTTGCCTTTGTATTACTTCTCGATGTTTCGCGTTCCTATGAGTGTCTTAAAAAATCTTGAGAGAATTAGAAAGAATTTCTTTTGGGGTGGGTCGGGGGAGGGTAAAAGCTTTCTTGGGTCAAATGGGGTTCAGTGCTTTCTTCGCTTGGGGAGGGGGGACTTAATATTGGGTCTTTACGGGCCAAAAATTTGGCTTTACTAGGAAAATGGTGGTGGAGGTTTAGAAAGGAAGGCTAGAGTTTGTGGGCGAGGGTGATCAAAAGTATTCATGGGATAAGTGGGGGTTTCGGGGATGTTAGGGCCATGGGTGGGGGGTGAAGGGGGTGGGGTTTGGAGTGATATTGTGAAGATTGGAGACGAGATTGATGGTTTAGGGGTAGAATTCACGTCTTCTTGTGTTGGGGTGGTGAGAGATGGGAGGGATATTAGGTTTTGGGTGGATCGTTGGGTGGATAATCGGAGACTATGTGATAGATTTTCAAGGTGATATCATATGGATAGAAGAAAGGAGGCTAGTGTGATGGAGAGAGGGACTTGGGTAGATAATAGGTGGGTTTGGGTATGGGATTGGGTTAGAAGCATTAGAGGGAGGGTAAGTAGGGAGTTCGAAGAGTTTCTTGACGCTTTGAAACATGTTGTTATATCTAATAATTGTAGGGATCGGTGGAAGTGGGCGATTGGTGAAGATGATGAGTTTAAGGTCAACCAGCTATCAAGAGTGATCGAGGAAAAGATTCTTGGGTCGGATAATGGATATCATGAAACGCATTGGAACAAGTTAGTGCCTAAGAAAGTGAACATATTCGTGTGGAGGGCGCTAAGAGGAAGACTACCGGTTCGTGTGGAGCTTGATAAAAGAGGTGTTGATTTGGACTCGGTTCTTTGTCCAAGTTGCAACAATATAGTGGAAACATGTACTCATAGTTTGATCACTTGTGATTTAGCTATGAGTATTTGGGAGAAGATATTCAATTGGTGGAAGGTGGGGGTCGTTAATGCTTTCTGTCTTGATGAATTCTTTTCATCTTCATCAAATGGAAATGTTAACGTCCCTACCTATTTCTCTTATGTGTGGCAAGCGGTTATTTGGATCACCGGGTACTTCATATGGAAATAAAGAAATGCTCGTGTGTTCGGTAACAAGACATCGAGTACCAACAAAATTTTTCAAGACATTCAACTAAAGAGTTATGAATGGATTACACGTAGATCAAATAAGCATAAAGAGATAGATTGGCAACGATGGTTACGGGATCCCACAAAAAGTCGATGTCAGTAAGCAACATGGTTCTTAGTTTCCAGTTCGCCATGAGTCGATACGCTTTGGTCGGTGGTTGTGGGTTTGTTTTCATGTGATGATTCAGTGCTACTGGATGCAAACAAGTGAAATCGGTTTTTGAGTGCAGATGAAGGTTTTAAAATAGCATGTTGGGAGTCAGTGGCTATGTCCGGCCTCTCTTCTATGCTGTTTTTTGTCCTCTGCTGTGCACACTTGGTTCCCATTTCTCAATGGTTTTTTGGTCTGGGTATTTGCTTTTATTCAGAGTGGTTTTGGTTGTGACTACACTACAAGCTGATGTCTGCAGAGTCCTTTTTGCTGTCTAAGAACTGGAAGCAAGTGGGGACTTATCATTGGTCTTTCATGTGGATAGTTTCTTGCGTCAGTGGGGTATCAAAGTGAGTGGGTGATGTTTTGATTTTTTATATGCTTCATCATATGTCAGGTAGTATAGGATTTAGTATTATGTTTTGGGTCTTGTTTGGCTCCTTTGTTTCTTCTTATTTTGAACTTTGGGTCCCTTTCCTCTTAATTTTCTTGATTAATTGGGGTGGGATGCCTTCTCTTGTATTTGTTTTTTTTATGCATTCTAATTGCCTTTCTAATAAAAAAAAAAAAAAAAGGCAACAAAAAATTTAGTCGCTGCATTATGTAACCCTTATGAAAGTTATTCTTATAGGATTGTTATAAGTTGGATATGAAATAAGACTGTCCATGGCCGAATTAAATAATGGACTATCTAACCCGATCAGTAAAGGGCTTGCTAACTTCCATGTTAAAACTACACGCACTCTGATATCATTATTTTCCCCTCAATCCTCACCTCTCTTATCGGATCTTTTCCTCCAAAATACGGGTGGAGCGTAATTACACACTTGGTATTAGGTTAGCAATTCAACAAAACCTATATGACTAAGCTATGACCAAGTTAATTCACTGATAAGCACACATGTACTAAAGGTGAATTGGTCCTAAAAATTCCCAACCCTAACACCCCTATCCAAGCAACAATTTTCTTATGCTAATATGTACCTAGCTTAATACAAAGATGACGGATGAATTGAGATGTTTTTTGTATAAATATCAAAATGGTAACACTGATGTGACATTTATACTCACCAAATATAAAGTATGTTTATCCAATATAAATTTAACATAAAGGTTGTTCTTAGATGACAACAACTTAGCTATATGTCTAAACAAAATACCAACTATTCTCACATCCTTATTTACACTACTACTTTACATACTCAAATCAAGATCAACATGTGTGTTGTGTACACTTATTTAGTT